>CM073777.1:20996728-21301809 GCA_037158775.1 Hetaerina titia | reverse complement strand
AGGGTTTAGGGTACAGGATTTCATCGGATAAGCGTTAGTTTCTTTTCCATAAATGGTAAAGGCTTCATCATGGGAAAACTACAGAATAATTAGTTTGATTTCGTACGCAGATAAAGGTGGTATTCAGAATAATCAACAAGAGGATGGAAATAAGGGCAAATGATTATTTGTGGAATCAGTTTGGTTTCAGAAAGGGGAAAGGTATGTGTGATGTCCTTGCAGTGATGCAGTTACCGATAGAGAGAAATTTAAACTATTATACGTATTTATTTATACCGAAGATTTTCACAAAGCGTCCAAAAAGCGAAGATTTTATCCAGTTTGAAGTAAATTGGGTTGAAATAATGAATTGATTGCAGTAAATAGGAGTGGATTGATGGGATAGATGACATGACCGCAACCGTGACTGCTCAGACGGAGAGATAGTCCAGATGGGCAGCGTTAGGAAGAGGAGTAAGACAGGGTTGTCCATTATCGCCTGTGCTGTTCAACGTTGATGTGGAGGAAATTATTAAAGAAGCATTGAAAGAACGGGAAATAGGCGTGAAAGTCGGTGGGGAATACATAAAATTCGGTTTGCTGATGGTAATGCTTTAGTTTTCAAGAAAGGCAAGCATTGCTAAGTGCATTCGAAAGTCATTGCATTAGATATGGAATGGAAATAAATGTAACAAAGCAAAGGTTATGAGGTTTTTGGAAAAGAGGAAAAATCTGTTATATATTAAAGTAGGAGTTCAAAACTAGAGCAGGTAGACCGGAAATTATTTGGACCCAAATGGCCACTGCGGTAGTGATATAAGATGAAGAATTGTGTTAGTCAAAGAAGTTTCCAAAAGTTGGCGAGAAATTATGACAGAGATTACTCAAAGGATGTTCAGAAAAGGCTCAAACTTTGATGTTGAACGCAGTTTTCTAAAACACGGAAATACGGCCATTGAAGCAATAAGTTTGGGGTAGGAGGTTTTCAATATATGAGCGCAAAGAATAATTCTAAAGATGAAATGGATATAAATATAAACAGACCAGGGTTGTCGAAGCATGGGTTGCGAAAACGGGGTTTGCTGGGGAAATCAAAAGGGGGCAGAAAAAATAGATGCTGAGCGTCTTGGTTGCCGAGGGGGTGTTAAAGACTGTCACTGAAGGGAGTACTTAAGCAAACGGGGAAGGATAAGAAATAGGACGGGCATATTGGATGGAATGAAGGGAGAAAGTAGGTACGCCGAAGTGAAGTCTAAATGGGCTTATCGTAGTGTCTGTTGAAATATACGTTGCTCATTTTCAAGCAATCTCTGTAACAGGGTTTGTTTTCTCATAACATGCGCAGAGTAGATTTATTGATTGCAACGCCAATATGGACTATAAAAATATGAAATGCAAATCTTTGCCTAGTTGAAAACAAGCCACTGCTACCCTCTGGGAAAATGTACAAAACGTTGTTGCCCAGAGACTTATTAAGTATCAACTTATCAACATTAGGTGAAATCAATAGCGTTTGGCAGTTGATTGTTCTTGTGACATTGTCATTTTTCTAAGCTAAACAAACACTGATTGGGCCAGATATCGATTTTATTGTAGTAGATTTACTTCCATCGTAACCTTTTTTGACTATTTTCATAATTTCATTCTTCTTTCAATCCAAAAAGGATGTATCAACCTTAATAAACTTCCAGTTTCGCAAGATGATAAATGATAAAGCCATGTGGCAGGTCTGATAAATTCATGATTAAATCGAAGGTAGAAGCTTTTATTTTGTGGAAGGACGTCATATTTAGAAAGAAATAAGCACTTTGTGACTTCCACACTTTTAAAAGTGTGGAAGTCACAAAGTGCTTATTTATTTCTCAATTCATGATACCAAAAATATATTATATTAAGTCTGATATATCTCCTCCCTCAATTCTTACCTCCCGTCCTCCCAACTCGGAAGTATCCGGTGAGCGTGTTTTCACTCGGATAAGCTACACGAAGAAACGATGTTCATCAGATTTGATTCCAGCATCTTTAGCCACAATTCAACGCGACACTCTGCCGGCCCTAATCATCCAAAAACACCCCACGATACACCCACCGAGTGCGTGCGTGCTTTTCGAGGGGGTTGGGCCTCCGAGCGTCTAAATCCTTCAGCATGCCTCGGGACGGCCGCGAGAAGGACCCGAAGGGTGACGCAACCGCAGACAGAGGCCAGGAAGGAGGAGGGGGGAACGAAAGCATGTGCTAAGCCAGCGCTATCTTATTGATCACCTCGCCACCCGGAAACAACTTTGCCCCGCATCGGCTTAAGCGTGAGTCCTCGAGAGGCACACGTTAGCCCTTCCGGACGACTCTTTTCAACCCTTCCGGTACCACGAAGGGATGGTCAGTGGATATCTATTTCAATAACGGATCAGAGTTGGCTGACCTTTCTCAAAGGCGAGACGTCCCAAGAATTGACTCCGCATCTCACAAAACAATAGCAAACTCCCTTTGCTAATTCCTCTCCTCGTAGATATATCAACATCTTACTTGAAGGCTTTACGTTCGACACGCATTAGGGGAAGGAGCTGCCATTATTAGCAGGATTTAAATTTAATTTATCGATTTTTGAGTTCGGCCAAAAATATTGTAAAAACATAGCATAACAAATCAAAGAACATGTACAATTAAGTGCATAAAATAATACAAAACCTCAAAATTTCTTTGTCTTTTTACGCTACCATTTAGCAATATTCAAAAACGATTAATTTGTTGAAACATGTGAAGTTTACAAGAATGAGTATAGCATAGATTCTATTATTAGAACGTTAATTTTACCCAAAATGTTAATATTTTCTCAAATATCAACTACATTATAGAACCTTAACAGATCGAAAAATGCTATATTTCGTAAACTTTAAAAATTATATACGTGGGTAAGATGACAAGCTCTCGGCCTTACTCAGAAATGGCTTTCCAATCGGCGAAAATTTATTATTCCTACCTGAGTGCACGTGTAATTAGTTCGTAAGACAAGTTTAAATTTGTTCTCTCGAGTAGTTTGTTTACACGTACTGTTGAAGTAGACGCCTTTCGTATTTTTCGTTAAGATGGAAAAACTTGAATTTCGTGTGGTGATAAAATTCTTCGTTTTGGATTGCATAACCCCTAAAATATTCATCAAAAATTTAAAAAAAATGTACGGAGACTCTGCTACTTCAATATCAACCGTTAAAAAGTTGGCAGCTGAATTAACACGTGGTCACAGATCCCTAGTACGTGACACACGTGCAGGACGGCCAAAAACCGCAACCACACCGGAAACCATCAAAAAGGTGCACGATATTGTGTTGGACGATAGGGGAATGAAGGTGATTAAGATACATAAGGCCGTGGGAATATCGAAAGAAAGAGTGCGGAACATCTTGCATAAAGAATTAGGGATGCGAAAGTTCTGCGTAAGGTGGGTGCCGCCAAATTTGCTGAATGCTGGTTGAAGGCTTTTTTCGATTAGATTTTGACGATTTTCATAGCAATGTTTGGACCGATTCAAGAGAGAACCGTTCGATTCTGTCTAGCGATTTTTCGCCATGGATGAGACGTGGGTCCATCACTACACGCCAGAAATGAAATAGCAGTTGAAGCAGTGGGTTGAAGTCGGTGATTCAGCACCAAAGAAAACGAAGTCGATCGCCTCTACATGAAAGGTCATGGCCAGTGTGTTTAGGGATGCGAATGGAATCCTGCAATTTGAATACCTTGAAAAAGGCAGAACAATTACAGGCTAAGAATACTTCAATCTTCTTGACAAGCTGGATGCCAAAATTCGCCTAAACGCGAGGAGAGACTTAAAGGAAAAAAATCATCTTTCACCAGGACAACGCATCTGCTCACAAATGTGCTTTGGCGATGGGAAAACTACGGGGTTTGGGTACGATTTACTCGGTTATCCCCCCCTTTTTTCCTGTTTTAGCACCCGTAAACTTCCATCTGTTCCCAAACTTGAATAATTTTTTTTCTGGGAAGCCCTTAAATCCAATGAAGAAGTTTAGAGGGCCGTAGATGGATACTTTTACAACCTTCTAGAGTCTCACTTCCGGGAAGGAATACTGATGCTGAAGAAACGCTGGGCCAAATGTGTTGAAGATTTTATAAAGAAGTAAAATCATTTTTAAACTGAAAGTTGTAGTCTTTCATTTTGAAGTTGAAAAAATTTCATTTTATTTTCGTATTTTTAACTGAGTTTCAAAACTTAGTAACTTAACGTAATTTTAACCCAGTGGATAAATATTATTGTTTGCAATTTAAACAACGTATGAATCTTTTCTGCACCCTTTCAAATATTTAGAACATATTTTCTTACAAATGTAAACCATACAACTAGGACGTACCCCAATTTACATTCTATATATATTTATAAATTTAGTATCAACATTTCCCCGTTAAAAAAATTTCGGATGCAAAACCTCTTGACATTATGTTCACAAAATCCAATAATCTCGGAGACTTTTTTGTTATGTGAAAAACGTTTTAAGAAAAAGGCATTGAAGAGTCAAATGTGACTTTAAGGTCTTTAATTAAATTTGCCCGATTTAAAGAGAAAACTTCCATATAGAATAAAAATTTAATATTTCTCTCTCTTCTCCCTAGAATATTTCAAACATTAAACTAGGGATATTCTGCAAGTTCTAAAATATAGCATTAAGTAATACATTTGTATACTCCTCTGATTAAATAATCCTTGATGTGTGCTTGATGTATCCTTCTGCACATTAATAAATGTATGATTCTTGCCATGAATTGTCACTCAAAATCATCTTTTCTTCCACAATTGAATAATTAAGTGGTATCTAGGGAGACGTAATACGGATGACTAGGGCTTAATGATTTTTAATGGTCTTAGTCAATTGAAATTGAATCTTAGTAATCAGTTTTTCCTTGATAATTGAGATTTGTAAACAGTTTTTGAGAATCAACGCAGCAATAAACTTGGAGACGAATTTACCTGAAATTCATGACCCAGGTGGCAGTAATGGAAAAGCAATCACTTTGCCATTTCTACCTGAAAGATTTCCTGTCCTGAGAGAAATCCTATCACATCCAATGAAGAATATAGAAATCGATTTTTTCGACTTCATTCAATAAAACGTGCGCTAATCTTCTACGATGACGAGAAATGAGATTATAATGGATTTTCCAATAAAACATCGGAGGCACAAAAGACCACGGAGTCAGGAAGCAAAAATTTGACACGAAACACGCTTTCGGAACAAGTTGGAGCCTTCATATCTGATTGATAGAATTAGTTCTTATTAAGATGTTAATTCAATTTAAGTTTTTTTAGAAACATTGATACATTCTTTTGTCGCTTGATCATGGTCCCTACTTCGTGACCGTTGCCGTCTCCGTGATCGGATCCCTTTAAACACTTCTCTCCTCCCCGTGGATTGTCGCCGTGTCGGCCGAAATATCAATGCAGGAGTTAGTTTTCTTTGATTTTGGTATTGATTTAGCCTACTTTTTCGACTCAAAACTTTTCAGCCAATAGTTTAAATTTCCAATTTTATGTTAATGTATTTAATGATGGCCGGTGATCGTTTTAAAGGAATACCGATAAGAATCAATCTTAAACGAGTACCTTTTTAATTTTTACACATTTTATGTGATATTTTTAGAGCAATGCTTTTATCATTTTACTTTACTTGATTACAGTAATCCAGAATGAAATACTTATCATCTCAATTTCTTCCTGTTTCGGGGAAAACCACAAGAAAATTATGGTTTTATAAAAAGGTTCAATGAAAGGAAACGTGGACCTAAGCATCGAACGACGCCGTGGTTTGTATATTTAGTGGTTTCGGGCGATACTTTATGGAATTTGCTGGACATTTTGGTTGAATAAGACACACTTTGTTATTTCACAATGAACTTTAACAACCTACGACTATGGTTTTGGCGATTAACGTCATCATCAGGTGAAGAATGCACATTTGTGCAACATTTTATATACTAATTTAATATAATAATTTTATACCACCTCAGGTAGTCAGCTTGGGAAACTCTTCCTACCTCCTACCCTCACATTCCAGACCCTTGACTCTTATTCTCTGGGGAAATTTCCCCCCACCCAACCCTACCTATCCACTACATCCTTTTTCCCACCCTCCAACTTCCTCCCCCACAACTCTACTATCCCCCCTCCCCACTATCTTTATTAAATAAGATGTTGCGCCAAAATATAGAGCAATGTATGTATAGCAACCAATATTACCAAAAAAGTCTTAACTATGAAAACTATTAAGAAATTATTGACCACAAGGCAGGATAGGCTAAGTTTTCGCATCATGGAGTCCGAAATAAGAAGCCTAACAGGAAAATATAATTGTTTAAAAAAAGGGACTGCATTGGCTTAAACTGCGTGCTACAGAATCAATTTGCTGGTTTTAAGAAAGATAGTTATAACCGAATTCTGAAAATACGTGTAGTCAGTTCCTTAAGATCACACGCTCGGCAGTCAACAAGTTCATTCCCTGTAAATTTATAAGAGATATCATGAAACCTCGATGATGTTAGAAATACAATACGACTTAAAAGGCTATGTCACGCGCGACAAAAAGAAGGAGATCATTTATGATTAAATAATATATAGGGCGAATGCCAAAAATGAGTTTCGGTAAGCGTTAAGGGAATTCGAAAGGAAAATGTTAGCTGAATATTTGATAGGGAATCCAAAAGCGTTTTCGTCATACGTCAGAGAAGTTCATGGAAATAAGTCAAGTGTAAATTCACTCAAAAATGATAAAGACGAAAAAGTAACCGGCAGTTTGGAAAAGACTACCTGATTAAATTCCTTCTTTTAAAGCGTCTTCACTAATATCTCACAGAATACCCCCGATAGTTAACCAAATCGTGCCGGTCAACTAATACCCCAAATTGAAATCTCATGTAATGGGATAGAACGTTTGCTGAAAAATATTAAGCTTAATAAATCCTTCGGCCCCGATGAAATGCCCGTTCGTATATTTAAGGATCTAGTGTCGGAAATTTCGCCGTACCTACAAATAATATTTAAGAAGTTGCTGGTAGATCACAAGGCTCCTAGAGATTGGAAAACGGCTAGCGTAAAACTAATATTTAAAAACGGAGAGGATGAACCCATTAATTACAGACTTATTTCTCTCACATCCATTTTATGCAAGGTCATGAAACGGTTGCTACTATGAACGTGAGACTTCTCGACAGTCACCAGTTATTGATGAAAAATCAACACAGATTCCGCAAGGGTAAATCCTGCGAGCCACAACTTGCGCTTTTTGTTCATGATATTCTTATTTCGGGAGTGAGCAATGTTCCAGTGGACGCGATTTATCTAGATTTTAAGAAAGCCTTCGACAAGGTACCTTCGAGTAAACTACTCGAAAAGCTATAAGCATATATTGTAGATAAACATATACGGGGTTGAATTGAAGACATTTTGAATGGTCGGGTTCAAAGATTAGTGATAGATCGATTGAGCTCAAATGCGGTAGAATTCACCTCAGGTGTTCTCCAGGGAAGTGTATTCGGACCTCCTACTTTACTACTTCGGAATTCCTACTTTACGTTAACGACATTGACTCCGTAGTCACTAGTAAGACACGTTTATTTGCCAACGATGCTGTGATTTACCCTGATATCCGTGATCCTGAGTGCACAGCAGCTTTTTCAGTTCACTTAAATGCTATACAACGCTGGTGTCACACTTAACAATGAGAATTAAACTTATAAAGTGCGTAGAGAAAAATTTTTAGAAGAAGAGCTATTCCCACCCGAACGCCTACTGCATTGGGATCACCGAAATGAAATGTATAGACTCAATTAAATACTTAGGCGTTACTCTTACTCAGGATCTCTCCTGGAGTAAACACATCTTGGGAATATGTGAATAAGCTAACCAAAAATTAGTACTTATTAGAGCAGTACTTGGTAAATGTGATGAAAAGTCAAAGAGAAATGTTTTCCGTCGTTCGTAAGGCCTCAATTAGAATATGCTCCAAGTAAATGGGATCCTCACGAAGTTGGATTAATTGCCGAGTTGGATCGCGAGCAGCGTAGAGGAGCCAGATTTATAAAACGTTGTAATGATAAACTCAATAGCGTATCCAAAATATTAGAGCAGCTAAGCAGGGAATCACTCACGGAGCGAAGATTAAATTACAGATGGCAGATCACGCATAAATTGGAAGGTCTCTCTAGCGGTGATGTTGAAAATGTATTATAACCCCCATCGTACTACGGTAGGAGAGATCATGCTATTAAAATTAGAGAGATTAATTGTAAAAGATATAGATTAAGGATATCATTTTTGCACGAACGGTAGGAAATCGTTATACTATTGTTCTACCGAAGTAGGGACATGTTCGGGTAAAACTATTTTGGCGTGTATTCACTCCCTTCCACACACCATGGTGGTGGCTTACAGGGTTTATATAAATAAATAAATAATGTATTCTTCACCGGATGATGATGCTAATCGTCGAAGCCGTGGTCGTAAGCTATTAAATTTCATTGTGGAATAACAAAGTGTACCTTATTCAACCAGACAAAAGAAATCCGCGGTTTGTGTTTAAGAATCTTGAAACAATCTTTGTAAGCGGGTACTTCCGTGCTTAACTTGAAGAGGCTAAGCGTCATAATATATTTGTTCAGCAGCAGACAGTTTCAAGAGAATCTTGAAGAAGCAAATCGGCAGCATCTGCCCTCTTCAGTCAACAATCTCTTCGGCGTGTCTTTGGCCACCAATGTGAGTAAAAAAAGAAATATCTATCGAAGGACTTGGCGTTTGTTTTTACACTGGAAATCAGTGGGCGCATGATTCAGTATTTTTCTGACTCGCCCGTTTCCCTGGATTCGAGCCAAAGTTAAGAACCGGGCCGTTTTTTATCATACCTGCTGCCTTTTCTATTCAATGAAATGAGTTTCCCTCAAAGAGAGCTGTTTCCTTCTCCAAATACGGCGCAGGCTGATTTAATTTCTGGGCGGGAAATTATATTGATTCCTCCCCTTCCTCTCTCCTTCTTTGATGTACTTGAACTCAAAGGAAAATCTTCATCCTTGCACCGAAACTTTGAATGAGATCCCGGAGGACTTCTGCATCTCCGAAATTCTTACAGGTTGTGAAAAGGGAGCTGAAAATTCCTTGTTTTCTGCCGGTCTGCAAATCCCTTGGGAGGTTCGCGGAACTGCCTCTAGCCATGTTCTCATTTATTCTTGGGCATTTCCCTCTTATATAACTCATAAAAAAGGCATTATACCTTATATATAGATCCATGCAATTCCATACTCTATTAGAATTCATAGTTTCCAATTTTTCTCCACGCATCATCCTAACTGAATTGATACACTTGTTCAATGATACCACAGCGAGAATTAAAAATATTTTCTACGCAAATTGGCTCCATTTTCTAATGTCTTCAGGAGTAATACTCGTATGAGTTACTAAATCCTAAATTGGCGGAGCTGAAGCTTTACGTTAAATAAAGAGAAGGATAGATAGGAAATCATCATATATTTCAGAACAAGAATTTTGATGAAAGAAGGACATAGAAGAGCGTACGCATATAATCATAAGTACATTAAAAATAAACAATGTAGAATAATAAATTACAAAAAATAGATAATTAAAAATATTGGGTACCTAGTCCAAGGGCCCCTCCCATGGACTACAACCTTGTCGTGGTGGAAAGACTTATGTGTTCCGATGACCCCTAGAGCTGTGCTGGCGGGAGTAATAATAATTACTCCTGGAGGGGCACCCATGCCAGATAGGTCGAAGGTTAGGAGCCAGACGAAAGGTAGTCCACGCAGCGTCTGTTCCTCAGTGAGGCGGCTGCAATGGCGTCTGACCCCAATGGGGCGGCCATTAAGTGATGGTGTCACGTTAAAAACACTATTGAGGAAGGCAACGGGAAACCACCTCAATTCCCAAGAATGTAATGATGGGCACTATAGATAATATGAGTCCTGGCAACTACGGGACTCGGCCCAAGAGGCCGTGTGTCGTGCCCGGCAGCGGGAGAGGCAAGGCATCCGCGGTCGTCATCCCACGAAACCCTTGCAGGGAAGAAATAACTGCAGCAGGACAGAAGAATCAGAAGAAGGCGAAAGTAGTTAGAATAGGAACCTGGAACGTCAGGACAATGCTGAGGAGAGGCAAATTAGAAAATATTAAGCGAGAGATGGAAAGAGGTAACATAGATGTTTTAGGCCTCTGCGAGGTGAGATGGAAGGATAGCGGGGATTACTGGAGTGACAATTATAGAGTGATTTACAGCGGCGGGGACGAGAGCCAACGAGGGGCTGCCGTAATTTTAAATAAAGGGGTTGGAAGAAGCGTAGTCAACATAAACCAAGCGACAGATAGAACTTTACTCGTAGAGATTAAAGCAGAGCCGACGAACTTGGTCATTGTTCAGATATACATGCCACCGAGCAACCACAAGGAGGAAGAAGTCGATAGGATGTATGATGAGTTAGAGGATATCATCGCGAGTGTTCCTGCAGGGAAACATTTGATAGTGATGGGGGATTGGAATGCGACGGTAGGCGAAGGAAGAGATGGTGGTGAGGTGGGGGACTATGGGTTAGCCACGAGGAATGAACGCGGGGAGAAAGCAATTGAATTCTGCAGGAGACAGGGGTTAGTCATCACTAACACATGGTTTAGACACCACAAAAGGCGTAGGTATACATGGAAAATGCCAGGTGACTCAGAAAGGTATCAGTTAGATTATATTATGGTTAGGCACAGGTTTAGGAACAGTGTGATAAATTCGCACAGTTTCCCAGGAGCGGATGCGGACTCTGACCACAATTTAGTTGTTATGAAATGTAATGTTCATTTCAAGAAGATAAGGCAAGGGCGGCGGGTTAAAAAATGGAATTTAGAAGCAGTAAATGAATTAACGAGGAAGGAGTATCAGGAGGTTGTAGAGAAATTGATGGATGACGGTAAAGAACTGAGTACTATCGAAGAAAAATGGGAATGTATCAAGAAAGGGATATTGGAAGCCGCTAAAGACACTATAGGAACCGTTAACGGGAAAAGGATAAGGAAACCATGGGTAACGGATGAGATGATTGCAAAGATGGATGTGAGAAGAAGATGGAAAAATGTAAACACAGAGTTAGGCAAAATGAAGCAAAAAGAGATTAACAATAAATTGAGAAGGGCTACAAATAAAGCAAAAGAAGAATGGTGGAAAACGCAATGCGAGGATATGGAAAGTTTAGAGAAGAAGGGTGAAATTGGTGCTCTATACAGCAAGGTTAAGTTATTATCGGGAAGTAAGAAGGCAAGATCTGTGCTAACAGTTAAAGATAAATGGGGTAAGATAATGGTTGAACCAAGAAAAATCCAAGAGAGATGGAAGGAATATATAGAAACACTGTATGGTAAAGAACTTAGGCCGACAAGGTTAGACATAGAAAAGGAACATGACGTAGAAGAAGATAGCTTAGGTCCAGGCATACTCGACGATGAAATAGAAAGGGCATGAAAGGAGATGAAAGCAAATAAGGCTGTGGGGGTGGACAATATTCCTGTAGAAAGGTTGAAATGGTTAGGGAAAGGTGGGAAGAAGGCCATATATGGACTGATTCGTAGTATCTATGAGGAAGGAATCTGGCCGGAAGATTTTGTGAGATCGGTGTTAGTTCCTATTCCAAAAAAGGCAAAGGCTTCGTCATGTGAGGATTACAGAACAATAAGTTTGTTATCCCACGCAGCTAAAGTTATCCTCAGGATCATCAACAAAAGGATAGAGAGTAAGGCAAATGATTACTTATGGGATGATCAGTTTGGGTTCAGGAAAGGAAGGGATACGCGGAATGCCATTGCAGTAATGAGATCACTAGTCGAGAGGAATATAGAATACAATCAGGACGTTTTTGCCTGTTTTTGTAGATTTCGAAAAAGCGTTTGATAGAGTTAATTGGGAAAAATTAATGCGTGTATTGCAGAAAATAGGAATGGATTGGAGGGACAGGAGACTGATCCGCAACCTGTACATGTCTCAGACTGCTCAGGTGCGAGTGGGGAACGGAGAGTCCGGATGGGCAGTGTTAGGAAGAGGTGTAAGGCAGGGTTGCCCATTGTCACCGGTACTGTTCAACGTATATGTAGAGGAAATGATTAAAGAGGCATGGGAAGAACTGGAGGTAGGAATGAAAGTCGGAGGGGAATTCGTAAAATCGGTTAGGTTTGCTGATGACCAAGCATTAGTTGCTCAGTCAGCCAAGGGGTTGCAAGCATTGTTGAGTGAATTGGAGGTTCAGTGCGATAAATATGGGATGAGAATCAATATTAGTAAAACAAATGTTATGCGATTTTTCAGAAAGAAAAAGGCTAAGCTAAATATTAAAATAGGCGGGGAAAAAATAGAGCAGGTAGAACAGTTTACATATCTCGGAAGTGTTTTGGACCAACACGGTCAAAGTGGTAGGGACGTAAGGAGAAGAATTGCGCTAGGCAAGGAGGCTTTCTCAAGGAGGAGGGAGTTGATGACGGGGACGTTGAGTAGGGATGTTAAGACAAGACTCGTAAAAACTCTGATATGGAGCGTTACTATGTACGGCGCGGAAACGTGGTCGCTGAAGCAGGAGGATAGACGTAGATTGGAGGCTTTTGAAATGTGGGTGTGGAGAAGAATGGAGAAGGTGAAATGGACCGAAAGGAAAACAAATGAGGAAGTACTAGAAATGGTGGGGGGGGAGAGGGGTTTGTTGAGAGAAATCCTGGAGGCGGAAAAAATGGATGAAAGGCGTATTGAGCGGTAGTGGAATGTTGAAGAGGGTAATAGAGGGGAGAATGTTGGGTAAGCGAGGAAAGGGTAGGAACAGGATAGGGATGTTGGACGGGATGAAGGGAGGAAGGAAGTACACCGTGATGAAGAGGGACCTGATATAGATTAGTTTGCTAGGTGGGGAGTCACAAAATGTTTATTTGATAGTTGTGTCCATCCAAAAACCTACCTTAACCGGTAGATTACCTAATAATAATAATCCAAGGGCGTGGAAAGTTTTTGGCGGCTCGCAGGGTATTTATGTAGATATAGATAGATGTAGATAAAATTTACAATACCCCTGTAAGGTGGGTTTATACAAAGTTGAAACATGTTAAGAATTAAGGGAGAAAAATTCTTGAATTATTCAGAGGTGAGGAAAAAGAAATAAAAATCGTGTCAGACGAAAGTATTTCGAGTAGAGTGTTGTACTTAATCTTTGCTAGAGCTTTAAGACCATTGAGTTAATACTATGAAATTGAATCTTATATCGCTGGCAAAATATAAGAGCCAATCGCAGATACATCTTTGAATGATAAAATAAAGAAATTAGTAGTATTTGCAATACAGGAAAATTGACATCACTGAAGAACGATTCATAACTTTGGAACAGGTGTTCGGAAGGGTGGGCTCGTTCGTGCCGTAGATGAGGAACATGATTTCCTCGAAGGGTTTGTTTGATTACTACTCGTATTGATTGCCCTCCCAAATATGAGAACAGGAAATGTGAATAGTATGGCGAAGGACTTCAATTAGGGAACTGAAAAAACGTGGTACTTGGGAACATTAACATGCTGATTGAGAAGTGGATAAAGGACTACTGTGGATAAAATCGGATTGAATTCGGAAATGAAAGGGTACACGTGATGACATAGCTAATGGATTTGAATGCGCAGCAAGATCAGAATTTTTTTCTCGTGGATTTGGAAATGATCTTCATTAGTGTATAATTGGAAAAAATAAGTCATTTTAGTTATTGTTTTCCTTTTCATCCTTTTACTGTCCTCGTGAAAAACATGAAACCATAAAATTTATCTTTTAAACTTGTATTAAATGTGTGACTCGAAAGTAGCTCGAATTTAAGAAATAAATTGGTTTTATCTCAACAAATAACACGTATCAAAGAAGTTAATTTATCTGGATTTTTAAAGGAAATTTTTTTCTCATTTTAATCTGTCTGTCTATTAGTCTCTAATTCTGATTGACATGAAAGATCCCGGCCCTGTATTTCGTTGCATGGAATTTGAATCGAAGATGATGCGCACAATAAATGTTTAAAATCGGCTTTTGCACGTTATCGCAATCCGATTTTTTTGTAAATTTATCACTCAAAGGGAAAGTCTCAAATGGAAATTAATAGTAAATCTTCCGGACTATCCATTATAATCTCGGTTATCCTAGTAATAGTTTAATTGAGGAATTAGTTTCGCTATTAGAAGATATTGAGTCATTGAATAGCTGGAAGAATGGACACCAGGAGCATTAATAACTGCTAAAAAAGTAAATATTGACGGAATGAGAGACATTTCTGTTGTGTATTTCTTTCCTCCCTTTATCCCGTCCAACATTCCTATCCTGTTCCTGCCCTTTCCTCGCTTGCCCAACATTGTCCCCTCTATTACCTTCTTCAACATTCCACTATCGCTCAATACGCCTTTCAACCAATTTTCCTGCCTCCATATGATTTTTCTCAACAAACCCCTCTCCTCACCCACCATTTCTAGTACTTCCTCATTTGTTTCATTTTGGTCCATTTCACCATCTCCATTCTTCTCTACACCTACATTTAAAAAATCTCCAATCTACATCTATCCTCCTGCTTCAGCGACCACGTTTCCGCGCCGTACATAGCTACGCTCCATATCAGAATTTTTACGAGTCTTGTCTTAACCTCTCTACTCAACGTCCCCGTCATCAACTCCCTCCTCCTTGAGAAAGCCTCCTTGCCTAGCGCAATTCTTCTCCTTACGTCCCTACTAATTTGACCGTATGGGTCCAAAATACTTCCGAGATATGTAAACTGTTCTACCTGCTGTATTTTTCCCCTCCTATTTTAATGTTTAGCTTAGCCTTTTTTCTTTCTGGAAAATTGCATAACCTTTGTTTTATTAATATTGATTCTCATCTCATATCTATCGCACTGAACGTCCAATTCACTCAGCAATGCTTGCAACCCCTTGGCTGACTGAGTAACTAATGCTTGGTCATCAGCGAACCTAACCGATTTTACGAATTCCCCTCCGACTTTCATTCCTACCTCCAGTTCTTTCCAATGCCTCTTTAATCATTTCCTCCACATAGTTTTCCCCAATTCACTCCCTCAAACGCTTTTTCGAAATCTACGAAACAGGCAAATACATCCTAATCATATTCTATATTCCTCTCGATTAGTATTACTGCAATGACATCACGCGTAGTCTTAATATAATAGAAATAATTTCTTCGACAAATGAGGATGATTTTCCTTGTTTTCTCCGCTAAACCATCCCAATAGCGATGCTTAATAAGCTCCATGTATCGTTTGTAGTTTGTGAAAGTATTTGATGTAGGTGATCCGGCGTCTATCCTGAGTATTCCATGGCTATTACCGCCGAAAGATTTTACCGTCTACTTCTTATTCGGAGCCGCCTATGAAAACCCACTTTTTCAACTGTTCTGTTGTCTCTGGAATATAGTACTGTACCCATTTTTCGTTTACAGTTATGTATCGACACAAAGACTCGTAATGATTACGACGGAAAAACGCCAAACTACCCTCCGAACGGACCACCCGATTGGGTTTATTCTCCACTGAGAGCAAACGCGGCATCCAACTTGCCGAGATTTCTTTCACGCTCAAGTTTTCTCGCAAAATTGAAAGAACTGCATACATTTTGTGATATTTCTGTGGCCCAAAGTATTTCGCGAATATCGATTGGTGGGTCACTATAAGCGTTTCGTTGATTTTGTGACTCATTTTGGAGGAAGTTGCTTCCACTGGGCGTCCCGAACAATCTTCATCATTTGAGGACGTACGATCAAGTTTAAACTAATTTTCCCAATTGTAATCAGTCATAAGCACAGGAGTGGATTTTCCATGAACTTCATTCAACTTGGCTTTTATCTCTTTCGGTGTAAGGTCTGTAAAATGGAACTGTTTTATCACTATACGAAACTAATTTTTCGAGATAAACTAAAGTTTGGCCGATAACTTAAAGTTCTACGTTCTCTCAACTTTTTTCTGAATCAGAAATGGGTATAATTTTTCTGGTCATGTTTTGAAAAATGCGGAAAATTAATGAGTGTAAGAGAAAGATGGCTGCATAATGGTGTATAATATACAACTTTTGTATTGCGGTCGCTTAAGATCTTATATTTACGTCATTTAATGTATAGGAACAGCACAGAATCAACCGATACCTCCATTTGCGTGGTTGAAAACATTGAGTGAGACATGCAGCGATGGTGTTATGAATTTGAAAAATGCGCTTTCGCTGGAGAACCAGATAAAATATGGCCGAAAAACGTGCGACAACCAAGAAGCCTCAGGGTCAAGGATCAGCCGGAGTGAAAAGATGACTCCGCGAGTGGGGCAAGTTGTTATAGGGGACCGCCAATTAAGTGTGTACATTACCTCTAAATTCCATAGCCTCTAACATTTACTTCCAATGGGATATGTGAAGACAATCCTTAACGAAGACCTAAAGATTTGAAAGTTTCTTCAAGGTGGGTGCCCTGAATGTAGACCGACGAACTCAAGTCTGCAAGGGAAGCAATTTGTCTGGCAGTGATGGTTCCTTCTTTTCATAAATTGTCACAACACGTCAGTTGTAGATGCCATATTTCAATCCTAAATAACAAGAGCTGTCTGAGAAATTGAACCTTATCGGTTCACCGTTGTCAAAGAAATTTCGGTTAATAGTAAGTGATGAGAAAATGAAGGTGTGCATGTTCTGGGACAGCAAAGACGTGAATCTCACTCATTGTGTCCCAAAAGGCGCTACAGTGACGGCTGAATCATCCTAGTAACATACTTTGTGGATAACTTCCAGCATCCATTATAGTATAAAAGCGACCGGAAATGGCTTCAAGGCACTGTCTTTTCACCAACACCCCATCGAGCGATATTAGCAACCCCGGTGCTTCTTCGTAAAAACAACTTCAAAGTAGTGCTCCTTACACTTCCAACCTCGCCTTAAGCGTTTTTTTGTCATTGAACAAGAGCCATGATACTCACGTCGTTAAAAATTGTTCTGTCAACAGGGAGGTTGTGACGCGAAATGACAGAAGTTTATACCTTCTCATGTGCGAGTGGTCAGAAACATAGAACACTCGTGTAGTACGTAGCGCGTGAACACCTTGGGCACGAGCTTAGCACCGACTTTTCTCATCGCTAAATCTTCAGTAACAATGCGAAACACAACGTAGACGCCAAGTTCAGTTCATTTGCAACCATCCTGATACTCAATCGACGGCCAGAGTCCAACAATTGTCGAACTCGAGCAACATTGTTTTCAGTTTTGCTGGTTGACGGCCAACTAAGAGTGTTGTTCACCTTGAACCTCTTCCCGGCTCTACTTTAAGGCCTTTAACCATCTCAAAACTCGTGAATAGGATAGAACAGAGTCCCCTAAGCCTTGCGAATCATTTTGTTAGTCTACTCAAGAGATTTTTTTCAGTTTAGCACAAATCTTAGTGATTGCGGTCGGTTCAAATTATTTCGAGACACGGTCGGCGCGCAGAGGTAACTGACGTCCTTCCGCTTCCACAACTTAGAGAGCACTTAAGAGGTTAGAGGTTTTTCTCTATCCACTAGATGTATTTCTATTTTCTCTACTTCGTTTGCTTTTTGGCTGTAATTAATATTGTGTGCTTATATTTAATGTTTAGACGTTTGATCAAACTGTTTTGGGTGTTCTCCATCCTCAAGATTTAATCACAACAAAGGTATCTTCCAACGTTGAGGAATGTGCAGTAAAAATTTTGCTTTTCTGTTAAAAGATCAAAATTATTTGGAATTTTTCCCTAAATATTCGTATGGTATTCTCCTTGTTAAGTTATGTAAGGTCTTGAGCATAAATACATTTATTTTTGCACGAAACTTTCCATTTTCTCCTTTGAGGTATTGATTAGAATTTCAACATTAGTTGTAAAAAATTGTTTTAAATTTCAATTAATTTTTTTTAGTCTCATTAACGCAGTTATCCTCTTTTCGGTTGCATAAGCTTAGTTCGTAATACCGCGTTAGAATGAAAATGAATATATTATCCATTTAACATTCACATTTACGTGTATAAGCTATTTCTAATTATTTCCTGTTCAAGTTGTAAGCTTTTACCCTGAGTTAATGAACTTGTCTTTTTAATTTTTCAAAAACCCAATAAAATTCCTTTCTTTGATTTAATATAATTTAGTGAATTTTACCCTTATTTACCTTAATCAATTACCTTCCCATTTCCAAAAATGGGATATTAAACGGAAAAATAATGCGCATTCTGTGACCTCGAGTTGGTGTGTTTCAGCTTGCTGCAAATAATGTGCTCACGAGTAATTCGCGAATATATTTGATATTTTTCGAGATAAATATCGATTTTACCCAGTTTTCAAACGAAATATTGTTCCATATGTATTACCGCGTGGGTGGCGGCCTTGAGGTAGAGGCTGTAGGCACCCAAATACTGTCAATGAAGAGTACCATGGATCTTATCATAGAGTGACGACGGGTATCTATCTAGGTAGATATTTATCTCTCTATCTCAAATCGGCCTCCAATCCCCTGATCTACGGAGGGTCGACATTGCTTCAATGGGGAAAGGAGCCACAGATAGGTCTGCGGTCACCAATCCCCTGCTTGTAATCAGGATACCCATGCAGCCCCATCTGGGGTAAATGCGGACGTTCGAATTCCCATAACCTATCGCTCACGGATCCTCCCACGCTCCTTGTTTGACCTTCCTCTCCATCGTGGCAAAAGAGCTCCATTATTACATTTTCATTTATTGTGGGGTATCTATATGGAGTCATCCAAAATATGTTGAAAAAAGGCCAACCTGGACTTGGGAAACTATGAAACTCCCGGCCTTAAAGAACTGGTGGCCATATACTATTTCAAAATTTAGAGATAAAATAAATGCCCTAATATAATTACATAATGATGTCAAAAAGATGAACCGCTTTAAAGGCAAAAATGACTCTTAAAACTATTGTCATAAACAAGACAGTGGTTCCTCTCCCATCTCCTCCATTATCACTTGCCCTTCCAACTTGGTGGTTGCACCCCTAAGCGCATAACTTTTTGATGGATCGTGATGTATATCTTTAAATGTAGAATGGTTAGAATTTATGACGAGTAAAAATAGTAAACGCGTTGTAGCATTAGTTGAAAAAGATTCCATTAGGTAAACGAAATAGTAATAATAATTAGGTAATCTACCGGTTAAGGCAGGTTTTTGGATGGACACAAATATCAAATAAACATTTTGTAACTCCAAATAAAACACAATCCAGCAACGTACTCTACATCAGGTCCCTCTTCATCTCTGTGTACTTCTTTCCTCTCTTCATCCCGTCCAGCATCCCTATCCTGTTCCTGCCCTTTCCTCGCTTGCCGAATATTCTCCCCTCTATTATCTCTATCCCTACTCAACGTCCCCGCCATCAACTCCCTCCTTCTTGAGAAAGCCTTCTTGCCTAGCGCAATTCTTCTCCTTACGTCCCTATTACTTTGACCATATTGGTCCAAAACACTTCCGAGATATGTAAACTGTTCTACCTGCTCTATTTTTCCCCTTATTTTTTAATGTTTAGCTTAGCCTCTTTCTTGCTGGAAATTCGGATAACCTTTGTTTTATTAATATTGATTCTCATCCCATATCTATCGCACTGAACCTCCAATTCACTCAGCACTACTGGCAACCCCTTGGCTGACTGAGCAACTAATGCTTGTAAACACAATAAAAGGTCAGAATGCATCATTCACAACAGCGAGTACATGGACATGTATTTTATAAAATGTATCGGGGAAAGTTTTTTGAAAATGTATTTAATTCTGATGTTGCTAAAATCTCGGATTCTTCAACGTAAAATTCCCTTTAACGTCGACACACAAAAGCCAAGGCTTTTCCACGACTCGAAGGCTCCTGATACATAGATTCCGGAAGGTCGCTAAGGGTATCCGTGCAAGCATTTTTGACGGCACTTAGGCTCCCATGGAAGTATCCTTTGATGATGGATTTAACTTAGTAGAATAAAAAATAGTCTACTGATGCCAAGTCGGGACTGAAGGGGGTTGGGGAATCGTCATGATGTCATTGCAGAAAGTCTTTACAAACAAGCCCTCGACTCCGCTTTTGGTCGTCCGTCAAGGCCTTAGGGACGAGTTTATCGCAGATTTTTGGCATCGCCAAATGTCCAGTGGTAGTGGTGAGTGCACTGCCATCTTATCCATTACAATACGATCTGCGATTATGTGCACACTTAACCGACGATCTTAAAATTCAGCACTTTATACACACGTCAGGAAAAAGGTGTTACCGATACTTTTTACTCGTATACAAACCCTGCATGCTGAGCAATCTTAAACTGATACAGGGGAATTTGGTGAGAAAAAAAATAAAGACTGTGATAAAGGTCATTACGGTGAAGAAAAGGAGAAAATAATGTTATTCGCCGATTTTGAATCTAAAAAAGTGAGGAAGGAGCACCGAATAATATGAGGTGTAAAAGAGATTTAGTTTGAGAATATCTGCGCGGAATAACTGTGACTGAATGTAGAAAAAAGAGTTCTCCTGGGTTAAATCAGAATATGAACGGAAAAACAGTGTAGTACGGAAGGTTTGGGAAAATCTGGAGCTGAAGGCGGAGGTCAATTAATGAAATCAGTTAGATTTGTGGATGATCAATCTTTAGTTTGTGAGTCAGCTAAGAGGTTGTAAGCATTTCTGAGCGCATTTGAAAGTCATTGCGAAAAGTACGAAATGAAAACGGTTACCTATGTGCGAGAGTTTTTATAGAGTGTTTTTTCAAAATTACCAAAATAGAATAAATAATTAAGAATTGCATTAGAAAAAAGAACCCCCACGGCCTGATTTGCTTTCATCTCCGTTAATGCCCTTTCTATTTCATCGTCGAGTATGCCTGGACCTAAGCTATCTTCTTCTACGTCATGTTCCTTTTTTATGCCTAACCTTGTCGGTCTAAGTTCTTTACCATACAGTATTTCTATATATTCCTTCCATGACTCTTGGATTTTTCCTGGTTCAACTATTATCTTACCCCACTTATCACTGTTAGCACAGATCTTGCCTTCTTACTACCCGATAATAACTTAACCTTGCTGTATAGAGCACCAATTTCACCCTTCTTACGTAAACTTTCCATATCCTCGCATTGCGTTTTCCACCATTCTTCCTTTGCTTTATTTGTGGCCCTTCTGAATTTATTGTTTAACTCTTTGTACTTCATTTTGCCTAACTCTGTGTTTACATTTTTCCATCTTCCTCTCTCATCCATCTTTGCAATCATCTCATCCGTTACCCATGGTTTCCTTATCTTTTTCCCGTTAACGGTTCCTATAGTGTCTTTTGCGGCTTCCGATATTCCTTGCTTGATACATTCCCATTTTTCTTCGATAGTATTCAATTCTTTACCGTCATCCTCCATTTTCTCTACAGCCTGCTGATACTTCTTTAATTGTTAATCCATTTAATGCTTCTAAATTCCATTTCCTAACCCGCCGCCCTTGCCTTATCTTCTTGAAACGGACGTTATATTTCATAACGACTAAATTGTGGTCAGAGTCCGCATCCGCTTCTGGGAAACTGTGCGAATTTATCACACTGTTCCTAAAATTGTACCTAACCATAATATAATCTAAATTATATCTTTCTGAGTCACCTGGCATTTTCCATGTA
Organism: Hetaerina titia; assembly: GCA_037158775.1. Taxonomy (NCBI): domain Eukaryota; kingdom Metazoa; phylum Arthropoda; class Insecta; order Odonata; family Calopterygidae; genus Hetaerina; species Hetaerina titia. The sequence goes on along the minus strand of CM073777.1, from coordinate 21,280,145 downwards.
TACCTACGTTTTTTGTGGTGTCTACACCATGTGTTGGTGATGACTAACCCCTGTCTTCTGCAGAACTCAATTGCTTTTCCCCCGCGTTAATTCCTCGTGCCTAACCCATAGTCCCCCACCTCACCACCCTCTCTTCCTTCTCCTACCGTCGCATTCCAATCCTCCATCACTATCAATTGTTTCCCTGCAGGAACACACGCGATTATATCCTTTAATCATCGTAAATCCTATCGACTTCTTCCTCCTTGTGGTTGCTCGGTGGCATATATACCTGAACAATGACCAAGTTCGTCGGCTCTGCTTTAACCTCTACGAGTAAACTTCTATCAGTTTCTTGCTCTATGTTGACTTGTGTAGGGTATATGTTGTATGAATACAGGGACATACATCACAGAGTCTTCTGACGCGTTTCATTTTGAGAAGGACATTGTAAGTGACTTAAACAAAAACAATTCTTCACACAAGTGGTAATGTAATATTTAAATGAGCTTCACGGAGAATCAGTTACCCCAACACGCAATTATCTACGTTAAATCCACGCTATACAAATTACTTTGGAATTGAATGGCCTATAAAATTCCCATATTATGACTATCTCGTAAACCAGCAATATTGGATGACCTTAATGAATCCATTATTACGCTCCGACAAGTATTAAAGTAGCATCTAGAACTGCGCTCATTTGAGCATCTATACATTAATTATCAACTCTCGTTAAAGCGTCCCATATAATATTTCCAAAACTGTAATTAATCGTTAGACACAGGAATGCGATGGTTGATATTTACGTAAAACGTAATATTACACACCAGGATTATATGTAAAATTGCTTTACGTCATTTAACAGCGGCTTCCATTCAAAATTTTCTATTCTAATGAACGACTCGCTTGGGGGGTCGCGCTTCTCCATTGAAAGTGAGATAATTTGCGCTAACTTACAAATGCACGTGTTGCATTCCCAAGTCACACTCATGAGGAGGATGATATCCTGAAATGGATCTGACAGATCCTACTTTTTAATATTTCATCTCAGACGACTAGACTACTAAAATTAAAAAAGATATAAGGTGACCGGAATATTAGGCAAGATAATGATTATCGTTTCAATCAAAAGAATAATTCCACATTAATTCAAAAGCGAGGCGAAAGAAAATGAAGCATCGATGACAGCATCAAACAAAGACCCGCCGGTCATCATGTGGACGAAGGGTGTTTTTTTTTGAGAGGCGTCATTGAAGGGGAGGCAAATAGGTGTCCGCGGTCTGATTTCAACCCTCCCCCAGGCCCCATCCCCCTCTTTCCTGTCCGACGGAGCGCCCCTCTCACGAAATGGCGCAGACACGCAGCGGTGTCATGGCTAATCAGGGTCGGCGGTTGGGGGTAGCCCGAGGCTTAGCGCCGAATCCTCCCAGACTCTTCCTTTTTTTGCGTGTTTACTTGCGGCTGGGGAAGAAGGGGTGGGAGGACAAATAGCCAGCTTCCCGGGGACGCGCACGGAAATGAATAATGCGTCCGTTCACATTATTTGCGATGGAGTTACGAGGCGAAGAAGCAATGAAACGTCCAATTTAATTGGGCGGCGCGGGCAGGGGGGAAGGAGGTGGCGTCGCAGGGAGGCGGGAGTATGATAAAGAGCGATGGCGACGAATTACGGGGGAGTTAAAGATGGTTGGGGGGGGGGGCGGCATTGTGTGGCAGATGAAAAATGGAACAGCGTGGAAGGTATGCGACCCTCGTCCAATGAGGAGGATTTTTTTTAAAGAAAAAAAGGTGGGATATGGTATGGTGTCACTTAATTGTCGTCCGAAATAAACGTGGCTTATTCTTCCAGATGCCATTAACGAACATAGTGATGATGGACCTTGAATGGCTAACCCAGAGGTATTAAATGGAAAATTAATGGGATAGATTATCCTAGTTCATCACTGTGCGGAAATATATACACATATATAAATATATATATATATATTCATACATATATTATACACACACGTGTGTGTGTATGCATATATGTGTGAATGTATGCTTATGTATGTATATATATATATATATATATATATATATATATAACCATAAACACAGTAATCAACCCGAAGGTCGGTTTAGTAGGTGATGGTAGAGCTCACCCATGTACCAAGCCCTATACGGCGTGTGAATATTCACACATCAGGGTAGGGGGGCCAGTTCCTTTCCCTGTGCCGGTTATGGTTTCCCAGGAAGATCTGGTACCCGAAAAATCAACTAGCTTGGGTAGAGCTGCAAGTGCCCAAAGTGCCTTGCCCGGGAATTAAATATATATATATATATATATATATATATATATATATATATATATATATATATATATATATATATATATATATATAGATATATATATAATCTTGAAAATGACGCTCTCCGGCGACGCACAAACACACAAACACTAAGATAATAAATATTACCCACACAGAAACATAATAGAAGGACACTTACAGTAGATATTTACGTTTCGACGGCACGGTCGTCGTCATCAGATATATATATATATATATATATTTATAGCGTCGTCATCAGATATATTTATATATATATATATATATCTGATGACGACGACCGTGCCGTCGAAACGTAAATATCTACTGTAAGTGTCCTTCTATTATGTTTCTGTGTGGGTAATATTTATTAAAAATTCAGTAAATATCTACTGTAAGTGTCCTTCTATTATATATATATATACATATATATATATATAAGTATATATATATATATCCCTCCCATGGACTACAACCTTGTCGTGGTGGAAGGGCTTGTGTGTTCCGATGACCCCTAGAGCTGTGCTGGCGGGAGTAATAATAATTACTCCTGGAAGGGTCACCCATGCCAGATAGGTCGAAGGTTAGGAGCCAGACGAAAGGTAGTCCACGCAGCGTCTGTTCCTCAGTGAGGCGGCTGCAATGGCGTCTGACCCCAGTGGGGCGGCCATTAAGTGATGGTGTCACGTTAAAAACACTATTGAGGAAGGCAACGGGAAACCACCTCAATTATCATTCCCAAGAAAATATGATGGACGCAAAACAGAAATTGAGTCCTGGCAACTGCGGGACTCGGCCCAAGGGGCCGTGTGTCGTGCCCGGCAGCGGGGGAGGCAAGGCTTCCGCGGTCGTCATCCCACGAAATCCTTGCGGGGGAGAAATAACAGCAGCAGGACAGAAGACGCAGAAGAAGACGAAAGTAGTTAGAATAGGAACCTGGAACGTCAGGACAATGTTGAGGAGAGGCAAATTAGAAAATATTAAGCGAGAGATGGAAAGAGGTAACATAGATGTTTTAGGCCTCTGCGAGGTGAGATGGAAGGATAGCGGGGATTACTGGAGTGACAATTATAGAGTAATATACAGCGGCGGGGACGAGAGCCAACGAGGGGTTGCCGTAATTTTAAATAAAGGGGTAGGAAGAAGCGTAGTCAACATAGAGCAAGCGACAGATAGAATTTTACTCGTAGAGATTAAAGCAGAGCCGACGAACTTGGTCATTATTCAGGTATACATGCCACCGAGCAACCACAAGGAGGAAGAAGTCGATAGGATGTATGATGAGTTAGAGGATATCATCGCGAGTGTTCCTGCAGGGAAACATTTGATAGTGATGGGGAATTGGAATGCGACGGTAGGCGAAGGAAGAGATGGTGGTGAGGTGGGGGACTATGGGTTAGCCACGAGGAATGAACGCGGGGAGAAAGCAATTGAATTCTGCAGGAGACAGGGGTTAGTCATCACTAACACATGGTTTAGACACCACAAAAGGCGTAGGTATACATGGAAAATGCCAGGTGACTCAGAAAGGTATCAGTTAGATTATATTATGGTTAGGCACAGGTTTAGGAACAGTGTGATAAATTCGCACAGTTTCCCAGGAGCGGATGCGGACTCTGACCACAATTTAGTTGTTATGAAATGTAATGTTCGTTTCAAGAAGATAAGGCAAGGGCGGCGGGCTAAAAAATGGAATTTAGAAGCAGTAAATGAATTAACGAGGAAGGAGTATCAGGAGGCTGTAGAGAAAATGATAGATGACGGTAAAGAACTGAGTACTATCGAAGAAAAATGGGAATGTATCAAGAAAGGGATATTGGAAGCCGCTAAAGACACTATAGGAACCGTTAACGGGAAAAGGATAAGGAAACCATGGGTAACGGATGAGATGATTGCAAAGATGGATGAGAGAAGAAGATGGAAAAATGTAAACACAGAGTTAGGCAAAATGAAGTACAAAGAGTTAAACAATAAATTGAGAAGGGCCACAAATAAAGCAAAAGAAGAATGGTGGAAAACGCAATGCGAGGATATGGAAAGTTTACAGAAGAAGGGTGAAATTGGTGCTCTATACAGCAAGGTTAAGTTATTATCGGGAAGTAAGAAGGCAAGATGTGTGCTAACAGTTAAAGATAAATGGGGTAAGATAATAGTTGAACCAGGAAAAATCAAAGAGAGATGGAAGGAATATATAGAAACACTGTATGGTAAAGAACTTAGGCCGACAAGGTTAGACATAGAAAAGGAACATGACGTAGAAGAAGATAGCTTAGGTCCAGGCATACTCGACGATGAAATAGAAAGGGCATTAAAGGAGATGAAAGCAAATAAGGCTGTGGGGCTGGACAATATTCCTGTAGAAATGTTGAAATGGTTAGGGAAAGGTGGGAAGAAGGCCATATATGGACTGATTCGTAGTATCTATGAGGAAGGAATCTGGCCGGAAGATTTTGTGAGATCGGTGTTAGTTCCTATTCCAAAAAAGGCAAAGGCTTCGTCATGTGAGGATTACAGAACAATAAGTTTGATATCCCACGCAGCTAAAGTTATTCTCAGGATCATCAACAAAAGGATAGAGAGTAAGGCAAATGATTACTTAGGGGATGATCAGTTTGGGTTCAGGAAAGGAAGAGGTACGCGTGATGCCATTGCAGTAATGAGATCACTAGTCGAGAGGAATATAGAATACAATCAGGACGTTTTTGCCTGTTTTGTAGATTTCGAAAAAGCGTTTGATAGAGTGAATTGGGAAAAATTAATGCGTTTATTGCAGAAAATAGGAATGGATTGGAGGGACAGGAGACTGATCCGCAACCTGTACATGTCTCAGACTGCTCAGGTGCGAGTGGGGAACGGAGAGTCCGGATGGGCAGTGTTAGGAAGAGGTGTAAGGCAGGGTTGCCCATTGTCACCGGTACTGTTCAACGTATATGTAGAGGAAATGATTAAAGAGGCATGGGAAGAACTGGAGGTAGGAATGAAAGTCGGAGGGGAATTCGTAAAATCGGTTAGGTTTGCTGATGACCAAGCATTAGTTGCTCAGTCAGCCAAGGGGTTGCAAGCATTGTTGAGTGAATTGGAGGTTCAGTGCGATAAATATGGGATGAGAATAAATATTAATAAAACAAAGGTTATGCGATTTTCCAGAAAGAAAAAGGCTAAGCTAAATATTAAAATAGGCGGGGAAAAAATAGAGCAGGTAGAACAGTTTACATATCTCGGAAGTGTTTTGGACCAACACGGTCAAAGTGGTAGGGACGTAAGGAGAAGAATTGCGCTAGGCAATGAGGCTTTCTCAAGGAGGAGGGAGTTGATGACGGGGACGTTGAGTAGGGATGTTAAGACAAGACTCGTAAAAACTCTGATATGGAGCGTAGCTATGTACGGCGCGGAAACGTGGTCGCTGAAGCAGGAGGATAGACGTAGATTGGAGGCTTTTGAAATGTGGGTGTGGAGAAGAATGGAAAAGGTGAAATGGACCGAAAGGAAAACAAATGAGGAAGTACTAGAAATGGTGGGGGAGGAGAGGGGTTTGTTGAGAGAAATCCTATGGAGGCAGGAAAAATGGATGAAGGGCGTATTGAGCGGTAGTGGAATGTTGAAGAGGGTAATAGAGGGAAGAATGTTGGGCAAGCGAGGTAAGGGTAGGAACAGGATAGGGATGTTGGACGAGATGAAGGGAGGAAAGAAGTACACCGAGATGAAGAGGGACCTGATATAGATTAGTTTGCTAGGTGGGGAGTCACAAAATGTTTATTTGATAGTTGGGTCCATCCAAAAACCTACCTTAACCGGTAGATTACCTTAAAAAAAAAAAAAAATATATATATATATATATATATATATATATATATATATATACACACAGACATCTCGTATGTTTCGTGATGTCTATATTATTCCGTGATGCACAATTTAAATGGAAATGAGATTACTTACACCCCATCAGTGAAAAATGTAAATGCTTTATAGAAAGCGAGCACTAAAATTTGGCGGTGAATACCGCATGAAATTTGAGGAACTCATAAAACTCCTAACGAACGCATAAACTGCCAGAAAAAAACACTGGCTTAAAAAATTTAGCATTTTTACCATAATTTTTTAATCAACTTCTTTTCCTTTTCTAGGCGAGTACGTACACACTAATATATAGTACATCTGTTTGCTTGTATGTTCTTCTTTCACGCTCAAACTAACATAAAAACTGAGTTGAATAATACTGCAGGAATATACGATCAACTTTTCTAACAGATACGCATATTAAAATATTAATACTTAGCCCGGATTTGAAAACAGACTAGATTATATTTTTACTGACGCTTCATTAAAGCAACAAAAATATTAAAAACTTTCGTGAAAAAATGCAATTAATTAAAACATGAAATATTAAGACAAAAGCGTGATTATTGAAAAAATGTGAGGATTGTTAAAAATTCAAAGCATTAATTAAGCTTTCTTACCCTATCAATCCATTTCCGTATCTTACTCTTAATTTTGAAAATAATTTTTTTGGGATGTGATTTTTTATTTTTATTTCCTTTCTCGAGATTGTTCTGTGCACAGTCAGTTAGGTATTACTTCCAACCAAAAACTAAAACGCAATGGAATTCAAATGAGAATCACAAATCCCTTAAATTTAATGAAAAGAAGTTCAACAAAATTTTTCTTAATTTTTAAGGACCAAAGAGATCGTTTTCTAATAAACAAGATCTGTTTGTAAACTCAATCGAGAAACAGAACTTAAAAGAAAAACATTCGGTTTCATTGGGTGTTCTGATCCCGAAACCACCATATTTGGGAGTAGAAGTGTGATCTAAGATGAGCTTAGGAGTTTAAGTATAGGTACATGAGTTAAAGAAAGAAAAATAGTTTTTTTTCAGGAGATTTATGTCAAATTTGGTAAGGAAATGTCCCTCTGTTATGGGAGAATGGAGAATTGGGTGTGACACAGAGATTTGCGGAACAAGTGGAAATATTGAAATTGTCAAAGTACCACTAGAAGATCGGAATGAAGTCAATGATACAAATTTAGAACAAAGTACAAAGAGGTACCGGTTGAAAGATTAATATTCCAAGGGTTAAAGAAGAGAAATTAGTAATTGGTGAGGACTGTTATCAAGTCTCTACTCCTGTTTACAAAACCACTTCAAAAAAATTCGTCTCAGAAAAAGTTCCTTTCCTGAAAATAATATTTAATAAATCCCTAAATGATCGCGCAGTACCCAAAGCCTGGAAAATAACCACAGTCACTCTCATATTTAAAAAAGGCACCAGAGAAGATCGGAGTAATTCCAAACCAATCTCTCTCACAGCCATCTCATGCAACATTTTAGAGCAAATAATTGTAAGTTCAATCAAGAAATATCTCGATTATTAGAATTTACATACGAAAAACCAACACGGTTTGCGAAATTAATAGATCTTGCGATACCCAACTGGTACTTTATATGAATGATTTTTTGGTCTCGGGAGAAAGTAATATTCAGGTTGATGCTATATTTCTAGACTTTAAAATTGCATTCGACTAACTCCCTCATAAAAAGTTGCTCCAAAAGTCGGGAAACAATGGGATTGATAAATGTGTAACGGATTGGATGACTTTTTAACAGGTCACGAGCAAAGGGTCATGATAAACGGAGTATCATCGGACACAGTAAGCGTAACGTCGGGTGTCCCCAAGAAAGTGTTATTGTTCCGCTATAGTTCCTTTTATACGTTAATGACAACGAGTCTCAGGGTTCCAAAAATCTTCGCCTATTTGCTGACGATGACGTGATATGTAGGGGAATGTCCAGTCATGAAGATAGAGTATCATAAGATAACGATCTAAATGCAATTCGAAAGTGGTTCGAGACATGGGAGCTAGAGTTAAATTTGAATACATGTTTTTCGAGAATTTTTTGCAGGAGAAGTAATTAATCAGAAAACACACTATTCAGGGAACCAACATTACACCCGCGGAATCGGGAAATATTTGGGTGATACGATAACTACGGATATATCCTGGAGAAATGTTCAAAGAACGTTAGACTGGAAACAAGCTTTTTCATAAAGACTTTCGTGTGGAGCTACTTGAAACATTGGGAAAGTGGACCAGAGAGAATAGAACCCTTTGAAACGTAGTGCTGAAGGAGAATGCTGAAGATTAAATGGACAGAAAAAGTACGGAACGAGGTAGTATATAGAAGAACAGAAGAGGATAGTACTTATGAAGACATCTACGGCAAAGAAGAAGTAGATGGATTGGAAACACATTGAGGTTCAATGGATTGATTAGAAATACAATAGAAGGGAAGATTCCATGAGGATGATCAGGAGACCTGTGTACAGAACAAATTAAGAAGGAGGTAAAACAGAGAAGGTATCAGGAATTGAGGGAATTGACTTTAAAAAGAGTAAAATCGAGGGCTGCAGTAAACTAATCCTAGGATTGAAATACTTATGATGATTATCCTGGAGAAAACACATTCGTGAAATTTACGGAATAGTTAATAAAAACTTAGGATTAATTAATACAAAGAATACTTGAGAATTGTAATGCAAGGGTCACGGAGCTTTGTTATTTCTTAAGAATATCACTAAGAAAAAAGATGTTTTCGGCATTTTCATGAAATCTGTTTTCACTGAACAAACAATCACAAATGATTTCTCCCATCAATTTTCCCAAAAATACGCTGCCGTCAACTATTATGACCCGTTGTCTCTGAATTTAAGAAAACTGGCACAGGAAAATTGAAGAATATTAAGCGAACGATAGAAAGAGGAAATATAGATATTTTAGGCCTATGTGTGGTGAGGTGGAAGGGTAACGGGGATTACTGCAGTGATAGTTAGAGAGTAGATGGGACGAGACCCAAAGAGGGTTTCCCATAGCATTGAATAAATAGATAGGAAGAAGTGTGGTCAATATAGAGCAAGCAACGGATAGAGTATTACGAGTAGAGATAAAAGCAGAACGGACGAGCTTGGTCATTGTACAGGTAGACATGCCACCAAGCAATCACAAGGAAGAAGAAGTCGATTGAATATACGATTACCAAGAGGGCACAATCGTGGGTGTTCCAGTAGGAACACTTTTGATAGTGATGGGGAATTGGAATTTGACGGTATGCGGAAAAAGAAATGGTGATGAGATTGGGGACTACGGTTTAGGTACAAGGAATGACGGCGGGGAGACAGCATTTTTTAGCAGGCAGGGGTTACTCATCAAAAACACTTCGTTGAAATACCTTAAAAGGCGCAGGTATACTTGGAAAATGCCAGGTGAATGTGGTTCAGTAAAGGTTAAAGAAGAGTTTGATCAATTTGCACAGCTTCCGGGAGCGGTTGTGGACTCTGTCCCCAATTTACAGGTTATGAAGTGTAGGGTTTCTTTTCAAAAGAATAAGGCATGAGTAGAGGGTTAGTAAGAGGAATGTAAAAGCATTAACTGGATTGAAAATGAATTTGTGTCAGCAGGCTGTAGATAAATCGTAGATGAGGCAAAAGAGCTGATTAATATCGTAAGAAAATGGGAATGTATTAAAAAAAGGATATCGAAAGTGGAAAAAGAACCGTTAAAGGGAAAAGAAAAAAGAAAACCATGGATCACGGATGAGATGATTGGAAAGATTGTTGCAAGAATAAAACGGCAGAATATAAACACAAAGTTGAGCAAAATAAAGTACAAACAGTTACATAATAATTTTAGAAGGATAAGAAATGGAGCAAAATTAAATTGGTGGGAGATGTAGTCCGAGAACATGGAAGGTTTTCCGAGGAAGGGTATAATTGATAAGTTAAGCAAAGAGGTTTAAAAACTCCCTGGATGAAGGAAAGAAAGATCTGAGTTACGAGTTTAAGAAAAGTTGGATAGGGTAATTAAAGAAACTGTAAAGATTAAAGAGAGATGGACAGATTGTATCGTAAAACATTAGGGCGATAAGCTTACTGCGGGATGCCATTGCAGTAGTGAGATCACTAATCGAGAGGAGTATAGAATAAAATCAGGATGTATTTGCCTGTTTCGTAGATTTCGAAAAGACTTTTGATGGAGTGAAGTGAGAAAAACTAATCAGTATGTTGCAGAAAATAGGAATAGATTGAAGAGCCAGGAAACTAATCCGCAACCTGTACATGCCTCCGACTGACTGCTCTGGTATGATAGTAATAAATTAGTTAGATATTTGTCTATTTATATTGAATATATATTTATTTATACATAGTTATTAGATTATTAGTAGATATTAGAGCAGAACAGACGAACTTGGTGATTGTTCAGGTATACATGGCACCGGGCAACCATAAGGAGGAAGAAATCGATAGGATGTACGATGAGTTAGAGGATATAATCGCGTGTGTTCCTGCAGGGAAACATTTGATAGTGATAGAGGACTGGAATGCGACGGAAGAGATGGTGATGAGGTTGGGAACTACGGTTTAGGCAGAAGGAATGAGCGCGGGGAGAAAGCAATTGAATTCTGCAGAAGAAAGGGGTTAGTCATCACCAACACATAGTTTAGAAACCACAAAAGGCGTAGGGATATATGAAAAATGCCAGGTGACTTAGAAAGGTTTCAGATAGATTATATTCTGGTTAGGTACAGGTTTAGGAACAGTGTGATAAATTTGCATAGTTTCCCGGGAGCGGATGCGGTCTCTGATCACAATTTAGTTTGTATGAAATAATACGTCCATTTCAAAAAGATAAGGCAGTGGCGGTGGGTTAGGAAATGGAATGTAGAAGCGTTAGATGGATTAACAATTAAAGGAGTATCAGCAGGCTGTAGAGAAAATCATGGATGACGGTAAAGAACTGAGTACTATCGAAGAAAAATTGGATTATATCAAGAAAGTGATATCGAAAGCCGCAAAAGACACGGAAGGAACCGTTAACGGGAGAAGACCAAGCAAACCATGGATCACGGATTAATTATGACTGAATTTATTCTAGAAGTATTACTTATAGGGTGCAAAAGTCTGAAATTGGGCGCTCTCGGAGAATTGAAAATTGGTAAAGTTTCATCCAACTCAAGTTTAACTCTGCAACGCACAAATATTTCAAATTTTTTCCCCATTACTCTCTGACCATTTGATTCCGTTATACCTGCCTTTCTTCACTTCTCCTTCGCAATTGTCTTATTAGCCCGCCACTCCGCACTGATCACAATTACCTCCTCTACCTTTTACCACCCCCCCCTGATTTCTTGCCCTTATCTCCCTCGCCCTCCGCTCCCAAAAATACTTCAATTTCTCTTCATTTTGGTCACGAAATAACCAATTCCGCTTGAGGTTTTACTCATACCCACCAATGAAACTGCGTCTATATGTTCCCTGCATGTATCTTATTTCAAATTTGTACATGAAGTTTCCGTATCACGGTTAAACGCCTTTTACCAAACCAAATACATTCTGTGGAAAAGTGCGTTTTCTCTTTCTTCTGATGGATGTACATAACTCACTTAGTACAAATTAGTTTGGAATGCAAATAATTCCTGCCACACACCCTAGTGATGGTTTGCAGGATATCTATGAACTAAAAAATAAACTCTAAACTTCCACTAAGTGAAGCCTGACTCTGTAAGGTTTATTCTGCTTTTCTTGTTCACATCAGGTGCACTCGTATTTAATAGAACAGAGAGTTCTTACAAAGTAAATCATTACGTGAGTGTGAAAATCTTGGATTTTGACAACAAAATTTAATTCACTGATGAATAAAGCAAAATTTAAACTCAAGAGTGCATTTGGCTGGCTGATATACCATGCCCTCCTCGATGCAGGTTTCATTGTGCCGTACGGCGAGAAAAATCCAGTGGACATTCTCCCCACGCTCACCGGGGGAGATAACGGTATAGCCCTCGATAAAGAATTGAAAATCGTGTTCCAACTAGGTAATACGGACCCATATTGGTGTGACATAACGTTCATTAAGCTTGCATTCGGCTCCACGGTGACCATCGACCCGAAAGTCGAATCCAACAGCGGTGGCCGGGCATTCGAATGCGCGCTGGGTTCTGCTTGGGGAGAACGAGCTCCGCCCTTAATCAAGTAGTCGTAAACACTAGTTTTTCATGGTTTATTTTAATAAAATTTATTGTTTAATAACACTATGGAATTGTATGATTGGAATCGGATACCTTGTGAAAAACGTGTTATCCTAAGCGATTTAATTGATATGCATTTTTTGTTCAAAAAGGCGAACGCAATTGGTAAGTATCGCCTACGTACATTCTTATAACTACAGGAATGTAATATTTTTATTTCCAACGCGCAGAAATAACTCGAATATGAACGAATTGTAATGCTAATAAAAATAATATCGGGTAAATTATAAATAGGGACATGGCAGTCCAGTTGATAGAGCGTTGGACTACTGATTACAACTCCCAGGTACAATTCCAGTCCAACGCCTCTGTAAACCGTCAGCATCATGAGAGCTGTTTGACTTTTTGGATCCCAGAATTTCCAGGAAAGCCATAGACGGCATACGGAACAAGGAACAGCCCCCCCCCTCCTTCCATTCATATTTGGATTTCACTCGACGTGGTACTTAATGCTAGGTGAGCAACTAGGTGATCCTCACCTATTAAACCGACCTTCGGAATAATTAACACAGGTTTTTGATTGTAAAGAGTGCCAATTAAGTGCAATGCCCTTTTAGGTGAATAAATGAATTAAATGAATGTTTACATTTCATATTAGATGTTATTGAATATTATTTACCTAAAATTTGTACTGCAGATACGGAAGAGGTGACTTTTGTGCTAAAATACTGATTTAATTTTCCTTTCGTATGCACACCTAAAATGGCTTGATTAATTACCACCTCTATTTCATGGAGACCATATACTAATATTTTAATTCTCAAGTAGCGTGGAATTCTTAGTGATTACACCCCTTCTACTGGTTCATAATCTGCAAATGTCTGAATTCAATATTTATCCTACGTTATATCATCCCAGTTTACGTATATTTGATATTTCACAAAGGTTATTGTTCAAATATGTAGTTAAGTTACAGTCGAGAGGAAATTTAAGATCAATAAGAGCCCTCTAATTTTGTTATTATTTTTACAACACTAGAGATCGGGATCCAATATGCCACACCTCCATATTATTTTACTCCCGTGGTTTTAAACACAAGTCATTTTCAAGTAGCGGTTGACTTGTTAATTTAAACCTCGCAAAGATGGAGGGAATAGAGTAAAAAGTTTCCATACCTTCAAAGTTAGTCTTTGAACATGTAGATCCACACCCGAAGCCGAAAATTTTAGCTTTAATACAACTTTAGCGACGAGTTAGTAGAGTGAACTTTCTGGATATAGAGTACGCGAGGCTGTTCTTTAGATGATGCGAGTAACTGCATTGCTACAGTACTAACAAAAAACATCTCCCTCCAACCGTTTATCAAATGAATTGATTGCCGATGGAACTTTCACAATAATCTGAAGTAGAGCCTTTTGTGATAAACACCATATCTTGTTTTGTATTTGAATTCATATTATTTAATTGATGTACATAACTTTTCATTTGTTTATGGTATGTATTCATCATCTACTGAGATTCGACATTCGCTGGTCTTAATTGAAATCTTGCCTAAGTTCTGTCAAAAAACTCCAATCTGGGTTTTATTTGGAGAAAGTTCCGTTACATTGAAAACTTTTGAAAGCAACTTAAAGCTTTGGGGGATAAATATTTAATCTGCTCTTGACTCTGCGAACTGATATTTCCTTAAAAGCCAACAGTTTTGCACTGCTATCGCTGCTCGTTCATACTTTTTATCTTTGCTTCACTTTCAGTTGCAAAGTTTGATTAACGAAGGCTGAAAGATGTATGACTCCATGAAAACATTTCATGAAATATTCGTAATGTATGTACAATAGGTATGTTATTGTGAGTATTGATGGGAGAGAATTTAATGCTCATTATATAAGCCGTTAAGGGCGTTCATAGACACTAAGAAATCCCTTACTTTTCCGTGGAGAAACGAAGGACATCACTCGTTTTCTTCCTAAATCATTTAGTGTTGCAAATTGATATCAATGAATACTAGTAAAGTACCATTTTAAATCCATAAAGACATTTTGATGAATGGATTGAAGTCATACTGGGAAATTCATAATGTTCACACAATTATCAGTCATCATTTGTAAAATGATAAACTTCATGCGGTGGGATAAGATTAATATTTCATTTCTACGTATTCAATGATGAAAAAGTTCTAACACCTGAATGTGTAATTCTTGAATAACGTACATGTTTAACATCATAATAGATTTACCATATTCCTAGTTTTTCCACGTATTCTCTCAATCTTTTCTGATAATGACTATTATTCCGTGAATTAATAATTATTTCATCTCTAATAGGTGGTTGTTCTAAAGAGGCAGTCAATATTTCCGTGTAACTTCAGCATCCTATTCTAAAACAAATCCCTCATCATCTCTGTGTACTTCCTTCCTCCCTTCATCCAGTCCAACATACCCATGGTATTCCTGCATTTGCCTCGTTTGCCTTACATTCTCTCCTCTATTACAGTCTTCAACATCCCACTGCCAGTTAATACGCCCTTCACCCATTTTTTTCAAACCTACTTAGGATTTCTCCCAACAAACCCTCTCCACGCCCACCATTCCTACTTTGTTTTCCTTTCGGTCCATTTTAACTTCTCAATCCTTCTCCACAGCCACATTTCAGAAGCGTTCAATCTACATCTATCCTCCTGCTTCAGTGACCAATTTTCCGCGCCGTACATAACTACGATCTGTATCAAAACACTCATGAGCATTTTCTTAATATCCTTACTCAACGACCCTGTCATCAACTCCCTCTTCCTTGAGAAAGCCTCCTTGCCTAATGCAATTCTTCTCCTTACGTCCCTACCACTTTGACCGTATTGGTCCAAAACACTTCCGAGATATGTAAACTGTTCTACCTGCTGTATTTTTTCCCCTCCTATTTTAATGTTTAGCTTAGCCTTTTTTCTTTCTGGAAAATTGCATAACCTTTGTTTTATTAATATTGATTCTCATCCCATATCTATCGCACTGAACGTCCAATTCACTCAGCAATGCTTGCAACCCTTTGGCTGACTGAGCAACTAATGCTTGGTCATCAGCGAACCTAACCGATTTTACGAATTCATCGCCAAATTTCATTCCTACCTCCAGTTCTTCCCGTGCCTCTTTAATCATTTCCTCATTGTATGTGTTGAACAGTACCGGTGATACTGCGCAACCCTGCCTTACGCCTCTTCCTAACACTGCACATCAGGACTCTCCGTTCCCCACTCGCACCTGAGCAGTCTGAGACATGTACAGGTTGCAGATCAGTCTCCTGTCCCACCAATCGATTCCTATTTTGTACGATTTACTCATTAGATTTCCCAATTCACTCCATCTAACGCCTTTTTGAAATCTATGAAACAGACAAGTACGTCCTGAATGTATTCTATATTCCTCTCGATTACTGCAATGTCATCGTGCGTACCTCTCTCTTCCCTTCCCATACCCAAACTGATCGTCCCCTAAGTAATCAATTGCCTTGCTCTAAATCATTATGTGGATGATCCCTAGCACAAATTTAGGTACGTGGGATATAAAACTTATTGTTCTGTAGCCCTCACATGATGTAACCTTTATCTATTTCGGAATAGGAATTACCGTTGAACACACTATGTCTTCCTTCCAGATTCCTTTCTCATAGATACTACGAATTAGTCCATGTAGACTCTTCCCCCTACATTTTCTTAAAAGTCGTAGTAGTTCCGCAGGAATGTTGTCTACTCCCACGGCCTTATTTGGTCTGGTTGGGTTATCTCCCTTGATGCCCTTTTTACCTCATCGTCGAGTCAGCCTGAAACTAAGCTATATTACTCTACGTGATATTCATTTTCTATGTCTAATCTTTTTGGCCTAAGTTTTTTATCATACAGTTCTTCTATATATTCCTACCATCTCTCCTGTATCTTTTCAGTTTTAACTAGTATCTCACCCGACCTATATCTAACTTTTAGCAGAGATATTCCCTTCTTTACTTCCCAATAGTGGTTTAACCTTTCTGTATAGAGCAGCAATTTCACCCTTCTGAAAACTTTCCATATCCTTGCACTGCATATTCCACCATGCTTCTGTTATTATTAAATTTTTGTACTTCCTTCCGCCTAGCCCTGTTTTTACACTCTGCAATTTTCTTCTCTCATTTATATGCCTAATCATCTCATCCCTGATTCTTACTCTTTTTCCATTAACGGTTCCGAGAGTTTCATTTGCGGCTTTCGATATCCCTTTCTTGAGACATTCCCCTTTTTCTTCGATAGTACTCAACGTTATCCATGATTTTCTCTACAGCCTGTCAATACTCTTTCCTTATGAAATAATTTTAAGCTTCTAGATTCCATTTCCTAATCCGCCATTCTTGCCTAATCTTTTTGAATTGGACGCTACACTTTATAGCAACACAATTGTGGCCAGAGAGCGCATCCACTACCGGAAAGCTGTGCGAATTTATCACACTGTTCCTAAACATGTGTAAAACCAGAATATAATCTAACTGATACCTTTTTGAGTGATCTGGCACGTTCCATGCATACCTGCGTGTTTTGTGGTGTCTAAACCAGGTGTTGGTGATGACTAACCCCGGTCTTCTGCAGAACTCAATTGCTTTCCCCCGAGTTCATTCCTCGGGCCTACAACGTAGTCCCCCACCTCATCACGATCTCTTCCTTCGCCTACCATCGCATTCCAATCCCCCATCACTATCAAATGTTTCCCTGCAGGAACACACGCTATTATATCCTCTAACTCATCGTACATCCTATCGACTTCTTCCTCCTTATGGTTGCTCTGTGGCATGTATACCTGAACAATGAACTATGCAAAAATATGTAATAACTGGATACATATGTGTATTCAAAACATGTTGTAGGGATTTTTAAAGATGGGTCTAATAAATTAAAAGAATAGCATGCGTGAAGAAACATGCGAGAGATCGACCAATGTATGCACTCCCCATCGCAATTATCTTCTACGCGATTTATACCATGTTTATCTCTAAAGATTCGAGGAAAAAAGCGACATTGTAAATGCATTCGTGTTACAATAAATGTCTCTGATGTTAGGCTGTTTATCTGTTCTACCATAGTAAGTTGGGACCTGTAATATTTCATTAAAATCGTTAGATAGTAACCTGCGTCAAATATACACAGTAAATTACCCTAAATTTAAGCCTTCGGTCAAATAGTGGATTACATTCTAATTCTTCCAACTGTATCGTCATACTTCTACCTCATTCATAACAACTTTTCATAAACCTAACTGCTCTTCGTTGTACTCGATCTATGTTCAAATTTAAGTCTACTTCATGAGAATTCCTTACACTTGCAGCATACTCAAGGTCGGGCCTACCTATCAAATCTAAAAAGTTAACAGTATGTTTTTTATCTTCCTCCAAAGAGTAAGAGACGTTGGGGTGCAAGGTTTTTCAAAATTTAAGGAAGGAATCTAATTGGTTGTTTTTGCATTTCTAAAGACAAAGGATATCATCTACATTGCTAAATCTAAAATACACATATTTAATGATTTGAGTTGAATAATTTCTTTTCTAGAGAAAGACAAAGAGGTAAGCTAAGATGGTGAGAGGGGGAGCCCAAATCAAGACCATCAAAATTATCACATAACTGATTTTTTAAAACATGATAACTCTATTCCACTGAAGCCTTTATTAGCGACAAGAAGTCGCTAACTATTGTTCTAGGTAAGTAGAAATTAATAAACATGTCGGGGGCCAATTGGTGCGCTCAATCTGTAAGAACACGGGTGTATAGATATTTTATTTAAAAGAAAAGTAACCTAGCATTTGCAGGAACGGTTTTGCATATTAGTACTCGTATATAAGCAAGTTCAGCGCAGTTTTATGGTGTGAAATTAGTGCATTTTGTGAGAAGACTGCTGTGTTTATGTGACATGAGGTGGGCAGTTCAAAATTCCTAAAACTAGGGTCTGATAGGAATACCACTTTTGTGTACGTAGTTTGGGCACAACATAAAACTAGAATCAAAAGGATTCATTTTGATCAAAAACCTCAACTCGTCTGCACTGAAAATCACCGCTTTTTGCACAGAATTTTTCAATGCCTTATGAAAAATGGGTCGGACCTTTGGTTATCGGTTTTGTTATTGGCACGTTATTGTGATCAATTAAATCAAAACAATTTTTATTAGTTTTTTGATTTATGTATCTTGCAAGACCCAAGCTATGTGATTTTCGGGTACCAGATCTTTCTGGGAAACCATAACCGGCACAGGGAAAGGAACTGCCCCCTTATCCTGATGTATGAATTTCACATGCCTTCGGGCTTAGTACTGGGTGAACTCTGCCATCACCAACCAAACCGACCTTCGGGTTGATTACTGTTTTTATGATTATGGTATCCTGCAAGCCACCACTAGGGTGTATGGCAGGGGGGAATACAAACCAGAATATTGTTGACCGGAATATGACTCTACCGCGGTCCGACAATATTATTCTGATTCCTTATCTTTCGTGGAAAAAATTGTCTTTAATCCAATCCAGAATATTTTTATCTATGCCATATGCTTCTAGCTTTGTGGGTAGTTTACTATGAGGTACTTAGACCAAGGCTTTTTTAAAATCAAGAAAATTTGCGTCCACTGAAACATTGCTCTGTCCCGAAGTAAGAATATCATGAACAAAAAGCTCAAGTTGTGGTTCGCAGATCTACCCTTACGGAAACTATGTTGGTTTTTCATTAATTACTCCTGAATATCGAGGTGTCTTACGATCGAACTAGCAGTCCCAATGTAACCAGGAAATGGACTCGAATACAATTCATAATTATGTACAAATTAGGTTTACGTCAAATCAAGAAGAGTAAAACAGGAAGACTAATGAAGAAAATTAATGAAGAATTATTACTCCTTCCCAATTATTGCTAACTAGTAGTTTACCGACTTAGGGTAAATGTTTTATGTACCTTTACACTACACCCAGCTCTACTTCTAAATGAAATGGCACTAAATATCATTAAACCAACATTACCATTTACATTCTTTAGTCCTAAGAACATATTTTCTGCCTAAAATTCTACATACCGATTGAATTAATTCTACCTCTCCTAAAGTCATCGAAAATTCCTTTTCCTTTCTTTGACCTACTTTCTCAGTATTTTTCCGCTACCAGAGTCTTTAGAATTAGACTAATAATCTTCAGTATCCTATTTTCTCTCGACGATATATCCACTTTGATAGTATTCTTCTAATTTTCCCCAAAAACAGGTCTATCCCTTACCATGCCTGAAATTATCCAGCCATAAAAGTTCATAGGTATACTAAAAATTAACCACAACCACTTACATGACTGACCACCACCATACTAATGCAGGTTATGCCGAACCAACCAAAATAATTTCAACCTGAAATTATTACCTCTGACGTCACAGGTAGGAAATATTAAACCCTGATGTTGTGTCTTGTGAGGCATCATTCCCGTGGAAAGGGACAAGGGGTGGATAGTGGGAATTTGAGAACACAGCAAAAGAGGGGAGAGAGTTTTAAAACACGCACTAAATTAATTGTATAACAATCCAATGTGAGCACGCAGGAAAGAAATTGACGTGAGAATAAAAAGTCTTTTGTTTTTAACCGGCTAAATTATATAAAGCATCGAGGTAAACCTTTTCTCAGGCTTCGTTTTTTGCAAAATATTTCCAAATTTCAGCACGGAAATATAGTAAAGGAAAAAGGTGAGGCTTTTAGGTCTGCTAAAGTGTGCTAATAAAGTCCAAAAATCGTTTTGAAGAAAAAGCTAATTCCTATTGGTGAATTCCGGTTGGTAACGACCTCTACGGTGCAAAAGAGACATTGAAAACCTTGTCCAAGTGGTGCTTACCGGGCTGACTATCCTCTGCTGCACTAGTGCTTCGGTTCGTGTTCCTCGTTACGCAACCGCCAACGTATCATTTCTCAAATGTTCTCTCTAAGCGATCACTGCGAAAAAAAGAGACAAAAAAGTAACCCTCTTGTCATTTATTTCAACATTTTACGGAATGGACTGAACATCGTGAAGTTTCAACCGTGAAGTCGAACGTAAAGGCTTAAAAAAAACACTTCCGATAAGATTCCCACGTTCTGTTGGGCAATAGAGAGGAATAATCTCCACCTAGGCTGACCATGACCTTAAAAATAGTTTTCAACAGTACCAAGCATCGCAAAATTGAACCATTTCCCCATGTGAATTTTTCCCCCACTTACTGTGGATTTTTCCAGGCTACTAGTTTGTTTAATGCATGCATATACATATTGTACTCTACGCACGAGATACTTAAAAAAAATTGCTCGATATTCATCCACAGCGGAATCAAATTCAGATACAAAAAAAAGAAGAAAAAGAATAGAACAGGACCATTTAAATTATTCTCTTGGAAAACTAGGGCAAGTTTGAGGGTAAGGAAGCTAGAAAACCACAAGTGACTAATGGAGAGTGGAAACATAGTAGATATGAAATTTAAGGCTGTGTGAGATGGATGATCTGAAAGTATAGCGGGGATTATGAGAGTGGTAGCCATAGAAAAATATTGGGGGAAGGAGAGATAAGAAGTGTGGCTTACCAATATATGACAAAATTGTATGAAAAAAATGACACACATTTTCTTTTTTTATAAACAAAGCAATAGTCGTAGGTAAAAGTAAAAATCCAGTGGGATACAGACAGGGACCAAGTTGACTATATTATAGGTTGAATCATACTTCGGGGCAGTGTGACCTTCGCATTCGCGTCCATTTCCTGGTTAGTGTAACTCAAGTAGTTATGGTTCATTTATACTTCCTCCTTTTTAGCAAACCTATGGACTTTTATGATGGGTGGAATTAACATTTATTTGGAATCAAGATTTCTGCTAAGATGCATTGGATTTATATATCATCTCGGAGATTTTGAGGAATGTTTTTTCAATTTTCCTGGCCTGTTAAGTAGTCTTCCTCTTCCATGGCACACACCTTTATGGTGGAATTGCGTGGTATTTCTGCCGATGTACATAAAAACTGAACAGTATTAAACGAAATACAATGAAGAATTTGATATCTAATTCATATCTGCGCACACTTTACCAGCCTGTATGATGTTAGCCCAATCCTTTGATTCCTTGACTCGGGATATTTAATATTATTCCTTTTATTTTGCCTGAAAAAAATTTCTCCGTATACCTTTATGCACTCCAATTTCGCTGAAAAACATCTCCTAGTCTGCCACTTTATTTCAAATTCGTTCCTAGCCTTCATGTCGGTCCAACTTACCGACGCCCTTTTCTCAGGAAATAACCAATGTCCGAACCAAGAAAAAAATTCAAAATATAATGTATTTTCCTGATGAAGAAACTCAATTTTCAATATTTATTGCGTGAAGGAATAGATTTTGTAAGACAGTCAAAGAATTTCAACCAAGACGACGGATTCCATCCATGATGCACGCTGTAAAGACAGGTCATAGCATATTTTTTTCATTTAATATGAGCAAACGTAATTGAACAAATGAAAGTTTTAGGCCATATGTAAAAAAACATATATTTGCTATTACATTTGTTCATATTTTTCACTTCATCATTTCTATATTTATTTTTTTTGTGCATAACCTATGAATGTGCAATATAGCTCGGATAAAAAAATTTGCGAAAAAAGACTCATCAAATGAAGATGACTTGTATTTTGATTATATTTGCACTATCTTCTCTAAATTTCAAATTGAGTTGCGTCATTGAAATCAATGCTCACCCGCTTGTGGCAAATTTATGGATCTGGTATTTTTTTAATTGTGAAATATTTGAAATCCCTATCTTTTTCAGAATCATCGCAATGCCCGAAAATGAAAAAAAACTAGCTAGTTACGAGATTAAGTTAAGAAATGTATATTGAAACCTTTTTTAAAAAGGTGCATTAAATATCCATACTTTTGAGAAGTAGATGACACGATAAGTTTAACCTTCAAAAACAAGAATT
Organism: Hetaerina titia; assembly: GCA_037158775.1. Lineage (NCBI taxonomy): Eukaryota > Metazoa > Arthropoda > Insecta > Odonata > Calopterygidae > Hetaerina > Hetaerina titia. Next base: position 21,257,868 of record CM073777.1, on the reverse strand, counting down.
TTAATAATCACCAAATTAGTAGATATTTAATTTATTAATTGAAATCAATTGATATTATTTTTAGTAAAAACAGCTTGATTTTATCCCAACTTCAGTTCAGCATAACACCTTTATCCGAATTTAAATATTTTCGTGCTTACAGCCATTTCATGGGAGGGAGTGAATTATTTGCTAGAGCATTTATAAAAAATTAAAATAGGTTGAACAATGTTAAAAATTAGAGTTAAATCAGGAATATATTTATGATTACCTCCGGAAACAAAAATATAAGTATTTATTTTCATTGTTTTCAATAGAGAAAGATGTATCAGAGGCATCTCGATATTGTTTCTTGCATTAAATCACCATTGAACGACTTAAACTCGATCGAACTATTTGCTATGATACAATGATTTTTCACCGTAAAACTTTTATAACCGTACCAAACCTTTATTTTAAATCAACTTTTTACCGAAAGGATATTTGTCTGCCAGCATACGCAGTGTTTTATTGGGTTTATTTTGGCGCGAGCACGTGATATTTATTGGCCTTTGTGAAATGTTTTGTGGAAGTTAGGTTTGCTGAGTTAGAGTGATCAATCCACGTTTAACGTCGAGATAGAAACTGTAACTCGGTTTCCCATTGTTTTTTATTTCTATGAATTTTAACAACAAAGTAATATATTTAAAAAAATAAGAAATGAATACAACGTATTATGCGAAAAATGCAAAGAATATTTCCTGGCAATAAAACAGAAATACGTCAAAATCTGAGAAAACAATGACATATAAGAATCAAAATCATTAAATGTATAACTAATTAAATAAAGTACATCGAAATGTTTATTCATTAAACCTAAGAAGGAAAAGTAAAAATTTGCCATTAAGATGAATGAAAATTGTAATATCAGTGAATAGCTTCAACAGGTGCCCACAAAATCCTTTAACAATGCATTGATTATGTACGAAGCATAAGTTTTTATAACATAATAATAATTTTAACAAAATTTACACATATCCCGCAAATAAAATAATTTTTAAAAACGTGATTCTCAATAGTTAATCGCAATTTAATAAATTTAATATAATTATGCTAATTTTGTTGGTATTTGGTACTATGATAAAAATATTTCAGGTGAATAACCCGGTTATTAATGCTTGATCATCATCTTCAAGTGGAGTAAAACAGAAAAACAACATTCTGAAATACGTCTCAAGTAAGGTGGACCGGGGGGGGGGAAGGAAACAAGAAAAGAATGGCTTATGAAATCAGGAGGGAATTACGCTGGTTTAGACTTTACCTGACCGTACTCCCCTTGTTATACCGAAATATCAACATAATTATATTAAATTAATTATATTTCGATGAAATACAAGGTTTTGAAAGAATATTGTTTCCCTTGAAACATTCTCATTTATCTTTCAAACATGGCTTCTCTTTCGGAATTTGGCTATTTTTCTTCGTTTTATCTATTTTTTCAATTAATGGTCTTTCAGAGATATCAAGCCTTGAATAGACTAAAGTGCATCGTGAAATAATAATTAGCAATAAAATAATAAAAGATAAATAATTACTCAAATAAAAACGCAGATCTACGACTCCTTTGATTTTTCATAATGCCGAAATTGGAACTCAATAAGGTTACGCAGATTCTTCTAAATACCTGCATTCGCATGAACTTTAGCTTTTTCAGACGATCGTCTTGGTGATTTCTATGGAAATGTGTTAAATCCAAAAGCATACCACTTAAGTCTTAATTTTTGATCTCCATTAATTCATGCAACAGCGAAAAGATTCAATTTCGACTTGAAAAGTTCAAAAAAAGGAACAAATCTCATGCTAGTTCTTTAGATTAAGTATTACAGTGTAATATAAAAAAATTCAAGCCGTGCAACAAGGGATATAAAAAACCCAAATAGTGCTGCAATGACATGTAGACCAAATCTGCATAACGTTATATGAAGGATAATTTCAGGGGATCCGATACCCTAAAGAAAACTCGGGGTATGAATCCTTTCTTAGTTCTGCAACCGAAGGGGAAGGTCCTTCATTCGGTAAGGAAGGAGGGGGTGGGACAGAGAAAAAAAGAGAGAATCTTTTACGAAAGAAAAGACTCAAGACCCACACCTGCCTCTTTTAACTCTTCCCCTTTTTTTAGACGGAAACGTGGAAGAAAGTCAACGGCAGGGAAGAAGAGGCGGAAGACTGAGGGATCCAGAGTAAACAATGACAGAGCGGAGCCGTTGAGTTATACCATGCCCCTTATTGCCTCGAGGCACTGCATCGCTGCCGTAACGATAAAGAGATTTTTTGCCTCTGCCGGAGTAGGGAAAAAGACATTCGCAGATTGCCTTCGGACTCCTCCACAACGGTTTCATTTCACCATCCTTCCAGTGGGGGGGGGGAGGGGGGCAGGAAAAGAGATGCAAAATGGAGGAGCATAAAAAAATGAGTGGGTGGTTAGAAAGGGGGAAAAAATTGCTGAGGGGTTGATGGCAGGAGATGGGGTTTGTGAGGGAGGAGGAAAAAAAAGTTGAAAAGTGAAACTTTCTTCGAGCTCTCCTCTCCTTTCACCCACCCCATCACTCCTTTCCCCTCTCCACTAACCCGAAAAGATTGAGGTGGGTTGCCTTCCACCCTCCCATCCCTTCCTGACCCCTCCTCTCCTCCCATCCTAGCCTCTCCTTCCGACATTTCCTCTCACATTTCCTTCAAGAAAGTCGCTCCGAGCTGTTGTTGACGAAAAGGAAGGGAGGCGAGGTTGGGGATCTTCAGAATGGGTGGAGATCTTTGCGGAGTTGGGAAAATAATAATGACCAAAAAAGAAGAAATATCATGTTGTAAGATTTAGCAGAAATATTTCAATTTGCATTTAGATTACGTTTCACTGGCCCCGAGGAAATTAATCAAGCGAGTGGAGGAGAGAGAAAGACCTTAGATGGGAGCGAGGCATCACTGAGCAGGGAAGATTCTCGGTGATGAGGATCCGTTCGGAAGAGAGGAGCATCCAATAGGAGTGGAAGGCGATTATCTAAGAGTGCACGGAGGCCGTCCTTCTCCTGGGAGAGGCGCACATTTCTCAAGGAAATGGAAACAGAGAAGTAGAAAGCCTTCATTAAAAAATGCCCTTCTTGTATAAACTCCTTCCTCAGTAATTACAACCTGTATGCGTGGAATAATAGCAGTCATTCACTAAAAAGAGCGAGTTTTTTCTTCTTTTCTCTATTATATGAGGAGTATGAGTTTTTGACATGTGAAAGCAATGTTAAAATTACTAGTGATAAATCATGAAGTAATATGATGAGGCAATCCTGGATCCCAATATGTTTCAAGAAAATAAATTAACGCAGACGATAAACTCCGCCCGTGGAGGCAATGAGGCCAAATACGAAGCGCTTCAGAAATATTAAGCATAATTAAGAAGTGGTTTCCATAAATAGTAACTGGGAAGTCTCCCACCATGTATTATTTTGCCATTTTTTTATAATTTTAAGGGGATGCCGAGAAAGTAACTTTTATCGGAATCATCCGCTAATACGCATTACCATTCAACAATATCACTGTAAAAACCATTCGTCGTAATACAGTCGACCGGGCATCAGGGGATCCTCCTCGGATTTCAGTGAAGACGAATGAGTTTTTCATTTTGAAATCGTTGCATACCTATTATTTGCTCTAATTCCTTTCCTTTTTCAATTCTATGTACTTTCCACCTGTCTCCATGCAGCCTGAAAATGGCATCTCTATCGTCCCTCAGTCCGCTACGCCAGCTTTCCCCTTTTTATCACGATCATTGACATTCCACTAATATTTCTAATACTCTACCTTCTCCCACATTTCCTTCAACAGTCATTGGATTCAAACAAACTACTATTTTCCAACAGAATAAGTTGTTCTATATTTTAAACGTACAGCCTTCCCAAAAACTCGCCCTTTTTAGCAAATGACTGCTATTATTCAAATCCTGGAGACCACAAATATTTTTCTGTGGTATTCCGATCCTGCTTTTGATTTGTGGAGAGCACTTTGAGTGAGTACGTTATCCGTCGGATGGGACGTTAAACTGCCGACTCCTTGGCGCCATTTGTATTGTGGATATCCATAGCCTCTTGATTCAAATTATAGCTTGCACGAACGATATTGGATAAATTTCTAACTGCATCCTAAGGTGCAATTACTTTTTTGATGATAGTATATGTTATTTCATGCCTGTAGAATGAAAGGAGGTAGATATGTATGTGCATCAGTGTAAAATGATAGGATTTTTGCAAATATGTATGCACCGCTGTAGGTATGGGTTTCGTGTATGTGTTGGTTTTGAATGCGGTTTTTTTTACCTTTTACGGGTGTTGACCTGACAACCGCCCGCCACACGCCCTTGAGGGGTATTATGTAGACGTAAAGTTTCGTGGTTAATTTCTCTCCGTTAGTCACCTTAATTCCGAGCTTGATTGGCAGGACAACAAAACATTAGATGAGATGAGCCTTTGGAGCGTCTATCATATCAACTGCTACATCAAAAGTTCAACCCTTGCTTATCTTCCCAAGAATTTGATGTCTATTGGGCTCAGGTTGAAATGCAACCGTGCACTTTTTCTGTGTAAAAATTTGATAAAGCGTGTTCATAACACATTTAATTCCTACCAATATGGGCAGATATCAAATACTTCCATCCATATACATGGCTTAATGCATAATACCGTTGTTAAAAATGCAATCATGATAGCCTTGTGAAAACAGCGTTGAAAGATTCACTTCATTGGTTGAAAATGATATTTATCAGTAGTTTTCGACATGACCATCCCATTCTATTTGTGAAAAATAATCTCGCACTTACCTTCCATTTGTTTCCATACCTTAATATGACAATACTTTCAATACCTAATCGTACAATAACGGTAGAGTAGTAACGTGTAATTATGTGACCAAAACTTTGTATCACATCCCTATGCAACTTTAAATATGTACTAATGCTTCTTTGTATTTTAATTATTAACTTAGTTGAATAATTATTCGCTACAAATTCTCATTTTTGCAAAATACGCTGGTAGGAATTGTGGGCAATTCATTCAAGCAAGATAAATCATCATCAATACACATTGGTTAAGTTGATATGCTCAAGTTATCCTCGTGGCACATTAAGACTCCAGGGCTACAGAGTTTTCCCTTCACCATGCATATTCATGGACGATCCTGCAGGCCATTTAGCAAAGAATTCTCAACTTCTCGGCTTGCTTCATTTTCCTGTCGTCGGTGAAGATTTTAGAGTTCAACTTCAAAAAAGAGTGTTCGAGAATAGGTTCTCAAAAGGTAAAATGATAGTTTTGTCAAAACTATAAAAAAATATGTTAAAGGCATCTATTTGGAAATTTTTCAAATTTTAAAACATTAAGTTTAGTTGAGGCTTGTATATGTTTTGAAGGGGTTATTAGATACATTGAACGCCTTCCCGGAAACCACAATCCTTCGAGTTACGTGCAAAGGGTGATTTTTTTTGAATTATCATTTTTGTTTTGTCAATGGGAGGCAGAACGTGGAGGAAAATTATTAACAGTTTTTGCTCATAATAGAAATTGTTTTCCCAAGAATAATTTTTTAATGAAAATACAACGAACTTATACTCTTGAACTCCATTTACAACATATGTTGAATCTTCATGTCATCAATAACCTCATCACGATATAAAAAACATCAAAATGAATGTGATTTCATGAAAAATAAGGCCACTGTGATAAGTGGCCATGTACATGTAAGAAATAAAAACGGTGAAAACATGATAACTATTTGAAGTCTGGGAGGGTGACATGAAATTAGCAAGACTAATGGAAGTGAGCGAAACTGCCCCAACACTGATCAGGCTCGGACACCGGTTCGATTTAGGAAGAAAGACAAGGTGATGAACAGAACTGCCCAGGGCGTGATGAGGACTCCGAGTGTTTTGATTATTTCTCCGTTAATTGTTAGCTTTTGGTCCCTTAATCTTCGTATATATAATGGCGCAGTCGAATTTACCTATCAGTATCTCCTGAGCCAGTTCGTGTTTTACCACCACGATGTCACACAAAAATAAGTTACCTTCAGGTTTTTTGTCTCTTTGAGTCATCACTGTACTTTTCCATCTCTTTCCAATCTCTTCTTCTTCAATAGATAACAATTGAACTCTTCTTGCCCATTCCTTCTTTAGCGTGATTCCCTCTCCTACAAATTCTGGTCCTCCTCAAGAGTATCCTTCGCTCCAGAATTTGTTAGCCCCATCTCATTTAATCTCGTAATACAAGCATAATGTTCATCCCCAACCTACCCGTTACCATGACCCCACTTCTAACGGCCCTACGTTCCATATCCCTGTCCTGACCTTGTCTATTTTGTCTAATGTTCGCCTTCCAGTTTTCCCCCCTCGGAGTTCGGATTGCGGGACTATTTCACTCCCGGAATATTTTATCAGGAAGAATGCCATGACGTAATCATTGAACGCAAAGCTGCATGTCCTAGGTAGACTAATGGGGTGATTCCTCTTTGTTTGCGTGATCGCTCGTGTAGTATGCCAACGTGGGGAGGTAAACATCATAAAACTTCCGCTATTGCCTTCGGTTACCCGTAAACACAATAAAATCAGGCCTTGTCAAAGTGACCGCAGGAGTAGAGACAGCATTATGCCCCGATAACATTTACGAGGAATCCATATGGAGAATATGTATTTGAGATTAGTCGCCTTTGTGTTGCAGAGCATCACATCAAACTCTTTAGACTATTGCCGCAATTTCTTACCCTTTTCAAATGGAGTAGATTGCTTCGTATATATAGTGCAGCTAACTTAATGATTTCCACTTTTGAATGCTTCAAACTTCTATTTAACTGCTCCGTATTGCACGGAGAAAATTCCTTCGTTCTGCATGACTACTACTTTTCCATAAGTGATAAGTTCGTTGCACTATGGTTTCCAATGAGATTTGCACTATGATTTCCAAATTATGCGATACGGAATTATCAACCATTTATCCTGGTGTTTTCAATATTCTCTTGACACAATACAACGATCAAAATACCATGGAACTATAAACGAAACTACATGTTTCAAATTCAACTCGGCCCGAAAGACCACACGATCACCTCCAATGGCGATCTAATTTTGTATAGAGAGGACTGCACTTCTTACATGAAAGTACCTTACATTATTGGCCCACGAGTGAATACTAATTAAATGGCGAATGATACTCACCCAAGTGGTTCCCTCTACCGATCGGCGGCGTACAATGATGCGGCTTCAGGTCACTCCGAGCAACATGCCTTGACGCGGACTCTACAACCAGCAGTGGCCAGTGGCCGTCGTCACGACCCGATCAACACGGCAACCAAAGGCAAACTCAATCTACTCTCTCTCATTCTACCACGCACACCCACGGCCATACATAAAACTACTCCTAACTAACGGTGCCACCGAAAGGTGGAGAGGCTATACATCAACACAAGGAAATCTCCTATTACATCCAATCATTGAGGGTTAAATATCTTTTCAGGAACAATAATAAAGAAGATTATTTATTTTGGTAACGCAGTCTACTAGTCCGTTATATTATCCTGAAGAAGGCGATGTAGTTTTAAAAAAATACTCAAAGGGTTGTAGATGAAATTGCTATGTATTGAGAAGGAGAATATACTGTATGCAGTAAAAAGATAACAAGTTGATAATTTGGATTGTCAAAATACATATTAAAATGTTATCGCGGAAAAATATTTTTTTAAACGGTACGAAATTTAATTCATCCCAGAATTCTGAACTCCTATGGGTTTAGTCAAACCATTAAACTCTCATGTTATCATAATTATTTAAGGAAAACATTATACAGTAGAAATGTTTTAGGAACTACTTATGAGAGAAATGTGGTATTTTTATTATCGTAGATACATATAGTAAATGAAAAGTAAAAAAATCGATATACGTATCTGTACTTAAGCTACTGTACGACAGTTACTCAAGTTAAAACCATATTATATTGATCAAAATGTTACTTCCGTAAAACCAAAGAAAAATATTTGGAGAAAATATTTCCAAATCCAATAAAAATAAAATATCTAATTGGTTTCATATTAAATTACCTGGAATATGATATTCATGGAGAAACAGAATTGTTGCTTAATGATTAGTTTTTAATAATTTCCATTTTATGGACTACAATATTAATGTGCTGGAAAAACCGCGAGGGATTGATATCCCCCAGAGCTGTACTGACGGGAGAAAAGATATTTGCTCTTGGTCACCTATGCCAGATGTAGGGATAGGGGCCGGAGGATAGGTTTCAGACCCTAGTGGGGCGGTCATTGAGTAATGGTGTGACATAAAATATTTTTGAAGAAGGCAGCCTGAAACTACTTCAATTATTCATCCCAAATTGCCAGGATGGACAAAGTAGGGAAAATTATTCTTAGCAGCTATGGGACTCGGTCAAATCGGCCGTGTCTCGTGCATGGCGGTGGAGGAAGCAAGGCTTCCGCGATCATCATTTTACGGATTCCTTATATAGCAAAACCGGAAGCAGCAGCACATTGGACGAATACAAGGAACAAATTAGCTACAATAAGAACTTAGAATGTTAGCATTAAGGTTTAGAACAGGAAAATTAGAGATTGTAAAGCAAGAGATATAAAGAAGAAGTAAGTGTTTTAGGTCTGTGCGAGGTGAGATGGAAGGACAGCGGCGTTTGCTGAAATAATAGTGGTAAAGTAACACACAGAGTGGAGGAAAGGAGACATCGAGGCTTAGTAACAGAATTGAAACAAAATTGTGAAGAAGAGTGGTAAACATAGAGCACCTAAACGATAGAATATTATCAGTAAAAGCAAGAGCTGAACCAACCTGCTTGGCCATTGTTCATATGTACCTCCAAAAACCATACGATGGAAGAATAAGAAAGGGTTTCAGAACAGGTAGAGGATATAATCGTGGGTGTTCCAGAGGTGAAACATCTAATAGTGAGGTCAGATTGGGACGGTAGGCGAAGTAAGGGATGGTGACGAATGGGGTACTGCGGTTTAGGTGCGCGGAATGACTGCGGGGAGAAACCAATTGAATTCTACCAAAGAAAAGGGTTAATCATCACCAGCACTTGATTTAGACATCACAAAGGTCGTAAGTACACATGGAAAAAGCCAGGTAACTCAGAAAGGTATTAGATAGATTATATTATCGTTGGACCCATATTTAGGAAGAGTGTGAACAATTCGCACAGCTTCCCGGGAGCGGATCAATTTAGCTGCTATGAAGTGTTGCGTAAAAATCAAAAAGATAAGGTAGGAGCAGCAAGTTATGAAATAGAGTATAGAAGAAGGCTGAAGAGAAAATCATGGATGAGGGAAAAGACCTTAGTACTACCCAGGAAAATGGAAATTTATCAAAAAAGGGATTTTGAAAGCCACAAATGAAACTATAGGATCTGTTTATGGGAAAATGACAAGGAAACCATGGATCACGAATAAGAAAAATAGATGAGAAAAGAAAGTGAAATAATATAAAAACAAAGTTAGGTATATTGAAGTACAAAGAGTTGGGTATAATAAATAAATAATAATAAACTGAGATGGGTGAAAAATAAGGCAAAAGAAGATGCAGAGCGGAAGACGCGCGGAAGAATCAGAGCGAGGAAATGGAATGTTTGCCGAGGAGGGCTGAAACTGGTGAGCTATACAAGAAGGTTAAAACACAATCGGGAAGTAAGAAGGGAAAGCCTGTGTTAAGAGTCTGAGATAAGTCGGGTAAAATTCTAATGGAACTAGGAAAAATCCAATAGAGATGGATGGAATATATAGAAGAACTGTATGATAAAGAACTTAGAGAGGCAAGGTTAGACATAGTAAAATACGTATAATGTAGATGAAAATACGAGGCCGTAGGTTAGGTAAAAGTACACTCGGTACAATCACTAAAATGGCTGTATAACTGAGGTTAGACGCCTTTGCAGCTGCCTCACAGAGAAACATTGCGTGATGTCTCTTCTGGCTGCTACACTTTGACCTATGGGTTACTTTACCAGGAGCAAATGTAGAACAAACCCCTTCAGCAAAACTCTAGGGGTCATCGGAACGCACAGACCACGTCATGGGGAGGGGGTGGAATTAGAACTTCACAAAAGTTTGAGAAGAAGCTCAGTCAATCTTGAACACGGGAGTGATTAAATCAGCAGAAGCAGACGCAAAAGCAGAAAAAAAGAAATTTGCCATTAATCATGTCAAGGAGTATGCTATTCTAACGAGTAACCAAAGGCAGGCAGAAACATGCGGCCATACAGTCATATACTCGTACATGCAAACAATTATTGCAATTTATGGAAGAAAAACATTTGATAGTTATAAATAAGTGGAGCACGATGGTGGCCGAAGGAAGAGATGTAGTCCTACATGGCACTACGATTTAGGAACAAGGCATGATCGCGGGGTGGAAGCATATGGAGACTCGGAAAAAAACTGCAGCTTTGATGTGTGGCAGATATCGGGATGGGCTATGTTAGGAAGAGGGGTGAAAAGACAGGGGTGACCATTATTATCCTTTTCTTAGAAAAGGAGAACGATGGAAGGAAATAACGAATAAGGTAATGCATCATAAATTGAGGAAATGAGGACATCGGAGCTTTAATTTTAAAGAAAACTCTTTTTGCTTAGGCCAAAAATAGCCTGTCTAAAAGCCAAACAAAAAATACAAACGTGCATGTATTTCCAAAATTTTGTTGGAGATCTTGAGGACAATTTTTGACAGAACAAAAAAATTCAAGCGGAAATAGAGAAACTGTGCAAATTAATATGCTTCATATTTTGATAAAATATGATAATTTATATTCTAGTAAACTGCAAAAATATTAACCGAGGAATACAGATATTATTTAGTTATTTAATGAACTCGGTCATTCTTATAGATGGAGATATACTTTTCAGTTTCTTTTAATAAGCATAATATAAGTTAATGGCAGAAGGATGATAAATATTATTTTTTTGGCAAACTTACGGAAGGTTGGAGTTATGAGTGTTGGTTGTGAATTTATGTCATTAATGGCAAAATTATCGAGAGCCATTCGAATGTAATGGTTATCCTAAACTTCGGAACAATCAGAAATTAAGAGCCCAAATTAGCCAAATGAGAAAATCAGAACCGCGCCCGCAGGTGCTAAGGAATACGGCTTTTTCCTGCGAAATTCATCTCCTCATAATTATTTTCGAATCGGAGGGAGAAAAATTTCCCCTGAAATATTGCACGAAAAAAACCATGACACATTTTCCTTTAGTGATTTCTACAGCCGCTCTAAAGGTTTGCGGAACAATTGAATGGCTTCATATCCTTTGAAAACCTTCCACGTGGAAAGCAGGACGGCCAAAACCCACACGACCTCAGGCGTGAAACGGAGGGCGGGAAAAAAGATAGAGCCAACTAAATTTGGCTGAGTTATGCCCTTTTTGCTAACCACGATAGCGCCATGCGCGAAAAATGACAATATTGCGTATTGGATCGTTACGTAAAGGGAAAGCGGCGAGAGGATGAGGTGAGGGAGCGTTTCGGCGAAATTTTTTGGGAGCAAAGTGAGGCCAAAAAAGGGAGGAAAAAAGTAAAATCCTTTTGCCCTCTCCCCTGACTCGCAGGCGGTGGTTGTAAGGGAGAGGGGTGCCTATATTTTTTCCCTCCGCTGGAAAAACTTTCGCTTCCATCGGAGTGGAGTGCGATGGACTCAGGTGTTGGAAGGGTAGTCCTCGGCCCCGGGGGCGTGTGGTGTACGGGCTGAGGGGCGACGGGAGAGGCATTGGGGGGGGGGTTCCGGATGGAAGGCGCGGGTCGAGGAAGACGCAGTGACGGAATGCAGTCGCCGACTGCCAGAGGATGGGGGAGGGGTAGAAGCGATCGGGGGCTAGAGGGGAGCCGGGAGAGACCGGGGAGCAGGTGGAAAGGCCCGTAACTTGGAAGAGAGGTGCCCTCTTTTTTTGAGCCAGCGGTCTGTAAAATAGAAAGATTTCCTTTCAAAACGCGAATCGTTCACCTGGGGAACCTGCTTTGTATCATGTTGTCATAGAAAATACTTTATGCAGGCTGGAGTATGTCAGCGTCGAACCCAATACTGAGTATTGCACGTTCGTATCGCTCGATTGATTAAGTTTTCATTTGTGCCTTCACAAATTCATCTTTGTGTCAAATTAAAGATATGTGATAATTGAGAAACCATGTTTTATTTCTGTAGGGCAAAAATTGAATCCATTAAGTCTGGTGAATATTCCTCTAGTTCCCCCAGCGATGACCCTTTGTTCCTTATTATTCATTCAAGAAACATTAAAACAATGTATAACTAGTGCCATAGGGCCTAAAAGTGTTCCAAAAACAATAAAAATTAAAGAATCGTAAGAACTAATATATCGTTCGTAGTCTATTTAAAATGTCAATAATTGGATGAATGCGACCCTCCTGCTTGCATAAAATCACTCGAGTCTCTGATTAGGAAATTTATTTACAGATGTATTTGGCATTAAGGAGATAAATAATATTTTTAAAATTTTGCAAATATGCATAAAAATATTTCTCACCTAAATGACCCAATAGTACATTTTCCTCCTTTTTGGAATAAGGAGAGCAAGCAACCGTGTTATCCATTGACCTCGGGTGAACCATTCCAAAGAGACCTTGGTGTCTGCATCGATCGACTGATCAAAAAAATTCATGGAAAATTCGTCAAAACTGTCATTTGAAAGTCCATGATTCATACAAATTTTCCCCGAGTGTGCGGAGAGAGGAGTGTTACCCTGGGTGAATTTATAAGAATTTGATGCTCCGGTCTCACAAAAGGACAGTATGCCGCCAGCAAGGGTTAGAAAGGCAACGAGGTTGAAAGGGAGATGGTTGAAGGATAGGGCGCATTAGCTCGAAGGCACGCAACCACCTCTCGACTTCTGCGTGGCTTCCCGTCCTGTACACACAATCCGTCTTCCTTCCCCTCATATGCTATAATTCTGTTTCTGCTCTAATAATTACTCCAACTTCAGACAAACATGCATAACTCTCGCCTCCACCCTTCTACCAAGAAGTAGGATTTCCATTCGTCCTTCTCCTTAAGTCGTACTTGAGCTCCAACGCAACGCTGGAAATACTTCGCTTTGTGTCGTCTTATTCGTGAACGCTCATTGGTGCACATACTCGTGCATGCAAACAAAAAAAGCACAGCATTTCCCACTCTTTCGTTTTAGTCTTTGTAAATGAAACTTTTAAATATAATCGAATGAAATTTCAAATTTCAGGACCGCAATTTCTTTAGTTTGATTGAGTTCATTATTTCAGAAACAAATGATATAAGATGTTTTTCTTGCATGAACCATCAAATTCATGCTCGATGTCATCTAAATCCCTGTCCTCTGGATGATAACAATGGCGAAATAAATTTAGATTCAAAATGCGCATTCAATAGAAAAGTAAGCCACTACTCAAAGAATTAAATGAGGAACCACTACAAAGGAATTAAAAATTTTTCAATTATTTATTTATTTTAAATTAACATAACGTATATAACATCAGCAGAAAAGTGAGGTTTTACATAATGCTCCTCTGTCGGATGTACCTCTGAGCTACCAGGATCGTCAGAAGGTGCTTGTACATAGTTGTGTTTCTTATACCTATTGTAACATATCAAAGCATTAAAAGTAATTGAATGTAATTATAGTTACACGTTCTACACGTTAATTAACAGTGTTTTGCAGACTTTTCAGAATTGTATTTTTCTCTATGCCAGGATATTTTTTGCACAATATTCAAACTTTTTGGTACTTCTACACATTAATTTTGATAGATATGGATGGATATCTTAAGAAAACAAGATGCCTTTATATCTTAAAGTCATTGGATTTTGAGACATATTCTATTTCTAGAGTTCTTTTATAAACAGTTATTTCGGTATCAGCTTACAAGCAATAGCAATGCAGCAATAGAAATAGCAGTGCATGGACTGGTTAAAATTTGTACGTATTGATATGCTACAACTGTGATTACGATTACTAAGTACTTTCTCGGGTTTCCTCCTTTCTATTAATGGATTCTATACTACGATTTCGTTCCACGTTGAAATATATATTTGCACATCGCTTGCAATCCCCCAGATGTTCATCTAAAATCTAGTTAATGGTTCCACAAGTACATGATGTTAAGTCTTTATTGTTCAGAATATAAAAAAGTTTAATATGACATACTTGACACGATATATTAACTAAGTTTGCCTTTCAGGTTTTTTATGTGTATTCATTTTAAAATTAAAAAGAGTGAAAAACCACAATACCTAGATATTTATAGTGTAAACTTGTGTAGATAGATTACATTAATTACTGAAACAAAATCAATCTTTGCACAAACCGATGTAGCTTCAGATCACGAAGAATACTTTTTCGGTTTTTTACCCTAGAACTGCAACGCAATTGTTTTGTTACCTATTCGGGGATCGCGGGGCGGGGTGAAAAAACACCCTCAATTTTCAAGGGCCCGTATCTCGGGCCCAGTATGACTTTGAGGTTTCCATGAGGACTCAGTTATTTTCGTCTTTTGATCAACAATCAAGGGAGCTAAATAGTTTTGGCTAAAAGTTTGAAGGGTCCGGGAAAATTGACCAAGAAGGGGGTCGTAAACGTAAGCCGTTTCTTTTTGTCGCGAGATTTAAACCGGCCTGAGATGTTTTTTCACCTAGCGTTCCCGTCCTATGGTTAACTATATACAGGGTTCGTCCGGAAAATAAGTGTACTGATTGTTTCCCGCCGCTCCAGGCGCGCCCAGCACCGCTCTGACGGGCTGCGATTGGAGGGGGGTATGTTGGCAAGCGACGCTGAAAAAGGCAGTCGGCTCTGAGCTGTGGTGTAGTGAGGAGCTCGGTTAACGTGAACCTCCACGCTCGACCCACGTCACGGAACGCGATGCCGAGGTTTTTGGAGCAGCGTTATTCCATTAAATTTGCGGTAAAGCTTGGGAACTCGTCTACCGAAACTGTCGGTATGATTAACCAGGCTTACGTGGAGTCAGCCATGTCCAGAAACATGATCTTTCGGTGGCACAAGATGTTCGTGGAGGGCAGAAAAGAGGTCGATGACGAACCACGGCCTGGACGCCCATCAACGACACTCACCGACGAAAATGTGCGAAAAGTTCGCGATGTACTGAACTCTGATCGTCGTCTTAGTGTTCGGATGATAGCAGAGCAGTGTAATGTGCCAAAAACAATAGTGCACGAGATTATTAGGGACCAATTACAGATGCGAAAAATTTGTGCAAAGTTGGTGCCGAAAGTGCTCAGTGATGATCAAAGACTCAATCGTTTGGAAATCACGACACAACTTGCGGATCACTGCAAAAATGATCCACACACCACCGGACTTCTTTCTGTTCCCGAAGATAAAGAGGAGTTTGAAAGGAACGTGACACGGGACTTTGGACGCCGTCAAAGATGCCGAGACGACGTGTCTTCGAGAGGTTCCCGATGATGCATTCGCGGGAGCGTTCCAGGAATGGGAACGCCGCTGGAACAAGTGTATCGACTCACAAGGGTCCTATTTTGAGGAATATTAGCTTAAGATATGTAAATGTGTAATACATTTTTTTCCTGAGCTCAGTACACTTATCTTCCGAACGAACCCTGTATAGCATACCCATATTCTCATAAATAAATATCGCTATATTTTTCTTATTTTAAACTTTCAAATTCTAAGAGTGTACATATAATTTAGGGAAGTAGCATGTGCAACACTAGTTATTTCCATTGGCGGAATCCGAAAGTAAAAATCACAAGTACATGTAAACTGACAGGTGACTCTGAGAAACGGGCCCCAATCGTTCAACTGCCGAGCCTTGCTTTTCCTGCGAAATAAAATTTACTAAACCTTACGATGAGAGCCTACGTCAGGGCATGTATCAAAGGCTGCAACTACTTTGTTTTTTAAATATTTATCTAGTTTTCCCTCGGGCTGCTTAAACACATGTTTTCCACACCATTTATTCACTAGGACCAAAGTTGAAGTGACGGATCACGGTAAGGAATTTATGGAAATAAAATTGATGCTTCATAGATTTAAAACGCGTTCTGAATGACTGTATCGTTCGGCTCACAGGAAGGTTAGCAGCCCTAACTTCGCAAATTTTAATTCCAAGGGTATCTTAAGGATTATTTCGTGCACGTTTTAAATGATTGAATATGGTTATTGCCACTGACTATTAATGATGGTCAGCCTCAGTCAGGGGCCAGAGATAGTCGAACTTTAATCATACCAAATCAAGAATAAACGGCAAGGGCACACAAGCCGCCCAACTAGGTCTTCTTCTCTTGATTTGATTTTTTTAAACACACGTTGAAATCGCAGCATAACTTCTAAAAACGAATATGCATGAGGATTGAGAATTGTCAGGAAAATACTTTGGGCGTCACAATCAAGCAGAAAGTTGTGCCAATCCAACTGAACATAGACGAAGAGTCTAGCGCTTAATTTGAAGATAATCTAGAACTGACTTGTTGCAAATATAATTTCCTTTCAATCAGAATCCCAAGAAGTAATCAAGTGTATGCCCACATAGCGTTGAAACCGAAGGCATCTACGACCTTTTATAAACACCCAGGAGCACCCGTCGGCTTCACGGGATCGTTTGGCAGGGATGAAACAATACAAAATACACTTCAGTTAAAATAATTGGGTCTACGAAGTTGTCGCGACCAATATTTCGTGAAAATAGCATCATGTCCATGCGTGTGAGGCTTTTCAAAGACAATGAGATGAGATCAATGGAACGAACAGATTCTTTAGACGGAGGTGGCTATCGGACCAAGGGCGTCCCACGGCGGAATTGACGAATCTTGGAGAGGTGCCGTTCAACTGTAGGATTACTGTTTACCCTATATTCCATCCGAATGAAGCTTTCGCGGCTTTCTCATCCGGTGAGAAGTGAGCTTCATTCAAACGTTTAGCTACCGGCGTCTCAACTCAGTTGGGACGATGGCAAGGCTTAGCCATCGGACCGGCAGCTGACCCAGCGAGACCACTGAAGTCATGTGTCCCACATTCACGGTTCAAGGAAAAGCGTCACACCTTTTTAAGGGGGATCGTCCTTTATCATAAATATACTTCAGTCTTCATAAACCCGGCATTTTGGTAATTAGTTGAAATTATTTTTGGCATTTTGAGAAACTTTTCCTCACCTAACCGTTGCTTAATTGTTAATGAGTGAAAATAGCTAATTTTGTGTGGGGGCACTTTAGGAGGAATGAGCTAAAACATATTTAATGCATCCAATAAAAAATCATTGTAGCCATAATTACAGAGAGCAAAATAACACGTATTATCATTGAAATATATAAAATGGATCAGCTCGTGAATGCAATAAATGAAACATATCGAGATTATTGGCAAAACGCTTAAATGGTAGATGAGTTTATTTACCTATGAGTCTACGACTTTATTGCACTTTTATAGCTAAAATATCAGGCAATCCGAACATACCTCACGCATATGAATTAAATATTTCCCGTGAGAAATAATATTGAAAAGTGAATATTTTAATCGGGTAAAATTCCATGCAGTGACATTTCATTTCGTTTATCAACGCTTCTAAATGATTAATTATTGAATTAAGGCGACCAAAATTAACAAAATCTGTTAAGGGTTCCCAGGTTAATAACTTTTTCTTACGAGGAAATGAAGGAATATGGGGATCGAGAAGGTTCGGTGGCTATCGTACTGACTTCATACTCAGAGGGTCTGAGTTCAAATCCCAGCATCGAATATTTTTCAGTGGTATCTTGATTCCTATTGGAGGTGATTTGTGGAGGGCTTTTTGAGTGAGTACCCCGTCCGTCGGATGGGACGTTTAGCTGCGGACCCCTTGGCGCCTTGTTAAGAGTAGGCTAATGATGAATACGTTAAGGGCCTTAAGGGACTCCATTTCTGACGGCGGGTCCAACTTGGTGATGCGTAAAACATATATCACATTTGTACGGCTTTTAGTTCATTAGATACTGATTTTTTGAGATAATTTTGCAAAGGAAATGATCTCGGTGTTGATTGATTAACTAGTATACTTAGTTAATATAGCTCTGAAATAATATTTCATGTCTGTGTACTAAAAAAAGTTGGTTCAAAGTCTTAATTTCTATCCCTTAGTCTAATACTATTGACGGTGCACGACAAGACACAAGGCTTTGTTATTAGTTTGTTAGAGGCACATTAATTAGAGGTACATTTATCAGAGGTTTGTTTTTCCTAACCTCACCGTCTCACAATTTTACAAAAGTACTTTAAATTAATATAGTCACAGCGAAAAAATACCCTTCTTGCATTTCGGTACCCTACAGAGATATCTTCTGAGAGGCCAGAAGGAGGGATGTTGTGAAGATGACATCAGAGCATGGAAAAGGTATCCTTGCCGAAGGACTTGGGGGTCCCTGCTTGCGCGGCCCATTCAGTAAAACTGCAGACAACTCAAAGGTCAATTGAAATTTTAGACACTTAACTAGCGCTTAGCAAATTGCATCCTTAAGAGCTTTCTAGATCCTTACTTAAACTTTGTAAACCTTAGCTTTGAGATATCCCCAAAAAAATTACATTGGCTCAAAACTGGCGAGGAAGGCATACTCTTTCGATTTTGGGGAGTAAAGAGCTCTCTAGCATCTTACAATAACGCACAGAGTTCATAGTAACGTATAGATTCAAAAAAGTAATGCCAATATTGCCTATGGAGGACACAGCGAAGCAAACTGTGACCTAAGGGCTACGAAGAGGCTTTGGGTGAAGTTCGTGAGGGTTGTTAGCCGCCCAGTACTGAAACTGTTGCTTATTTACTGAGCCAGATAGGTGAAAATTCGCTTCATCTCTAGACCAAAGCGTCCCTCTACGTCGCCACCACACTTTTATTATTCTTAAACAACGTTTCTACGATAAAGAATCGATACTGACCAGACCACTGCAAGATAAGTACTAAAAGTGGCATTGTTACCCCCAGTTACAACTACTACAACACAACTACTATTACTCAACTAAATTATCTGCTCGCTCTTCAGTGAGTTTTTGAAACAATGGAGTCTATTTTGTCCCACCGTGTGTGCATATATATATATATATATATATATATATATATATATATATATATATATATATATATATATATATATATAAACATACATATAATATACATGCAATCACAGAAACTGAAACACATAAAAGAGGGACTCACTGGTTCTCGAATTTTCGGTGGTGCAACCACCTTTCTCAAGAGGAATTAGGAACAGAACTGAGGCAGAGGAGGGCCCAAAAGCAGTGGATGGAAGGAGAAGGGGGAAAATGGGGGGAAAGAGGGGAAAAGAGGGATAAAAGGGGAAAAGGGGGAAAAAAGGGGAAAAGGGGGGAAAAGGCATTCGAGGTTAGGGGTTTGGAGGGGCAGTGTTAGGCGCGGGAATTTTAAAAAAGGTGGGGATGATATGGAATTTGTTGGGGGCGGAGGGGGATGAAATTATGTGTATAAAGGGGGCAATAAATGTCTAATATTAATACCTGAGCGCACCTACAAGGAAAAACCTTGTATGTGCGTTTAGCAGATTGTTGCATTCTATTGTCAATAAATAAGGGAAAAAATAATCACGAGAATTTTTCTTATAATTGATATTTCAATTTTAATTTTTGATCAAGATTTAACCTCATTGACTAATGCAGGTTTACATATAGCAAAACAAAAATAAAATATGAGTTTGACTATCTCATTGAACAGACTCCCTACAATCCTTACTCAGTTATCTTTAAACACATTTTTAGTCATGTTTGAAACCCATAATACCACATTTTAAACATCTGTATGGTGACTTACGGGGTATCACGCGGGTTAAGATCAACATTTTTGCTTTTGGAGCTACTAACGGATAGGGTGTTAGCTTTCTGCAGGCCAAACACTTTATAGTGGGTGCAGCAAAGTGAGAGTGATGGTTTGAGAGGGGTGGGGCGGGTGTGTTTGAACCGGCACAAAGCCAAAATGCATGCGTTCCCCCGAGCCCTGGAGAAAGAGTTGCAGCGTCATAAAAGGAATAAAATATCCAACTATCTCTCCTGTTATCGCCTCTTCATAAACATTGCACTACACATGCCGAGGCACGAAATGAGTTACGAAGGACTTAAAGGGGAAAAGCTGAGGAAGCAATGGAAATGTTTGCTCTTCAGTGTCCCCTTAACCTTATACGCCATATCTTTCCTCATATGACGCAACTTACTTAGACTGAAGCTAAATATTTGGAGGCTATGGAGAGGCAAACATTTCTAATATTAAATTTTTATTTTTTTTAACTGCAATTCTTTCGGTTGCTTTTTCTTTTGAGACAAAGAATGAACTTAATTGCATCACTAGGGGACATCAGCCACGAGATAATTTTTAACTATTTCTTACATATTTTTCCATAGAAAGAATACTTAAAGAAAGAGAATTAGAGTACATTTTTGATCGTTGCGCTATAGTATCTTAAAAAACCACACAAGAATTCCTACACATATTTAGACTACCTTAACTTTGTAGACCAAAGATATTTTACTCTGAACCCTTTCCACTTTTGATCATAGACACCATATCAATGATGGAAATTTACGATTTTACCATATGGAGACTTTCTTCGAAGTTATTTCTTTTTACAGAAATGGTATTCCCTTGTAAATTTCAGGGAAAATTCCTCTTATTGTTGGTTCACAAGGATATTCTGACTCTCGGATTTCTGCAAAAATTCTAACTATGACAACAAATCGTATGAAGAATTCTGCATTTTCGGGTTTTCACCGCGTTGTTGTTTGAAGCCGACAACAGTTTCGCCGAAGTTTCATCCGGCATCTTCAGGTCGAAGATGACTGTTATCGGCTTCAAACAACAACGCGGTGAAAACCCGAAAATGCAGAATTCTTCAAGCCACCGCCGCGAAAATCTACGGAGCCATAAACAAATCGTATAGTTTTGCAATTAAATTCATTGCAAAGTTAGAATTATCAAATACAATTGAATTTGGCAATACGGCAAGAGGTTGCACTTATCATTATTGAGGAAAAAGTATTCAACATACTGATATAAATAGCGACTGTAATATGGGATCTTTGGGCAAAATGGGAGCTTTGGAAAGACACATTTTGAAGGCTTTGAAGATACAGAAGATCCTGTAGGCATCACCTTTAGTCTTTGAATCTCTTCAATTTTACGAAAGTTCTATTCATTTTCTAAACAAAAATGGTAGACAGCCGAGATGAAATATTTACAAGTGAAAAATCAATCGTGGGATTAAATTATCGGAACTTAACGCAGCGTAGAGTTAGCCATTTGGTGAATTATTTAAAATTAAGTTACTGATATGAGCTACAAATGTCGTAAAATTGAGTGAAAGGGCAGTAAACTTGATACTTGGCCCCTGAGGACCAATTTGTCACACGCCATAATACGCGGAGGAGGGTGCTCATCCCGCATTCATACGAGTCAACTGAGAAACCACACGTGCGGTTGCTGCTGTATTTTTTTATTATCAGCGTGGTAAAAACAACTTTAATGATATCGGCACTACGAGAACGATGGCTACAGGCAAAAAATAAATATTTAGAGGAATAGTGCGCATTATTGTGATGCACTGATGAAATTGTTCCACTTGCAATATTCAAGTTGTGGTGTACATACGCAAATATAGTATGTGCGTCGAAAGTTTGTTTGGGACCGGCAATTTCAGATCACTTTGCACATGCTAGCGTACTGATTCGAGCCATTAGCTTACACTGATTAGGCATAATTGAAATGAAATAGCAATGCTAAGGACGCTCCGCAACGACAGCTTCGAGAAAATTGAACATCACTCCATGCAATGAATTCTAATAGTGAAGAGGTTCTCTCAAATAAGAGGTGTTCCGACGTCCAAAAATACTTTGTACGTCCAACTATACTTATAATATAAATAATTGTATCTTAACGACAAACTGTAAATGCTGCATTTTACGTCCAAGAGCTCGACAGGCTTCGAAAGCGAGTCACCCGCGTCCGGCCAGCGATCAAAAACATCTGGCGGCTGCATCACGTCAATGCGCCGTCTCACACCGCGCTTGTCGTGTCGGACTTCTTGGCCAAGCACGGCGTGGAAACGCTGCCGCACCCACCCTACAGCCCGGACTTGGCACCACCGGACTTCTTTCTGTTCCCGAAGATAAATAGGAGTTTGAAAGGAACGCGATACGGGACTTTGGACGCCGTCAAAGAGGCCGTGACGACGTGTCTTCGAGAGGTTCCCGATGATGCCTTCGCGGGAGCGTTCCAGGAATGGGAACGCCGCTGGTGTATCGACTCACAAGGGTCCTATTTTGAGGAATATTAGCTTAAGATATGTAAAAGTGTAATAATTTTTTTTCCTGAGCTCAGTACACTTACTTTCCGGACGAACCCTGTATAACGAAACCTGGGTTTAAAAAATTAAAAAGTATATGAGGAAAAGTAAAGTGGTTTGATTACTAAAAGTCAAGATAAAATTAATTCAATTGAGTAGTAAAATATTTTAAAAGTAAAAAGGAGAACTCACCGTGTATACCTAAAGGATAGGAGAGAATTAAATGGGCAGAGAAGGGAATAAGCGCCAAAAATAAAAGGCGGCGTAAGACTGGAAAGAGAACAAGACGCCCTAATACGGTTAACAATTGACACAATCATGCTTTCATACAAAAATGTCTGGCCTGTGCGGAACCGTGGAGAAATGTCAGCTGCATAGCTAAATTAGAGTTGTCTAATAAAGATAATTGGACCATAATGACCCTTGGTCAATGATAAGAAGAAACCTTCGACACAACTAAAGAAAAGAACACAGCGAATAATTGGATTAAATGTTCCCTCGAGAAAGGAGGATCTACAGCGACTGAATAAAATTAAGTAAAAATTAAGGAAAAAGTCAAGGAATTATATGATAAGAAGAATAGCCGGCCATACTAATATTTTAATATACGTATTTCTTTAACGTCTTTCACTGGGGTAAGATTGAGCTTATTTAATCCAATATTCGACCTAACTCCAGCAAAATAACGAACACAATAACTATTACAAGTAATTGTGCACTAGGTGAAGGAAAATCCACCTTGGCGGGAATCAAACCCGTGGTATCTGGGTTGGCAGACGAGACATAGTATATGGCCGGAAATAAAGAAGAACTCACCTTACTTAGCTTTTGAAAGGAATGTACTTTTCTAAGAGAATTAAATGTGAATCAAGTAGTTATAGAGTAAAGAAATAGCAAAAAAAAGTAATGGGTGATCAGTGTTAAATAAAGTTATTACATCGCAATGGAAAAAATCTGACAAATGCTAAATCACGACGGTTAACTGAAAGCGATAAGAGAAGAAAATATTGAAAGAGAGATATAATACAGAGCGAATAATTAGGTACAAGGATGTTTTGAAAATTTATAACTGTTCGAAAAAAAATGGAAGAATGAAAAACTGGCGACGGAAGCAATAGTCTGTTCAGAGGAAAAATTAATCCTGGAATTGAAAACCAATAATGGGGATGACACAAATAAACACTGCAATTATTTTTAAATTACGTCCCTGATTCATCTTAATTTCTCAGATTATTCCATTTAATATATGTGTAGATCGGTCATAAGATATTAGCCCTTGATTTCCATCTAATGGGGACATGGAGTTTATTTTACATATCAAACTCTAACTAATTACCTTCTTATATGTACCTACCCTCCCTCAAAAGGATTATAAATCCAAAGGAGAATTAAATAGGTTTACTAACTGCCAATTCTGGATCCTGGGGACACACATCCCAAATTGAATTTATTATTACATTGAATGAAGCATTATTTGAAACTACTCTACAAATTTAGGAAAAGTAACATGTTAATTTTCTCAAGATCTGCAATGCAAGGAGTCGGTTTTCACGTACTTAGCTTCCTCAACTTTTTAGATGTAATATTGACCGACGTAATTCCATTCGAAATTAGAATAGTATTCCTAATACTTTCAATTAATGGAGGCTTCTTCGCAATCTTCGAGACAGTTTTGGATGAACAGGAGAATCTTTTAGATGCTCGGGCATTTAAAATATTTCGAAAAATTATTTAGTCGTAAAGAAATGAATGTTAATATCTGACATCAAAGCAGGATGTATTTCCAATATTCAGTTGAAAGGAGATGAGGACTCAAATGAAAATGTAAAAATATAAAAAAGTAAACAATAAAAAAGTCTTCCTAAAGGCAGTCAAATTCGAGTCACAGTTATCACTGTCATGGTCGCAATAAATGATTGATTCCATTTGAAATTCAGTGCCCACCACTGTGCCACCCGTCAAACAATAAACAAAACACATTGATAGACATCTTCTCACATCTACCTTTTACGGCCACCTGTTGATTTTGTATATCAATTACTGGAACAAATAACTCTTGCGAATCTTTAAAACTAATCAAAAGATATAGGGTTAAGGATGCATATTTTAAGGGTTAAGGTGTTCTATTCTTGCTAGAATGGAGGAGGAAATCCGTCCACATTGGATACGTATATCTTGGTGTAATGACGAAAGAGCGGCTTCATCCTTCATCACTGAGAACTAGGTTGTTAAATCCACGATATAAATCGTTTATTGCCGTCCAGGGCTGCAACATTTCATGCGACGCCCTGGACGTCCACTAACGTGAGACTTGAAACAGTTCTTCCCAGCGAAATATGGACCTATTAATGCTCGGCCGGATTCGTTGACGTCGGTGAAAATATCCACCAGTTCTCCCACTCCGAGCATAAACATTCGTCTATTAAAGGTGAGGCATATCTTGGTGTACAGTATTACAAGCGTTTATGGTACAAGGGGGGCATAAAAGCTTCATTGTGAGAGCACTTCTAGCTGCATTAAAAAGCTAATTCAACGTTTTCCCTTTTATGACCTTCTTGCCGCCGCCCGCCCACCCACACCCCTTTCCCGGCTCCCCTCTCTGTCCCCCGCTTCCTCCCGTGCACGGTAAGCCTTTGCTCCTCTCGCGCCATATATCCAACGACTCTCATTCCGCTCTCGCAGCACTGCACCTTTGCTCACCGTCCCACATCCCTCCCTCGGACGGACGAGTTCCCTCCCCGCCCCGCCGTTGCGTTTCCGCCCAACACTGGGCGAGTATTTACACCTCTCGACGTCTCCTCCGAGACGATGGCAAATAATCAATTGCACACGGACTCATCCCCAGATCATTTTAAGGTCGCATCCGCCCCC
Organism: Hetaerina titia; assembly: GCA_037158775.1. NCBI lineage: Eukaryota > Metazoa > Arthropoda > Insecta > Odonata > Calopterygidae > Hetaerina > Hetaerina titia. The sequence goes on along the minus strand of CM073777.1, from coordinate 21,232,660 downwards.
GCCGCTCCCGTCGCATCCACTGCAGGGTGGAATCCTCCCCATCAGTGAGCTTCCTTGCATTCCGCCTTCCAATCCTCGCCTCAAGTTGCCGCCCCCCCCCCTCTCCCGACTCGCTTGATACTCTCCGAGTAGCATCTCTTGCTACACTCGCTCGTCTGATAAGCTGTAATCCATGGCTCTATTAAGTCTCTCCATTAAGCGGATTCATTTACATCCCTCAAGAATTTCGAAGTGGATTGAATATAGAATGTTGCTCCTCATTCAATTATATCCTAATTATTATTCAAATTGGCAAAATAATTTTTTAAAGTGTAGTCAATAATGCAACCATTTCAGAGAGTAAAAATCATTCGCCTTGACCGGGATTCGAACCCGGATCCCTCAATATCCGGCCGAGTGCTTTAACCAATTAAGATACCGAGACGTCCTCTTACACTTTGACATTTTGGGGGCATTTTTACTCTCTGAAATGGTTGCATTACAATGCACACACAGCGGGTGACTCCGTTAAAGTTACTGTTACAGTTTCTTGAAATTTTTTTAAAGTGTAGTCATTTTTATGGTTTAATGTATAGTGCATTCTGGAGAATGTTAGGTAAGTGTAGCAGAAGTAGGAATGGGCATGGTAGTTGGATTAAAGGGAGTTAAAAAGTACTCGTATGTCGTGCTAAATACATGGTTTATATGAAAATTATCTGGAATATTTTCGGAAAAATAAATTTAATTCAGTTATTGCTACAATTCCTGGAAATTATTCAAAGAATTCTTCATTCTTTCCTCAACTCGAAGGCTCTCTGGTAGGAGGATTCCAGAAGGTCCTTAAAGTTACGCGAGCAAGCTTCTTTGATGGCACTTAGGGCCCCATAGTGGTGTTCTTTGAGGGAGGACTTCACTTTTGGGAATGGGAAAGAGTCTGCTAGTCACGTGATTACGTTGTCTAAAAGTCAGGGTCTTCTTCAACACGTTGTAGGTATTTGTAAGCAGACACTGGACTCAACTTTTGGTGATCCGTCAAGACCTTCGGGATGAGTGCAGCACAGATCTTTAGCATCGTCAAATTTCCGTAATAATGGAGTGCATGGTCCTCTTAGCAATGCCAATACGATCTGCAATCATGTGCACGCCTCACCGACGGTCTAAAAGTAGCACTTCACGCACACGTCGGGAACAAATCGTTACCGATCCTTCTCGTACAAACTTTGTACGTAGATATTTTAAATGGGATTTTGGTTTTATAAACATTTAGTTTGATCTTAGGCAGAGTAGACAGGTTCAGCAATCCATCGGAGCACCAAACCTTACTCGGTCCAGCTTTTAGAATTCAATACTGAAGCCGGGATTTAACTCGGTTAAGTTTAAAGAAGGCAATTTAAGTTACTCCAGTGGAAGAATGGAGCATTACTATACAGAACTACCAGAAGTGGAGTAGTACTATACTGCTATTTAAATATCATCAAAGCAGATGGATTAAAACGAAGAAATTTGTACGGCCTTTAATTCACATAATTTATTGAAATACCATGCCATTGTGACTCAAGAATACGGATGTCAAATAATATGACTGGAATTTAAAGCAAAGAATAATTGTATTTGTATTGGAAAGTTATTTCCTTTTAATCTGACGGATTTATCGCCCTGGAGGTAATTAAGGGGTGCAGTCAACGTAGGGTGGTAGTAGAGATGAGACTACTTTAACTCCTGAATCAACCTACTCAGCGTATTTCATGTAGTGTTCATTTCATACTGTCGGACGGAAACAGCTTGGCACTATCACTTTGTACCTATATATGCCTCTGATGGTGATAAAGTGTGGCTTATGAGGCAGATTTGCATGAAATGATGTCAATCATTCAAGCTTTCATTGCACCTTTAACCTATATTCACTAAAGCTTCATTTTGGCTACCATCATGGAATTAATTATTTATCAGTAGTAGTCTCCAGGTTTAGGGTAAGTTTTAATGGATCCTGGCGCATCACACTACTTCACACTTTAGCCCATGCTTACATGGTCCAAAATATCCTTTTACAACACAGTACAATAACTCTGGATATTTTCTTCCTTAATTTCATCCAAAATACCTATTTTCTGTTCCATCATCGACCTCGCTTTCGCATCAACATTTCCCAACGCTTCCAGAATCTTACTTCTAAGTCTCCTGTGTGCACCTGCTTTCTTCGAATTTCTTTCAATGGCTGTCTCTCATCTTCACCATGCCCTAAACTCTCTGTTTATTCCCCTTTCCGTGTTAATTTATTTTTTTCCGCTCTTCGCCACGCACACGAAGTCCTCTTACATACGTGTAGGCCCATATTCAGAAACGATACTGCATAAAGTAGACGCAGTCTCCCTACAAGATTACCAGCGTTGCTTCTTCTGCAAATCCGTATTCAGAGATTGCACTAACGCTAGTCTTCTTGTAGGGTGGGGAGATAGCTTAGTTGTCACATCTATTTTCCTCTTATGTGTGAGTATCAGCGATATTTTCCTCGATTTAATACGGAAAGAGGCCGACCTAGAGGAAAAAGGAAATGCTTTTAGACTGGCGTGATACCAAGAACATGTTTTTGATGTGAACTTCATTATCGCTGTTAGTTTAAATTAAATTGATATCGAAGCCTATTGGAGATTATCATCAAAGCCTAAATAAAACCGATACTGGAAGCACAGTAGTCAATAAAAAGGCGTGAAAGAAAGATGAAACAAAATTCTTTACTCATGATCAAGTGAATCGGGTTCGTTATTAACCACAAGACGGCCATTGTTTAAATTCTCTGGGCTGTTGTGTCAAATAGCAGTGCTAAATATAGCACAAGTATAATCGAGTATGAAATATCATTTCACTAAAAACTGCATCAAAATAAGTACGACCGTTCTTGGGCTTATAATTCCGCTCTTCAAAATTTAATTTAGCACAAGGTGCCTGAAATCAGTTAAAGAAACTTGGATGAAGTAATAAAAAAAGACGGAAAAGGCAAACTTGGCAGTTACTCGTCAAATAATTAGAACAGACATTGATGAGGACATAGCGAATAACATCAATGCAACGTCGGAATTTGGAGGTGGAAATTTGAGTCGGAGATCGGAATTGGAGGGGAGAAACTATTACTTTTGACCAAAAACACCTTTCCCTCCTAGTACAATCGGACAACATTATTCTGACCCCGTAATTGTTCGTGGAATAATGGCATTTTATATCTAAAACTTCTACTGCATTAGAGCTGACACTATCTATGACCACTTTTTTTACCCAACCGTTCAAAAACTCCTTAATCGAGCCAAGACTATTTCTAGATTTGTACTAGTTTTGCGAGTAGTTCACTTTACGTTTCTTGATAGAAATCTTTTTAAAAATATAGAAAAACCGCGTTCACTGGAACATTGTTCTCTCAGAATCAAAAGTGTGATGATAAACAAACGTATGTCGTCTCTCACAGGATTTACCATTTCGGAAACCGGACTGGTTTTCGTGAAAAACTCTTGAATATCGAGGTGTCTCACTATCTGTATAGCAATTGTATATCCGATGACCTTGAATGATATGGGTGTGAGGAAAATAGGTTAGCAAATACACAATCAATCAAAGTCCCCTTTTTTAAATAAAAGAGTTTCATCAACCGTTTTTCTGTCACTTGGACCTTTTGATCTACTAGGAACTTCTTAAATTTGATTTCTCGATACGGCACTATTTTCTTAAATATACGAGCTGGTTTTTGATTGTACTGGCAAGATTTGTGAGGGTTAATCGTTTTCAGCTAACTTATTCTTCCATATAAAATTTGTATTTTGGGCAACGGTTGACGGAAAGAATGTGGTAAACTATCGGAGGCATTCGGTGAAAACAATTTTGAAAGAAGAAATAAATAACTTGGTCTTTTCCAACCTACTGGTTACTCTGCCACTTTAGCTCTTTTCGAGTTTATCAACTGTAGACTTATTCCCTGAACCTCTTTGACATGGGACCAAAATGCTTTTGGATTATTACTTAAATTTTCAGCTAACCTTTTCCCTTTGATTTTCCTTAAAGCTTTGGGCTTCTCTCTTGAAATTCGTTCCAAATATAATAAGTAATCTCATTCTGTTTGTCACTAAATGTATCGTTCCTTATATTCTTTATTTTGGTTTAACATAATATTTGACTTCTTAAACGATTGTGTAACTTCCAACTTCTATATTCCACGTTGTCTATCTAATCTTTTATGAATTTACTTGGGATGAACTTGTTGACGGCTGGGCGCGTGATGTCATTGAAATAATTTCACGTATTCTCAGTATTAAAGTGTTAATTCCTATCAAGTGATCTTATTACTATAAAAGCAGGCGCTATTCGCACAAGAGGTAATTTCAAGGTAAATGCCAAATAAACTAATTAGCGACATAGAATTTTGAGTAATAACTTTGAAAGAGAAAAATGACACAAGTTAACATAAATACACACATAAAGGTAGCATTGGATTACAGCACGAATAAACTTCATCAGATTCAAAACAGAATTATTATTTAATTACATGATATAGCATTAGTAGACCGTAATAATGCCATATTGCAGAAAAAATATTCCATTTTTAGTACTAACAGATGCTTCAGAACATTTCTGCCATGTTTCCATAGAAAACAAAATGCTTGCTGTAGCTGTACTTGCACCAGATATATAATATTTCCGATAATATCGTCGAGGGGTGAATCTGACGAGCTTCGGTTGCATTCTAGGATAGTCCTCGTTAGGCAGTACCACATACATATAGAGTCCGGGAGCATCAGCACTAACCCTACAAAGAGACTTCAAATACTGCATGTAGAGTCCACCGCCATTATATGAGTTATGCAGGGGAAGTAGCCACTCTAGTGTCCTATCTGAATACTGGTATTATCCTCTTGCATCTACGAGTAAGTTTATGTAATAACAGGAATACACTAATAAATTTTACCTATGGTCACGCGTTGCAATATAAAAATAGATCGTATTGGTTTTCATATATATCTTAATATTTATAACAAAAAAACCTATTTAAAGGTTCCTTGGTAATTAGGTAATTAATGAAAAATTGCCATTTCCAGCATGAGGATATCTTACCTTTCAAAACTAAGTTCTTGATGAGCAGGCAAGAAATTATAAATTCCATATATGTATGAAATGGTTTAGCTATCAAGTACACCAGTAGTTTAGTTATAAAATTCATAAGTATAACTATTCAAAATATTTTAAATATATCTAAAGAACTGACTTGACTTCACGTGAGATAGAATTACCAAATACTTAAACGCACAATGTGTAGCAGAATCGAGAGTGTCGATGGAAGTATGTAGTACTTGTGATATCTAACTGCAGATTTTGTGGAAGCATTTGAATTCAGCCTCTTGCCGTAAGTCTCTTCCTAATGGAAATCGATTAGCTTAATTCTACGAACATAAAGGAGAAGGGAGACCCATCCCTTCTCATAGCCATTAAGGATCGCCTTAAGATTGCCAATTCCATCGCTGTGTTGCGATTAAGGACATCTGTGGGATGCAGATGCCTTTGGTCATTTACAAAATATCTGAAAAATCACGGAACATTAAACCTTCTTCATAATACCATCAGAAAAACACTTTCCCTTAACTATGAATGCACGGCATCCAGTTTACGGATTCAGATAGTATTCGCTCTTGGCAGTGAAAAGAACTCCATACCAAGAAGTGTTGGCAAATATGCTCGTTTCAAGTCGTAAAACATGAGTATTAATTGATTCCGGGTAGGTTTAGGCCAAATTCTTCGAATAAGGGCTCACTGACCAGCTAACGGGAAACTGTTGATTCCAATTCATATTTTGCAATATTTTTTAAGAAAAAAAGGGGATTTAATGCAATGAAATGCTATTCAAAGGGATTTTTTCATTCCCCAAACGAAATTCATACCCGAAATAAATCGAAAAATATCAAAATCATTCGGGAAATTCAATTTGGCAGCAATATTATTTGCTTGAAATTAAACTACAATAGAAAAATATTTGCTAACATTCCGCAAACCGACGTCAGCCACCAAAAAGAACGAGCATTCAAAATTCAAATAGCAATTCGTATATATCTATTATTCTAAATACTTAGCTGTTAAGATGACACTGAAGAGTTGCATTATTGCAAATAAACTCGAAGAAAAATAAATAATTTGCCACCAACGCGGCTTTTACTGGTTTGTCTCGAATCGTTTCCTCATTGCTGTGTCTGCATTGCTATGCGTTTCTACTATTCATCATTGGCATATTAACTTTTGTTTACATTTGTATAAGAGTTTTATTCACATTTGGTGGTATTGTAATAATTAATCTACGTTTTCGGCATACCTATTCACTAGTCTTAAGTCCTGAATGAGCTAATAAAATATCTCGTTATTTTCTGTTGGTCCTATATACTACAAATACTAAAATATTTCTGAATCCCTGAATATAAAAATACTTCAATTGCCGATACGAGGCTCTATTTTAAATGTCGATACACAGAACCCATTTAAAAATGTACAAGAAACTCAAACTAAACAGGGGTAACGAAGACTTTATTAAAAATATTATTAGAAGACGGAAAGTTATTTTAAATTCCTCGAATCAATGATAATTTTTAATACACTGAGTATACACAGGTATGTACTTTTATTGGTATAATATAGTATTAATTTTGAGGCATTAATTTTGATGGCGAAATTTTGAATGAATGGAAAATATGCTACGTCATTAGTTTATCGTTTAACTAACAATTTATTTAGATTAATTTTATATGCTTGCTTCAGTGTTAAATAACACACAAAAAGAGAAAGTTTTGAACGTATATCCGAAAAAAATATTCTCTCACTTGGCAGTTAATGGCTATTATTTTTTTAAGCACTTTTGACCTTAACAATGAAATAAAATGACATTGCAGAAAGTATATTTTGTGATATTCCATCCCTAAAAATAACATGCTAATAAGGAGACGCGTGATCCACTCTGACCGAAGGGACGCAAACTTTAATAATGTGTTACAATATAACATAGAAAATTGCTGATTAGGGGGTCTTGAAATCTACGAGTTGTAACGAAACTTAAAAAGTAAATTGAGGGTTGAATGATAATTAAGGCTGGGAAACAAAAAAAATCCATTCTGCAAATAAGGAAAACTGTTGGTCACAATGGTTGTTTTTTTACAATTCCAAAAATGAATCCTTTTCGACGTTTGCGTAAAAAAATTTTGAAATGGCAAATTTCATTTTGAAAAGGAGTAAATTATTAATTGCTATTACATTCCTGGCTATCCTAATGTTGATTAAATATTAACTTAAGAAAAATAAAATACTTGTCCGTAAACTTTATGAAAGATTGTTATTTTTTCATACCCTTATGACAGACACTTCTTTGTTGCAAAAAAGTAGCCTAAATTAGACATTTAAAGTAAACCTTAAATATTAATAGCTAGCAACACAGAATATTTACACTTAATTAAAATGATATTCCTTCGTAAGCAAAAAATAAGGGATCAGGGCAACTGAGGAAAACATAGTCATTCCATTTTTCTGGCGATTGAGGGAAGAGTAGCAAAGATTCAGTCACAGGCCTGAGAGGCATTGTTATTATAAGTGACGCCCGGGATTATTCTGGAAAAGATGACAAAGAAAGAAAATTTGGAGCTCTTCAAAGAGTGAAAAAATGAAATTCGGAGTTTATATAGAAATCTTTTTCATTGTTGAACATAAAATAATACCATCCCCCCAGAATTCTACTATTCCCACATTTACCTAGCTTTATTCGATAAGTATGGAGTGGAAATCTAAATATAGGATGGGTAAATTGATTCTAAACATCCTTTGTTGGCTGAGACTGCTGCCGAGTCGAACGAATAATCCGAGGGGATGGAAAGAACTTCGGGTGGAATATATCACTTGCCTTCAAGGCACAAGAGATGTTAGAGTTACGCAAACGTTGCTACGAGTGATATGCAAATGAGTCATAAAATAGTTCATAATTTACATTTTATGAAAACCTTGAAAGGTATCGGAATAAAGAAAGCCATTGAGTTAATCACTTATTTTAAAACAATTGAACTACTTAGTGTAAAGACTCTTGCATTCTAGTATAAGCTATAGGAAAAAAAACAAAGATTTTACGTAAAATTTCGATACAAAATCGGATTCAGCCAAATACCGGAATATTTATACTTCATTCAATATCATCTCTACTCAGGTCCAACACGGTTATGTTATATAATTTCCTTCACTTGTTTGGTGTCTAGGGGTTCCAGACTGGGAAATGATTAATTATTCACGATACCTTTTAGAGAGGCTACAAGAAGTTTATTAGTCGCCAATAAAGCCGTAATTATTAAGAGAAGCTACATATTCTCTCCATCGCGTTTTCCAAGATAGCTTTTTCAGTAATAACTTTTAGTCGTTCTCAAACACATTCCCAATGACTCCTTCAATTCTATTGGAAACCATTGCCCAAGATGAGCCTTGACTCATTTCTACTAATGAACACAACCAAATGAAAATTATGTAAGATAATGTAACATTAATTTACTAATATTTTCAGGGTCATAGTTATGACACAAGTTGTCAAGAATTTGTACAAATAGTAATATTAATCCATGACACGTTATTATGAAGTACCAGGACAAATAAATACGTCCGAATGAGCGATTTCGGAGATCAGACGTTGGCTAGCGTACTGGCTTCCCAACTGGGTTCGAAACCTGGTGACTGCGGGTTTTTTCAGTTGCATCCAGATTCCTACTTGAAGTGCTTTGAGGAGAGTACTTTAAGTGTGTACGCTGTCCGTTGGATGGGACTTTAAGTTGCGGACCCCTTGGCGCCTCCCGTTAAGAGTAGGCTAATGCCGGCGCCGGGTTTCTCTTCACCCTTCCTCCTTTCCCATCAATCCCTAATGACGCAAATGACCTCAGCTGTCGGTCGCCTCCGCTAAGTCTACTACTACTCTACTACGAATGATTTCATAGGAATGCTCAGTCCATTTGCAGTAAATTCTACACTTTCAATAGAAAAATGCAGCTAAACGATCCGGGGAATGAAGAACGTGCACTTAAGTTGCGTCATTAAACACGATCATAAATTGAGAGGAAAAAACTCAGGGGGTCTAATTCGGGGACGCGTTGTCGTCAGACAACCCAAGCATAAAGTATTCCAAGAAAAATGAAAACCAAGAACCGTGAACTCTGCTTAAATGGCATTTAGGAGTATCTGCGAGAAGAAGCGTGTACGGATAATCGAATGGGATCTGACAGAATGGGTATCCTAGGCCAACTTCTCATGACACTCTTAAATCATTTTGGCTATAATTAAAACCAAATTGTGGGCGAAAATGAATTACATTCATCTATCTAGAAAAGCGGAATATAAGTTCATTCGAATTAATAAATATTTCAATTGATTGCAGGTTTGCATGGATATGCCATAGAATTGTCGTGAAAATTATATAATTTAACTATTCCTAAATAACTAAATTGGTATTTTTTCACACCCAATTTCATTTTTTGAAAAAATACCAAGTTTTTTTATTCCGTGATGATGAATTTTCAAAAAGCAGACCCTAAATTGAATTGTAATTAAAAAAACACAAAAAACGGAGTAGGGTGCATACACAGGAGACCGTAAGAAGTCAAAAAAGACAGTCGGGTCTTAGCAGACAACATTATATAGACCATTAAATAAGAGGAGAGGGTCAAAGCACTCAAAGGTCTTTTGAAGAGTTTCTGAACTTGGAAACGGAACAAAATATGTACAAGAATTTCCGCAAATTGACTTAAATATGATTTCGGTGGGGTTAATTGGAATAAAAGAATACGAGGGTAAGAAAAATACTGAGATACGAACTATCCTCCTCATTTATTTAAAAAATAACAAACAATTGGGATCTTGAAAATAATTTTAGCTTACTGAGAAGCATTTACTAATTGTGTTGTTATTTTATAATTGGATTAAATCATTATAGCTCTCAACAAATCCCTACGGAAGGCTGAAAAAAGCCCGCTGTACTGGGATTTAATTTCTATTGAGGAAGAAGTAAAAAGTCTTAAACATTTGTGTGTCACAAACACACATTCTCACATTTGGAAAAAAAATATGTGCAATATATGCTACCTAGAGAAAATTCGCGCTAGAGAAAGGCACATGTAGAGAATGCGATGTCATAAGTGTGGAATAGCAAGCTACTTATTCTTTTTAATAAGGCCGAATCCTCATTGTCCTCCTCCCATGCACCACCCTAAAACCATGTTGGAAAACATTCCAAAGGTATTATTTCAAGAAAAGAACAAAATAACTAAATAACTCCAATATCAATTGCGTACGATGAATCGTATTAAGGTTTACTTCTATGAAAGCCTTCAGTTATCATCTAAAATTGCTGTTCACTGCTAGGTGTTTTCTTCGCAGTCTTGGAGATACGACCTTCTAATAAATGTACTGGAAAGATATCAGTCGAGCTACATGAGTGGCGGATGATAATTTCTCCGCCTCATCCATAGATGTCATCATTACTCGCATGATTATTTTCTGTCATATTTGCACAACCATGAGTAGCGCCGCGTGAAATTGCACGCTATTCAGCTGTTCGCTTGTAGGCAGTCGTTTGGATATATAGAGGTGCTTGTGTTGTTAGGAATTGAAAAAAATCAAGTATCTTGTAGTGATAAAATTCTTCATTAAATAAGGTTTTATGCTAGTCTACATTAATCCTGGATTAGTAAATGTAAACAGGGACTCTTCTTCTTTAATTTATACCGTGATGAAATGGATGGTTGAGTTTTAACGTGCCTGGGAAAGCCTCCAGGATGATCTATTAGAAGAGCGTCCAAAAAGTGTAACCACACCTTGGATCATCGATTCAGGGCACGTTATGATTTAGAAGATCGATTTATGAGGGTGCGTAAAATGGATAATACTGCAGGGATATCATTGTGAGGCATCAAATACATTTGGTACAAGAAATTGCACGAGTAAAAGCTTTGAGTAAGATGGGTACTCAACGTGGATCAAGAATGCATCCGGATGACACTTTCCAAGCAGCGATTTGCGCGCTCTACGAAAAATAAGGGCACAATTAAGGCATTGTCACATATTACCATATGTGGCAATGGACGAGTCATGAAATTTTCATTACAAGCCGGAATCGGAGCAACAATCTACGCAATGGATAGATGCCAGTTCTTCAGCTCCGAGGATGGCGACGACAGTGGCATCGGCGGGAGGGGCCATTGTATTAGCTTTTTTGGGATTCAAAAGGTATTCCGCTGATTCATTATCTTGAAAAAGGTAATAAAATGACTGAGAAGTACTTAATTTACCTTCTAACGAAACTGGACGCAAAAACTCGTGAAAGCAGTCCCGGCTCCCTGAGAAAAAAATGTTCCCATTAGGGTAATGCACCTGCCCACGGAAGTGTCTTCGCGATGAGAAAATTAAAGGATTAATACGATGAAGTGCAGGAACATCTACCCTATTCTCCATATTTGGCTCCCTGGAACTTCCGACTCCTCTGAAAATTCTAAATGTTCCCTGCTGCCTAACGTTTTTTGCCCAATCAAAACGCCTTTGCGGCTGTAGACGAAAACTTAGCAGCACTTCCGGAAGAACGCTACAGAGATGGGATAATAGCACTGAAGCAGTGTAGGATGAACTTTAATAACATTGAAAGCGTTTATGTTGAAACGTTAGACTCTTTTGAAAGCATAAATTGCCGTTCTCATCATCAGGCAGGCATTATTCAGATCACCCACGCAGGTCGTGTTGGACATTTTCAGAAGGCTAGGAACCTTGCTCATCATAATGGTTTCCTTAATATACTCGCGAAACAGTCATTCATCTACATCCTACTCTACAAGCCGTGACAAGATTGACAAGTACAAGAAAGTTACGAGACAGACAAGTACATTGTCTAGAGTGCATTTTGGATGACCCGATTGAACAAAATATTTGATTCAAAGGCAATATTAGAACTCTTTACTATACATATTCCAATAATGAAGGCAAAGATTAAAACTAAATAAATTAAAACAAAACGCGAGAGAGAAAAATAAATTAACGTTTTCAGCTTGCTGTATACCAAGGAAAAGTAGAAACTTGCAGTGATCGTCGGCGGAAATTAAAAGTTCTATAAATATGAAAAAAACACATCTAACACTCATCTTTGTAATCGGGGAAATATTTCCACCGATTTTATGGCGGAAATAAGGAGTGATCCATGCGAATTAGATGACCAAGAGCCAAGGAAATGCAGCATAATATTTAAAAGGGTTCTGTTGCGACTGAAAATATAGTATATAAAGAGTTTAAAAGAACGTTTTAATACTATTACCGACAATATATGTGATATTACAAAAAATAGTCTGAGTATCGTGAGCTCTGATGATGTTCGTAGATATGCTGCTTGGAGTAAGGATAATATCTCTAATAGGGTCACCCATGCTTGATAGGTCGAATCATAGGAGCCACACGAAAGGATGTCCATGAGTTGACCACTCATTAATGAAGTCCGAGAAAAGGCGTCTGTCTGACTCCAGTGGGACCGTCATGCCAAGTAACAGTGTAACTCTCGAAGCTATATTGAGGAAGGCAATCAAAAGCCACCACAATGATTCTTTCGATATTTGCAGCTAAACATAAGAATACTAATGAGGCATTGGAACTACGTGGCTCAGGTCACTGGGCCGGGTGAAGTGCTCAGCAGCGGGGGATGACAGCAGTCATTTCTTGTTATCCTTGCAAAGTGAAATCAAAAGTAGCTATAGAAAAGGAGAAAAAGAATGGAATCGGAACCATTTCAATTATTTTCTTGGAACCCTAGGATAAGTTTGAGGGTAGGGAAGCTATAAAACTAGAATGTGAGTAATGGAGGGGGCAATATAGATACGTAATTTAAGGCTGTGTAAAATCGGTAAGTTGGAAGGAAAGTGATAGGTACAGAGAAATATCGGCCGAAGGAGAGAAAGCAAGAGCGGGTTTCCGATATGTGACAAGATTGTATGAAAAAAGTACATATATTTCCTTTGGTATGAACACAGCAATAGCGTTGGCAAAATAAAGCATTACGTGAGATACAGACAGATACATCGTTGACTACACAATGGACAATGTGACCAATTTGCACAGTTAACCAGTAAATGGACGCGGATACAAATTGTAATTAAGTACTTATTAAGTGAACGTCAAATTCAAGGGTGTAAAACTGGGAGACGAATGATTAAAGTGAATGAAGAATAATTTTAATTCCATACCAATTATTACTTACTGATAGTTTACCAGCTTAGGGTGAGTGTTTGATGTACCCAGGCACTACACCCTACTCAACTCCTAAATGGCAAGGCACTTAATATCATCAAGCCGATATTATAATCAATGACATTCTCTTAGTCTTGAGAACATAAATCCCTTGAACTCTACATCCCTATTGCATTAATTGTACCTCACTAAAAGTCATCCAAAATTCCCATTCTTTTCCTCTCTTTTACCTAATTTCCCAGAATTCTCTCGCTGTTAGAGTCTTTAGAAGAAGACTGTAATAATCTTCAGTATCCTATTGCCTCTCGGCGATACATCCACTTCAATTGCATTCTTCCAATTTCTCCCCAAAAACAGGTTCTTCTCTTACCATGCCTAGAGCTACATTCTTCGTTTTTTTCGTCCATTTTATTTACTCATTTCTCTCCAAAACCTCTGTATGGGTTGCATCCATCAAAAAACCTACCTTAACCGAGGGTTTATACCTTCATTGAAGGGGACTTAAGACTTCCAGCGGTCAGTCTGCGGGCGTGGTCTCGGTAGTGGGTCCTGAGGCCAAAGAAATCGCTTTTTGCTCAATGAGCAAAGCGCGTTTTGTGTGAACAAAGACATTATTAGTATCACACTTTTAAAATAAATGATGGTGTGGTCAAAGTAGATATCTTCTTGAGAATAAGCGCGTTCGTTATTCGATTGGGTAATTTCTCAGTGCGAGGAGATAGAAAACTATAGTGAAAGCATCCAGTTCTTATTAGGGTACTCGGGATAGGTGAACAGCGGTCAGAATATGGAAGCAAGCAGAAAGCAATGAATGAATCATATTTGAGGAAACTTTTTGTAAAAACCTGAATCAAAATCGTAAATCTAACACTACTGGAATAAAGAGACTATAAGGACAACACTAAATGAGGGCTTAAAATGACTTAAAACTATTAAATTATATTTTTTGTATTAAATGGGGAAAATAAAAAGGCAAATAAAACAGTTTTAGAAAACAGAAATGTAATTAACTTAATAAATACTCGAGGAGAAGGGAGGTATTCGGGAAAACGTTACATTTTTAAAAATTAAGGACCGAACTCGACTCACAGATGATATAGAACAGCGTAATGCACTTCATAATTGGTACGTAAACGTATTTATTGTGGTGGTAAATCAAAATGTCAATTGATATATGGTATTACGTCCTCTAACACATCAGAGAGAGACACATAAAATCAGATTTTAGGAGCATTAAAAAAAATAATTTAATATTTGCAAATGAAATTAAGACAATGAAGATTATTAAATCAGCCGGGTCAAATGACATTTCCACTGACTCACTCAAAATGGCTGGCATTTCTGTTTTTTTACACCGTAAATAATAAATTGAAAACATCCATGCCTACAGACTGGATAAAGGAACATTTAACAGCAATCTTCAAATGGGAAGACAAAGCAGTGGTTCACAAATATAGATCGGTAAGCATGACTTTGGTAGTTTTGAAAGTTGTCAGAATATATCTGGGATTGGTTTAAAACTGGTTGTTCAAACACCGGCATGGGTTCAAAAAATAGGAGTCATGGGAAACAGTTGTTAGGTTTCTGTCATGGAATTTCCGATTCTATGGATTTGAGATTAGAAGTAAATGTAATAAAAAAACCTACGGATCATGAGCGGCATATCCTTTAAATGAGCCAACTGCAACTGAAACGAGGTTACAGAATAATCATTGGGTCATGGATTTCGATAAGGATGGAACACATAGGGTAAAAGTAGGAGAAATATATTCCAAATAAATGACAGTTACATCACGAGTTCCACAAAGTAACGTCTTTGGATCGCTATTGTTTTTAAGTTGCATGAGCTATCATCTGCATAAAATATATACAACTCTTTTCGGATGATTACATTTTCTACAAGCATTTTCAGGAGAGAGATCATCAAGTCCTTCAAAATAATGTAAATATAACAGCTACTTGTATAACATTCAACAGGATTTGTATCAATGGTAACAAAAGTGATTTTATTATTTAAAGTAGTACAAGTAGTAAGCATAACTAACAGGGATAACAATTCCTCAGCTATACTGGCCCGAAAATCTAATAGTTGCCAAAAGGTAGGTGCATAATTAACCAAGGATTTAAGGTGAAAAAGAACTTAACGTACATAGCTAATAAAGCATATCTCATTTAGCTAAAGTACCTCCAGATATTTTTAGTTTTCCCATTGGCAAGAAATGAAATGAATTATCACTAAATTTTCATTCAGTTAAATGCAGTCCCCACAAAATTCTCTCCGACGTTAAGATATTATATCCAGGAAAGTTGCAATGCTGAAATGGGCGTAGAAACGCTGGAGACGGAAATACGGGCGCCGTCAAAGCATTGAATAATGAATAAAAAGAATATCAAGCGTATCTAACTCTAGGAGAAAAATCCAGATGGCGTGGCTAATTCTACGAGTTATTCCGAACTCAGTGATGGGAAAAAAATGGCAACAGGCAAAACTGTTGTAAGGAAGACCGAATCTCACCGAGGTTTCAGTTAAATACGAGTAGTGTGGAGAGAAAAGGGCAGCTTGGCTAAATATCCGCATCGGTTGGTTTCTATTATATCACTTCTAATCTTTAGGAAGACGAGAAGAAGAGCAAGGAAGGCTAACGGGAGCGTGTGCCAAGGCAAATGGAAAGGAGGAAAGACAAAAAAAAACCGACCACTCCCAGCGTACCTGCATTCATCAGTAGAGAGACAACGGGCTACTGCTCAGGTGGATCATGGAAGCGCTGTCACGGAGCAAAAATATAACGCATTTGTGGGTGGGTGAGGGGATGGGGTGGGGGTGGTGGGGGAGATAAATGGAGTGAGAACGGAGTGGAGGGAAGGCTACTTTTTCCCTCCTCCGAGCTGAAACAAATGAAACCGAGCCAGCGCGCGAATAACAAATAATAAGTAGGAATGAATTAAAAGGAACGAAAGCTCTTTCTAATGAAGAGGGAGGGTGAAGGAGGCAGAGAAGAGAGGGGGAGACGGGAGAAGGGAGTGGGGTGGGTGGAAGCGGGGAGACAAACGAACGGCTCTCAAGGAATGCGGTCTGAGAAGTGAAGGAAATAAAAATCACTCCCGAGTCGAAAGAAAGACATCGTCTTCTTTCATGTCGGATTAAATTTTTTGTTTGTTTCCCCTCTGCGGCGCCAGGAGCACTGTCTTCGCATTCGGGAGTAGAAGACGCGCATGAGTTCCGTGCGCATCCATATCCACCTTCTAATGTGTCACATTTGTGAAAGCTCCGCTTTCTCATGGGTTCCCAGGTTTTTTCTAATCGCAGGGTAAATTAGAATCATTACTTTTCTATGAACAATCAATTTTCGCGTTCTGATTTCAAACTATTGTGAATTTTATCTCCGTTGCCATCTTCTATGAATATACTCGGTAATTTTCACAGAATGGAATCCGTTAAGTAATTTTTAAAAAATCAACCAATGTTAATCCTAAAAGATTTGATCCTGAGTTTGAATATAATTCATGAGTAGAAAACACAAATGACAGCAACTTCGTAAAATTATTGCATTCAGAGATGCATTTTCGAATGTCATTCTTAAAATAAATCTTTAGAGATGAAAAATATCTCCTTATTCTTCATAATTAGCCGCAATGATACAATTTTTAACTGATGAACCTTTTCTATCGCGGTAGAAAAGATCCTCCTCCTACTTCTACTAAGTGTGCGTCTTGTCAATGAGGACATAGTTTCCCGACACTTCCCAAACACAGGTTAAATGTGTGCCCTCCACTGTATTCTTATGTCAGGATCGGTATTTAATTCATACGTCTCGGGTTCGAACCTCCTGAGATTCGGCATTTGACGATATTACCTGAGCACGAAAGCAAGCTGTTCACCTCCAATTTTCTTGTCAGTCAAACGGAGGTATTCACAACTCTTAATAAATCAACTTATATTCTTTCTCTCGATGATTTTTCAATGTCTTAATTTCACATTGGAATGAATAAATTGGGCTATGTTTTTGTAAAATAATTACTATATTGGATTTTTATGGTGGAGAAAAACAAAGAAGATGCTCAGAAATGAATGTCTCATATTTCTAGCGAAAATTCCTTGCAAGAAGACTTTCGTATACGAACATCTCAGATGCTGAAAATTTCTGCTATACCTAATATTTATTTATTTCTTTGATGATATTAGTTGCAATTAGGCAATTGTCTTGGTGGCAACGGTCACATAACACACAAACAATGTTTTAACAGTTACAGTAGCATTCAAATCACTGATTAATGGTTTATCACCCAGTTGCTGCTTTGCACTTATTCTTAAAGCTCCTAAAATTGGAAGGAAAGGGCTCAAACAAACCTCCAGGCAGCTGGTTCTATTCAACAATAGTTCTGTTTAAAAAAGAGTATTCTTTCTTATTTATTTTTTGCGTTCTTTTTTTATTTTAAGACTGTGGTCGTTTTTCCCTTAAAGTATGGTTTTTCTATCTCTATCCATAAATCTTCCCACGTTTCGTCATTTTTAAAAATTCTGTGCATCGCGCCTAACCCACTTCTTTTTCTTCTTTTTTTTAAACTTTCCTATTTCAATCCAACATATTCATGACACTCTCTGCTCTTTTGTACTTTCCGAGTACTTATCTTGCTGCCTTTCTTTGTACTGTTTCTATCTTTTTAATATGTCCCTCTTCATATGGATGCCATACTATGGACGAGTATTCTAGGATAGGTATAACCAGTGTCTTATATGCTTTTTCTTTAGTGGCTGCGCTACTTTCTTTTAAGTTTCGCATAACCCAATGAAGTACTTTAAATGCCTTCCGCGACACATTATCTACTTGGACTTCCCACCCAAGATCCCCAGTTAAGTAAATGCCTAAATATCTGCAATGATTGCTACATGGAATTCTTTCTTCAAAGAGTGTGTAAATATCCTTTTGTGTATTCTTTTTATTTGAAAAATTTATATTCTTACTCTTACTGACATTAATGCCCATATAATTATCTGTAACCCAGTCACCTAGGCGATTGATGTCATTTTATAGTATTACTCGGTCATTTACATGCTCTACCCGTCTGTATATTATGCAATCATCAGCAAATAGTCTTATTTGGGAACTTATATTGTTTGGTAGATCGTTTACATAAACCAGGAAGAGCAACGGCCCCAGAACACTGTCCTGTGGAACCCTTGCTATAACGTTCGCCTCTTTTGAAAATGCATCCCCTATTTTTACTTTTTGGGTTCTGCCTGTAAGAAAATTTCGTATCCATTGTTTTACCCTCAAATCTAATGGTAACGACTCCAACTTTTACAAAAATTTTTCCTGAGGGACTCGGTCGAAAGCTGCCGAAAAATCAATGATTACTGCACCAACGTCCTTTCCTTCATCTATTGCGTCGCCGATATATTGGCTTAATCCCAACAGCTGCGTTTCACACGAGTATCCCGTTTTAAACCCATTTTGGTGTTTGAATAACCATCTATCTCTTGCCCACCAATCCTGAATATAGTCAGCGATTCTTTTTTCCATAATATTGCAAAGAACTGATGTTATGCTTACCGGTCTATAATTGTTGGCTATTGCTTTGTCCCCTTTTTTTGTAAATTGAGGTAATGTTTGCTTCATGATATATACAAGTTTAAAATTTTTACAAGTTCAAGATTTTTTTTATAATGACACAAAATCCATCTTTTAACCGCTATTGGTATTCAATTACTCATTACGGAGCCACTAATTTTTAGATAATTGGAAACGTCATTGGGACAATTAAATACGATCAAGAAATTAAATACGCTATTTTACAACGTTAACTGATCTGTAATTTATCTTAAGGGTCTCATAAAGACGGAGGCAGCGTCATCGGTTGCGTTATGTATTGCATATATTTAAAAGAAATACCTAGGTTATAATGACACGTATTATATTATATTACATAATTTAGATGAAGTTCTTCGGGTAAACGCTGCTGATATATTAAAAAAAATACACAAGTACTTTTCTGGAGAATGGGATCTTGTATAAATCAGAGAGAAACACATGAAATCGTTTTCATCTTCAACACCCGGCTCCAACAACCACTCTAGGTAAAACATTGCAAAATAAGAGAGGATTATTTCCTAGGAAGAGCGAATGGAACTGGGGTAGTTGGCACAGTTGCAGGCCGCTTAATAACACGGTCCTTCCTCCCACCGAAGACGGTCTCCTTCGGGGAGGGGGGTAGCTGTCGAGAAGATGGTTTCCCTATCGATGAACCTCATCCCCTTCGTGGGGAAGGAGAGTCTTAACGTTTGATAAGGAAAGGAGAAATGATATCCTCCGGCCTTTCCTTGCCTCCGCTTTCTCCGTTTCCTTTTCGCTCCCACCTCGAGAGACACCCAAGGAGGACCTCATGAAAAGAGTCGCAATTCTCGCTGAATGATTGGGGACGTCAGCCCCCGAGGCCCCGCAGGGAATGCCAGTCCTCTCTCCGCGTCCCCTCGGCCCCCCTCTCCCCCAGAGAAGCGAAAGGAGAGTAGGCCACTCTTCGCATCGGTGAAGCAGAGTGACTGCGAAGAGGGGGGCGTGCTCCCTCGAGATGCCTCCCCCATGGCACACCACCTGGCGTACCATCGTCTGTGGCAATGCTCAAAAAACATTTCACGCAAAGTGATTGCAAGGGAATACACTGCAAGATGATCTGATTTCAGGTACTGCATACAGCGTTGGAAGTCTAGTTGATAAAGTTAGCATGAATTTCTCGAGTCCGGCCGGTGCAATTGAGCGACTCTTCTAACCCAAAGCTATATCACCTCCTTGGCACTTGAACTTTCCAAACCCTAACGGGAAGCAATATGACATCCCTATTCGTGAAGCCATTCGTGGTAATAAGTAGTAGCTTGTGAATTTTACCACACCATAACGCATGTACGAGTAATATCGTATTAACAGTTCCCACGGCCTTATTTGATTTCAATTCCCTTCCTATCTCACCAAGGAGCAAATACGGTATCCTCACTTACGCCATATTCGCTCTCTATGTTTAATCTCGCTGGTCTAATGTTATTACCAAACAGTTCCTCTATATATTCCTTCCTCCTCTATTGGATCATATCCGGTTCAAAATTGACTTATCTTTAATTGCCTGCAACGACTTTTCCTTCAGACATCCTGACAGAGTTTTAACCTTTGTGTATAGAGTACCAATATTACTCTTTCTCTGCAGCCTTTTTACATCCTCGAACTGTGCTTTTCCCACGCTCATTTTCCTTTAATTGTAACCCTCCTCAGTTTACTATTCAACCATTTACACTTTTTCCTACCTAATTCTGTGTTTATATTCTTCCATTTCCTTTTCTCTTCCATATTTCTAATCTTTTCGAGCGTAATGGATTGCTTTCCAGACAATTGCTTTAAACATTCCTTATGGATATACTCGCGGCTTCCGATGTCCCTTTTTTGATAAATTCACATTTGTCCTTTAAAATACTCAAATCCCTTTCTCTCACTTATGATTTTCTCTACAGCCTTCTGATAATCCCTCTTTGTAAGTCCAGTTAATATTTCTACGTTCTATTTCCTAAAACCTCCTCCCTTGCTCTTTATTTTTTAATCTAACGCCACACCTCATGATTACTAAATCGTATTCCTAGCTCGTATTCCTAGCCCAAATCCGCTCTCGCGAAGTGATCATGCTGTTTCTAAATCTGTACCTAGTCATAAAAGAGTCTTAGTTGTCAGGATTCATTTTCTCTCTAGTGTTCATCATAAAAATCTCGTGATTAACAATTGAGTTGGTTTCAAATTGCCTTCCTCAATAGTGTTTTTCATGTGACACCATCACTCAATGGCCGCCCCACTGGGGTCAGATGCCTTCGCAGCCACCTCATTGAGGAAAAGACGCTGCGTGGACAACTTTTCGTCGGGCTCCCATCTATTGACCGATCTGGCATGAATGAACCTACAAGGAGAAATTATCATTACTCTTGCTTGCACACATCTTGGAGTAATTGAAGTGTACCAGCCTTTCCGCCACGTCTAAGTTGTAGTCGATGGAAGGGCTTAAATGTTTTCAGACATAAGAAGAAGAATGAACGACGATTTTTATTCTATTTTAGAGCAAAAAGATTAATTTTCCAAAAATAATTAATTTAATAAAGTGTAGGAGAATTTTTCATTATCATTCTTATAAGTTCTCCAAACGCCGAATAGTTGTTTTGAGACCCTGAATATTTGAAACATTCACTATTTCTACTCATGAGCCAAGGGCAAAACCTGTTGATTAAACAAAATGGCAATGTGGACCAAAGCGTTTTCATTCTACCTTGCCCTCAATAGCTTGGCATCCGAACGTGAATCCAACAGGCATTGCGAAATTTTTCACAAAATCAAGATCTAAAACAATTAGGGAGAAGGAAATGGGCTTTAGAGGAATCATAATATTGAAATTCATAATGGATTAAGGTGTTATAAAGCACATTTATTGAAATGTTTCACAACCAAAGACAGTTTTAATGCCACATTCTGGATGCAAATGCTGTACACATAGCCTTTCTTCTGTTTTATCACTGCCGGCTATAAAGCCGCTTGACGAAAGAGATAATACTTAGCGACTGTCGATGTCCCAAATCCGTCGTTATCAAGAGTGGAAAAAATGGCTGAGTAGCCTTCGGGGATTTATTAACCATCAAAGGAGGATACGCCATAAAGAGTTATCAGACCCAAACGGCCGCCCTTCGAAAAACTCCAATACAAATTTTATTTGCGCCTGAGGCCTGGAGTATTCATTTGATGCTCGACTTGGGCCCGTGAGACAGGAGAGTGACGCTTGCGCTTCGTTACCCTTCAAGGATTAACTTTGACGTGGACTTTTGTGATCTACTGTTCCCCAGGGCTTACGTGACTCGCCCTCCCTTCACTCTCCCCCCCTCCTCCCCCTCTGCCGCTCTCAGCCTTACTTATACTCCCCGAGGGGAGATTACTGCCGTGACACTGCGCAACAAGCATCGTGAGTAGAAAAACGGCTCGTGAAGGAGAAAAAAAGGCTCTTCTCCTTTCGATGCATCTAGTAATGGCTTATTTCAAAACCAATGGATTGGGATGAGGCTCATAGAGGATTTGCAGATACATCGGTGAATCCTCGCTCGCCATTTAATTATTTTTCCATCGGCTACTAATTAAGGGAGCCTGAGTTCAAAAACGTTGCGAAGCGTGGCATAGGTTCTCATAGCAGAGATTAATATATTTCAGGATATGAACGTCCCCTTAAAAGAATGCAACTTTTTAACAAATGCTTTTCGTACTTCATTTCATTCCAACTCTAAATGAAGAGGTTGGCAATGAGTAGAATTAATTCAGAATCGTGATTTCGAGCGGCATACATTTTTCAAAAATTTATTGTTTTCTTTAAATTTCTGGAATGGAAGAAAATAATTTAGACAAAGGGAGGATAAGCAGAAATGGAGAAATATCCCTATTGAATGTCCTAGTTGGAGAACAAAAAATTTTCCGTTACAAATGTTCAATAACTAAATGAGATATTATTTGAGAGTGACAGTTATGTCACTTGTGTTTTCGTTAACATTTGGATCACAAATGAGAAGATAAAAGAACGCATCTTTTGCTACTGATAATTATTTTTAAAATTATATTTTAAAAACAATTTTTTACATGAAAAAAATTAATTTTCTCTAACTAATATATTCCAGTGTATTTATTATAGCATGACGGAGGTTACTTTGTGGACAGCCCTCGTAGACTTGATTCCGACTTATGCATGCAAAAGTACTTAATACTCTTAAATTAGGAGAATGTCTATAAAGAGAAGCTCAAGAGTATGAACAAAATCAACAGTAACTAAATAAGATCCTTCATTTTTAGCAGATATAAATAATTTCACAGATCAAATTGAAGGTTGCCGTTTCGACAAGATTACGTAATTATAAATTTAAACGGTCATGATTAAATGTTTACAGTGCAGTGATGATGATATGGAGATCATCGGCTGTTGAAATCTTGCTTACTTAGTTCATACGGTGTAGTTAATTTTATCAAGTAAGATATTTAGGAACACAAATAGCGCTCGTCTTCGAAAATGATTGAATATTTAGTAGTGGTAAATGGAGGAAATCTGTAGTATTTGCTTCATCACCCTTTTCCCCCAGAACTGTTGCCAATAATAAATTATAGTTGCTAAATGTACGTGAAATCATAATTAATATCCTGATTTTGGATTAGTAAAACTATTTTACATTCCTTGAAGAAATATTGTTTATGATTACATTTCCACCAAATTTACTTCTTAACTTGCTGAGTGTTCAACTTAAAATTTTTCAAAAAAGAAGAGCGTTTATCAATTGCCTATTTGATGTAAATCTAAATATCCATATGAATGCCAGAAAAGATTATTTATCCCTACATAAATGCATTGAAACCTAATTTTATTTTTGAATTTATTCGTTCGTTATTTCGTCGAAATGGTTTGAAAACCTTACGTTACAGATTAATCATTATTTGATCCAGAAGAAATCTGGAAAGGAAACGATTTAATTGGCTATCATCCTGATTTCGTAACTAAGATTGGTTTACGGCAGCCTAACATTCCTTGTTATTTAGGTTGGATTCTCTCACTCCCTGATTTTTTCTGATCACTCTCTGAGCTTTTCTGTTTTACGTAGTTCTTAATTAGCCCTATGAACTTATATCATTGACTTCCTTGTCACTTATCCTTTCCTTCCTTGATATTTCCTTCGATTTTCCCTTTTATGATCCTTCTCATTATTATTAATATCCTTAGCGCCTTTTCATTATTATTATTAATCATCACATTTCCAGAAATGAATAAATGTTACGTATTGAACGTATAGGAACAGAAATTCCCTAAAAATAGTGGGTATGAATACTAAGCTAGGGATTGTCAATTCAAATCCTGATAACGTTTAATGTTTTTAAAATTTTTATAAAGTATTTTTTTTATTTATCCAGAAGGAGAAAAAATATTTCATACGCCGAAAACTATATGCGTCCTTGCAACTAAGGGACTCGGCCCAAGCGGCCATGTGTCGTGCCCGGCAGCTAGGGAGGCAAATTGAGGAAAGGCAAATTAGAGAATATTAAGCGAGAGATGGAAAGAGGCAGCATAGATGTTTAGGTATACGCGAGGTGAGCTGGAAGGATAACGGGGATTACTGGAGTGACAATTATAGAGTGATATACAGCGGCGGGGACGAGAGCCAACAAGGGGTTGCCGTAATTTTAAATAAAGGGGTAGGAAGAAGCGTAGTCAACATAGAGCAAGCAACTGATAGAATTATACTCGTAGAGATTAAAGCAAAGCCGACGAACTTGGTCATTGTTCAGATATACATGCCACCGAGCAACCACAAGGAGGAAGAAGTCGATGGGATGTACGATGAGTTAGAGGATCTAATCGCGTGTGTTCCTGCAGGGAAACATTTGATAGTGATGGGGGATTGGAATGCGACGGTAGGCGAAGGAAGAGAAGGTGGTGAGGTGGGGGACTATGGGTTAGGCACGAGGAATGGACGCGGGGAGAAAGCAATTGAATTCTGCAGGAAACAGGGATTATTCATCACCAACACATGGTTTAGGCACCACAAAAGGCGTAAGTATACATGGAAAATGCCAGGTGACTCAGAAAGGTATCAGTTAGATTATATTATGGTTAGGCACAGGTTTAGGAACAGTGTGATAAATTCGCCCAGTTTCCCAGGAGCGGATGCGGACTCTGACCACAATTTAGTTGTTATGAAATGTAACGTCCGTTTCAAGAAGATAAGGCAAGGGCGGCGGGTTAGGAAATGTAATGCAGAAGCATTAAATGGATTAAAAAGGAAGGAGTATCAACCGGCTGTAGAGGAAATCATGGATGACGGTACAGAGCTGGGTACTATCGAAGAAAAATGGGAATGTATCAAGACAGGGATTTTGAAAGCCGCAAAAGACACTTTAGGAACCGTAAACGGGAAAAGGATAAGGAAACCAAGGGTAACGGATGAGATGATTGCAAAGATGGATGAGAGAAGAAGATGGAAAAATGTAAACACAGAGTTAAGCAAAATTGAGAACAGAGAGTTAAACAATAAATTGAGAAGGGCCACAAATAAAGCGAAAGAAGAATGGTGGAAAACGCAATGCGAGGATATGGAAAGTTTGCAGACGAAGGGTGAAATTGGTGCTATATACAGGAAGGTTAAGTTATTATCGGGAAGTAACAAGACAAGATCTGTGCTAACAGTTAAAGATGAGTAAGGTACGATGATAATTAAACCAGATAAATGCAAGGGAGATGGAAGGAATATATAGAAACACTGTACGGTAGAGAACTTAGGCCGACAAGGTTAGACATAGAAAAGGAACATGACGTAGAAGAAGATAGCTTAGGTCCAGGCATACTCAACGATGAAATAGAAAGGGCATTAAAGGAGATGAAAGCAAATATGGCCGTGTGGGTAGACAGCATCCCTTAAGAACTGTTGAAATGTTTAGGAAAATGTAAAAGGAGACTCTATATGGACTGATTCGTAGTATCTATGAGGAAGGAATCTGGCCGGAAGATTTGTGAGATCAGTGTTAGTTCCTATTGTCGCAAGGACATTGGCCGCGCGGCTGCAAGCCTTTAGTTCCGCGCGGTTGCAAGCTATTAGTTCCGCGCGACTTCAAGGTATTAGTTGCAAAGACAACCCCGAGTGGCCAACCGTCCTGCACTGAGGGTGTCCAGATGCTGCACAGGACATGAACCGGATATGACCCTGCCAGTGCGGGTCACGTGTTCCTGACCCTCGGTAACCCCCGCAGGGCAAGGGTCCAGGCGTGCCTCGCGGCGACGTCATTCCTTGAGGAAGATTAACGACGTCCCCTATTGGACAAGACGGTATATAAGGGCCTAAGGGTCCGGGGTGTCTTGTGCCTCGCGACATAAGGATCTTTGGTTCGGACGTGCTCCCAGTGCGACCCACCGGTGACCATCACGACCGAGTACGGAGCCGGGTTCGGCGCCTTGCGTCGGATAGGATCATTGGTTCGGACTTGTTCCCAGTGC
This sequence comes from Hetaerina titia, assembly GCA_037158775.1. NCBI lineage: Eukaryota > Metazoa > Arthropoda > Insecta > Odonata > Calopterygidae > Hetaerina > Hetaerina titia. Next base: position 21,206,395 of record CM073777.1, on the reverse strand, counting down.
GACCAGCCGGTGACCATCACGACCGAGCACGGGACCAGGGGGTATTGATCGGCTCGTTCCCGACTTATACCGTGATCGCCCACCAGGTTTAGTTGTAAGTTGTTCGCCATGGATTAGTTGTAAATTGTTCTGCATGGCTTGGTTGTATTTTTGTTCTCGGCATATGTGTCTAGAAAATAAATGTATTTAAAGTAAGAATTACCTTCATACATTATCGACCCGACCTCCCCACCTATGTCCGCCGCGACACTATTCCTATGTGGAGGAAATGATTAAAGAGGTATTGATTGGAGGTAAAATTCTGATATGGAGCGTAGCTATGTACGGCGCGGAAACGTGGTCGCTGAAGCAGGAGGATAGACTTAGACTGGGGGCTTTTCAAATGTAGGTGTGAAGAAGAATGGAGAAGATGAAATGGACCGAAAGGAAAACAAATGAGGAAGTACTGGAGTTGGTAAGTGATAAGATGGGTTAGTTGAGAAAAATCATATGGAGGCAGGAAAAATGGATGAAAGGCGTATTGAGCGATAGTGGAATGTTGAAGGAGGTAATAGAGGGGAGAATGTTTGGCAAGCGAGGAAAAAGCAGGAACAGGATAGGGATGTTGGACGGGATGAAGGGAGGAAAGAAGTACACAGAGATGAAGAGGGACCTGATGTAAATTAGGTTGTTGGATTGGGTTTCGTTTGGAGTTACAAAATGTTTAGTTAATAGTTGTGTCCATCCAAAAACCAACCTTAACTGGTAGATTACCTAATAATAATAAATAATGATGCCGAAAACTACACTGCAACACTGGTAAGAGGTAGTAGTTTCAAAAGAAGGATCTCAATACACTTATGGGGCAACCTTACATGGCATACAACCCCAATTAAATTCTCAGTTGGGAACCACTGGAAGGGGAACATCAGCCAGAATTGGAAAACGTAGGAATAGTCGTGGAATATCACGGCTCAAAGAGCTCTTGGAAAGCTGGAAAATGCAAAGAGATAACGAGGATGATGTTAGATGCGTTATTAGATGTTACCGAAATTAGTTTTGCTTTGACAGATGGCTTTTAGAGTGACTTTTATGGAGTAATATACTTAGGATACGGATAATGACCAAATGGTAGCACTTCTCCCAGAGTTACAACATATTTTACTGGCAGGTTTTCATATTCTACATTATCTTTATGTGTAAAATCAAATTTATAACTAGCGGTGAAGTGCCAAAAATTATCCTCGATACTCTCGACTTCCATCATACACCCTTTGTGCTCAGAAGTTGGCCAGAAGATAGCAAGGGTAACAATCATAATGAAGAGGGAATGCATTAGTAGAGTGAAATTATATCGTATTTTCTGCCTAACACTGGAATCCTACAAATAACGAAAGAGGAAGGCCCCACCTATACCATGATAGTATACATATGTAAGGAATAGGCCGACGCCCAGTCACACAAGAGAAGTATTGACATAGTATATGGGCTACTAGAATAAGTCCTTGGAAGAGTAAGAGAAAAAGAGAGTCCAGAGCCCAATCATAATATGCGAAAAAGAAAACAGCGGAAAGCTATACGTAAAAAGCGTAGAACAGTTTGGGATGGGAAATAGTAAGAACGAAGGAAAGACTCCGCCAGAGTACTACAAGTAGAAGAATATGGTAATGGCTTCCACGCTCTCGGACTAGTATATACACAGAAGATACCAATGGATGATGCTTAGGAAATATCTATATCCTATCCACACATCCATCATATCATGGACTATATCCTTGCCAGAGAGAAGTATAAGAATCAACTTACATAGTGCAAGAGCTACCTCTACGCACATAGAAACAAATACCGTAAACTAGTTGCCGCCTGTTATAAAAAATAAAGAACACAAAACTTGAAAAGTGTTGGGACGTAAAAACCATAGAGTAAAACATTCGGCACGGCCGTCGATGGACATTGGAGAGAAGAAAAGAGGGCGGAAGAATGATGGATATAGTATACTTGAAGAAGGTAAGGTATCCGAAGAGTACCTCGATTACAAAAGGACTCTAACCTGGTGACCATGGAAAACTAAGTAGATTAAGAGATGTTACGGAAAAATTGAGAAAATACATGGACCAAAGGAATAAAGGTGAGAAGTCTAATCAATAAATTAGGGCAACGAGTTTTTCAAGAGTCGTAGAAGGCGAAGATAGAGGAAATTGAAAACTTCTGAGAAGAAATCGACAATGAAAAGAGGAGAAGAAACACTAAAAGAGCACATTAGCGAGTTAACAAAGAGAAAAAAAAACAAAATAAGAGTTGACAAAAAGAAAAAAACACACATCTGTGAAGCAAATAGGAGCACAGAGACAGAAGATTCAAGCATGGGAAACGGATGAAGTATATTGAAGAGACATACGTACATGGTTTTTTTGGAATTGTTATTTTGATTGAACACCAAATCCTTTCAAAATCATTACCTGGAAATATCTGTACCCTGCTGGAGAAGATTCCTTAACTTCAATAAAGAAAGTAATTTCACTCCCTAATTTCTCTAAATTTAAAAGAGTTTTGGAAAAATTTTACTTTCGATGATTTCAATGGACATAAAACAATTGGATACAATTATTGAAGCTTCCAGTTCCAATAGTTACGAGTACCTGCACCTATGGCAGCTGTAGATCGCCCGAACATCTCAGCTCCACATTTCACGACCGACTAATATGTCTGCACTGCGCCAGCTCCCTTATGATGTTAACTGAAAAGTCTAGAAGGCACGGTCCGCGAGGGCCCGTCGGCCGGAAATGCTCAGGGTGACACGAGCAAGCAGGTTATTAACTGCAACTACAGTCGAAAATATTCAAATAAATATTCTTCCTACATTCATATAGAAAAAACCCCACGGCTGCCTTTCTCCAGAGGGATCAGGGTCACTGTTGAGTCTAGGAGCATTTTTTAAAAATTAGAACACCCTAGTGCATTTACATAATAGCTCGATAGCTCTTATTTAGCCGTAAATGGTGGTATTCGTCTGCGCCTCATTTATTTCCATATGCATATGGAATGACTTTGATAAGTCCCCGATTGGCATACCTGTACCTAGCCCCACTCCGGTTTGGTATCCGTGTGGATTTCCCACCTCACACTCAAGCGTGGCAAAACGACAATTTTCTGTTCGAAGCGATCCTAATGGAATGTTCGTTCCAGCTCCTGCGTTTCTCTAGCTGACATTTGTGACTTATTTACCAACCTACCTTCGTACTTGAAGGCGCAACCAAATTAGTAGCAAGGGAGAAGCCACTAGAGAGCAAGAAACCGTTCAGAATTAGGATTTGGAATAGCAGAGCGATGGCATGTAATTAGCAACTGTATTGCAAGAGATGGAGTTAAAATTGTGTATTTCTAAAATTGATGAAAATTGATATTTTTGGGCTGTTCAAGGTCAAATCAACGAAAGGCGAGTACTATAGCTTAAAAATAAAGAATAATACACAATAGTGGTTTGAGGGTAAGACAATGTGGCAGTAACATTTTTAAAAAAAGTGAGAAAGAAACGTAATAAACGTAGAGTATTTAATCATATCTTATACTTTCAGAAAAAAAGTAATAGTATTCAATCAGAACCAGAAACTATGGTTATCATTAAGTCTTCATGAAAAAAGTAATCATAGGCTACTAGGTTATAGGTTACCATCTGGGAAAATTTAGAAAAGCACGAAAATTTTAAAATTTATATGTGAGTATTCATGGGATAAACATTTGATGGCAACTGGAACATAGTAGTGGGCGAAGGTGATATTGAATTAAAGTAGTATATACTCGTAAAGTACATGGAAAAGATATGATCATGCGTAGAAAGCAAAAGAGTTCTGTGGGAAACAGAATTAAATCATAATTACGATACTTTAATCACCACAATAGACGCATATCTATGTAAAAATGTGAGTAGATTGATAGAGATCAGTTAGGCTATATTTTGTTAAGGGACATATTATACACAGATTTAGAAAGGACAAATATCAATCGAAATGTTTACCGGGAGAGGACGTGGATTCGGAAATTAATTTAGCACTAATGAAGTGCAATTCAGATTCAAGAGAATAAAACGGAAGACGACTGAGGACATGCAATGAAAAAAAGTTAAAACGTCTCAAAGGAAAGAAGGGTCACTAAGCAGTATAAAAATTGAGTGAAGTGGAGGGAAAAAGAACAGTACGAATCGAGCAATTTGGTTTCAAATAAAGCCGCCGTTCAAGATCACATTCCCGCAGAACTAATTAAGGATTTAGAAAAACATGAAAGAAGGAAGTTTTATGGGTTAATTCGTGGCATTTATGAGAGAGGAATTTTCCCGGAGATTCCAGCAGATTAGCGTTTGTTCTCATCCCAATAAAGGGAACGGCCGCTGTATTTGAAGACTATTGAGCAATTAATTTCATTTCTCAAGCAGCAAGATTTTTGCATGGGAACATGAAATTAGGAATGAATAGATGAGAAAATTATTACTAGTGAAATGCACACTGTTTTCAGGAAAGGGAAACGTAAATTAGCGTGATACCATAGCAGTAATGATGTCACTAATGAAAGTGAAATAAAAGTTAACACATTATGCATGTGATTGTTTAGTTTAATATCTGGAAAGTAGTGTAGAGTATATTAAGCAAAATAGTTTAAGTAATAACAGAAAATACGAGTATAATTGGCTGATAAGCAGCTTATCTACAACCTGTAAGTGTCTCAGATTCCTCCGGTGCAAGTGACGAATGTCCGGATAGGCATTATTAAAACGGGGAGTAAGACAGGGTTATCCATTGTCCCCCGTGATTTTCATGAATATGTATGTGCTGGAAATGGTCGAAGAGGCATAAGAACAGCTGAAGTTATGAATTAACTATCGTACGGTTTACTTACATGTACATCCTGTGTTATGGATGAAGACGAACAAAGTTGTATGGGTATAAGAAGTTGGATTGCCTCAGGCAAAGTAGTTTTCATGAAATGGCCGTCATTTCTAACTAACTTAGATCTTAAACTAACAGCAAGAATGTTTACTAAAGGTAAGTATAATATTTGATATGCAGCGGTATTTTTTACGGAGTGGAAACGCAGTCGTTGAAAAAAGATGATAGTATTGGATTTGAAGGCTTTTGAGACGTGGGTGTGGAGAATAATGGAAAAGTTGAAATGGACGGAATGGAAAACAGACGACCAAGTACCAGACGTGGTGAGTGAGCAAGGTAGATTGTTGGGAGGTATTCAAAAAAGCTAGTTGAGTCTCAGGAAAGATGGAGGTAGAGACTTTTCGTTTCCGATGGAATGCTGAAACCTTGATAAAGTAGAGGACCTAAGGCAACCGATGTAGGGATTATAGGAAGGTCGGAAGAAATGAAAAGAGAGACAATATATGTGGAATCGAAAGACAATGCATAATAGTATGAGGTGCTAGTAATTGTCTTGAAAGGGTAGGATATGAAATGGTATGTTAAAATGGTGTCCATCTAGAACCAACCTTAAACTATCAAATAATACTAATAAAACTCATGATAATTTAGTTTTTTGACATATATCCAGCCATAACTCAAACTACAAGTTTGCACTTATTTAGGGCAAAATACGACAAAATAAATCTATTTTACAGAATTTTCGCTTCAAGATACGTCGCTTTGCATTTCTGCCACCTAATAGTATCTGTAACTGTTGATAAGAGAAGTATTTCATTCTTAATTTTTTCACGTTTCTCCTAAATTATTGATTCAAAGTGGTTAGAGTTTGAACGTTATATAAATACGTATTAAACTCCCTTTTAATTGGGGATGCGCGGTTGACATAATGCTCACCCGCACTTAACCACACAAAATTATTTTATCCGTGTCCTAAAAAAATTAATTCTGCATGTTCAATTGCGTGAAATTTGCAAATTCACAAGGGTTTAGTGTTTTCAATGTGCCGAGATATCCTACAGTGATTAAATCCCTCGGTAAGTATAGGGTCATCATTTCAATCTCTTTAACCATATTTCAGGTTTTCCAGTGAAAATCCACATTTCAAATTATTTTACAACCTCATACATAATTGATTTTTGGAATCGAATGCATCAGTTGCATACTATATTATTTAGAGCAATCTAACTGGCACAGATTTTTTTATTTCCTTTTAACCCTCGTATACATATAGCAAATATACGAAAATAATACCCTTCTTTCAAATGACCCGATGATTGTTGAGGTATTCTTAAAAAGTGAACTGAGCGATCAATTATTTGATGTAGCCATTGTAATAATGCATTTAATTCTTCACTTTTGATACCTACAAGATCTATATTATCTGGAATAAGTTTTAGAAATATTCAAAATTCCAAGATACCATGATAATGTACAGGGGTTTGTTTACTTGATGAGTCGGTGTTTTCGACACAGTTTAAAACCCGTTTCCCTTGCATGAACTTTGAAGTTTTTTTAAAAGAGTCCTGAAACCGATCTTTCGCCACGTGAGGCATTATACACATCACAATATTTCCACCGGCGGTGTTCACGACCGACGTATTCTCTTCGTCTCTCAAGTGTCTCGTTGCAAAATAATACCGTCGTGTCATTGGCGGCCACGCCGAGATTGCTGGAAATTTATTTGTCGTCCGATCGACCGAATTATTGGGGCGCGTGGCCAAACACGGAGGGAATCAAGGGTAAATTGTTTGCCCTCCCGCGGGAGCGTGTTTACTCAGACGTCGACGGCGGCCTGGTGCGGTTGGTCTAAAAAGACTGCGAAACGAATCAAGGCCACGCATCGGTGTGAAGAAGTAAGCCGCTGAAAAAAGGATTAATTAAACAACGGGAGAGAACAGCATCGGAGTCCATTGCAGTGCGACAGTGTAAGTAATAGAAATGAAGAAACAGAGAAGAAGGGTCAAGAGATGGACGGTAACTTTAATTGTTCTCTGGCTCAATGTTTGCATTCAGTTTAGCTGGGATTCTCAGGGAACGAAGCGCGGTGTAAAGAGGGAAAAAGAAACAAAATCTACTCCCGTTGCCTCTCTCCTCCGCCTGAGAACGCTTGGTTGGGATCGGGTTAAAAAACAACACCGCCCCTCGACCGGAAATCTCTCGTCGGCAAACCATTGCCGGCTCATCACATAAGATGACGCCATTGTGTGTTAGGTGAGTAGTTATCTATATTTGTTCAAATTTGTATTGCTACACCACCTACTGGCTAGAAAGAAAAGTTCTGTAAATTAAAATTATAAAACTTATATTACACCAAAATTTTACCAGACTAATTGCCATAAACACACCACAAAAAAAGCAATTGCATTAGATTGACTTAATTATGCAGTGGGCAGAATATTCTTGAATTCGCGAATAATATTCGTGAATAATTGCGGACAATTCCCCATTTTCGCAGAAAATTCATATTTAAAGTGTTTATTAAAACTATCTAAGCATAAAAGGACCGTATCCAATAATTCACGGCTTCATTCGCATGTTTCTCTGTCTTATGTGGGTTATGGCACTCCCAACAATGTCATAGTTACATGGTCTGCTTGAGAAGCAATGTCCATCATGACCACGAATATCAGGGGAGGAAATACGATGGAGATGAAGGAAAGGTACGTTAAGATAAAGTTATCAAACAGAAACAAAGAAGCTTTATTTCAAGTTATTCAAGCAGGGCGATTATTTCTTTAGGAAAACACGTATAATATTTAAGCTCATTGCATGGATTATTTCTGTTATTAAATTATACAATGAAGAGTAATTATGGAAACAAGTGAGAGCTGTAACCACACAAGTTGAATTGGTGTTCATCAGTGCATTTTCTTACGCCAATATTAGCAAAATACCCTACGTATCTGTTGGTCATCTATTTAACGTCATAAAGTATCCATTAAACTTATACCTGCATTAAATGGAGAACGATTTTGGTAACGTAAAGCTAATTCATAGTATTATTGAAATAATAATGAGGCAATTAAGTTCTTAATTGGTCATTTCGGGGACACGTGTGCTTTTTAAATCTTCTTAACCTTATGTTAAATCAATTTTATACGCACATGGTTGGGGAGGAAGTCATTTCAATTAAGATGAAAAACATACGTATCTGGAATGGACGGATTTGATTTTTGGTATTTTAACTTGGAAATTTATTTTTTCGTTTAATTTTAAATCTTCCGTAAAAATAAATGTTAAAAAAGTTAGACGTTATCGCCAAAATATGTAATATTATAGCGTGAATGGATACAAATGCTATTACAAGGTCAGTCCCATAAGCAGTACAACTTATTTTTTCGCGGATAGACGGACGGACAGTCCACAGTTTCTATGGCTTGGTTAGAGGGAGGGGAATCTCAGGAAAGGCTAGAGGTTGGTAGCAATTGGCTCTCAGCCTTTGCGGAGTGTGCGCCTTCCAGGGGTATGGAAAGTCCACTGGCAGGGTGTACAAGATTGATACTTCGAAGAATTTTGAGTTAATGTATCAATTCTATATAAATTTTATTTATTCAACGTAGTTCTACCAATTTTGGTACAGACCTGGTATGTTTATGATTTATCGTCTTATTTACCGATGTATTCAGATAGACCGCGATAATAATTTTCCAAAAAGTATGATGATTCACAACATATGCTGTCCTGAGGAGTTTGTGTTTGTGGAGGTGTCGGATGAGGAAGTGAGTGTCTGTGTGGAAGTCGGGGAGAGGGATTGAGGATGATTGAGCTGAAAGGGTAGGCGGAGGAGGGATAGGCCGGGTGGGGGGAGTGGGCGGGAGGGAGTAACGTGCCAGGAGAGGACTGAATGGGGGAAAAGGAGAGTACCGCTCGGGGACTTGGGCAATGCCTTTCGAAAGGGGAACTTGCAAAGCGGAGAACACCGCTGTGATTCGTTTCCATCATGAGGTGTCCAGATGTAACATAACATCTTCATTTCCACCCTTCCTAATAGTCCAAACTTCCACCATGTTTGGTGTGAGGGATTGCCGAAATGAAGACACTTCTTCATTTCTTTATCCTTGCTTTAAATGCAGTCCATTATTCGTTTATCAATGCATTTGACACTGTAATTATTGTATTTGGGTCTCTTTGTGACATTTTCATTCTTTTTTCAGCTTACACCTTAACACTATTTTAAAAGGCTGCTCAGATTAATTTATTAAATAATAGAACCCCGAATTCACATCCTTTATCATCGGATTTTCTCAGCAATCTCAAAGTTAGCCTGTGTGGCTTTGTTCAAGCTGCAAGTAGCCAAGAGATAGCCATCTCAACGAACCAAATGGTGAATGAACAACTTTTTTCAGTCTTAGCCAAATTTGGGGAAAACGGCATAAAAGTGTTGGATATAAATTTCATTTCGTCCGATCATATAATTTCATGAAATCGAAATTGTTATTTTTAATGCCTTCTATTTTTCTCCAATTAGTTAATTTATTGAACATATTAATTCAAATAAAATTGTATATTTTAAAATTAGATTGGTTATTGCAGCGAATAAATAATTCGAAAAAATTAAACAATGTTTGCATAATAAAATATGGAAACTCAAAAATTGCGAGTTGAAGTCCAGGATTTTTCGTTTTCCTATCTGACATGGCATTATATTTTAGAATATAGAAAATTGATTCTCTCGACATTAATAAATGGTTACGATTTCCCCATCTTATTTTGTTAGAGAAAGACACTTCCCTAGTTAGCACCTACATTAAGTTTTCGTTAGGAAGTACCACCCGAAGACCATATGCACGAAATTCACTTTACTCATTTCTATACCATGTTACTTCCTAAATTTTGAAGAAATTGGGACAACAAAGATGAATGGTAGACGAAAACCTAAACATAAAATGATAAAATTAATAATTTTAATTACAGCTTTCATAAGCAAAAGAGTACTCGTACGCAATACCAACAGTATTGATTGCGCAAGAAAAGTAAACAATCTCATGGCTTCCGACCGTCGCCCTTTTCTATTTGATTAAATACCCTTGGCAACTGGGGGGAAACAAATTATACTCAGTATAGGAATTTTTAAATTTGAAAATCATTCGAACTGAATGAAAAAACATCGAGGAATTCCAAAGAGCAAAAACAGTGAGGGGTAATGAAAAATAAATATTATGGGTTTCAGTGAACGAGATTTCCGATAATGATAACTGACGTTAAAGAATAACAATTTATTATTTTACAAAATAAGCTAAAAACTTTGTGATTCGCAATTGCAGATATGCAAAATGCATCTTTACGTCCTTGTTGACGCACATGAGTTTAAAAATTATTCCTTCAGAAATTTTGCGAGCGCACCGCGACCACATCGAATAGGGAACAAGTCAAGGAAAACGTGTAAATGATGATTTCATATAGCATCATGATCATCTCCAGTTAGGTATTCTCTTACCCATGGTCATCTAAACCAGCCTTAATTAATTAGTTTTTTCCAAATCGCAGAATTTGCAGGCCTCTCTTAAAGTGTAGTTAAATTCACGAAATATCAATTTTCTTTTACTATTAGAAGGAATTGCAAAAAATAAAATTTTTACTATTAAGGGATTTGAATATTTTTTACTTGTCACCAAAAGACCGTTTGAACTAATGGTAAGGTAATCTGAAAATACAAAATACCATTAAAAAATTTCATATATCTGCAGATCACCTACCATCTCTCTGTAGACCTTCCAGTACTCTTGCAATGACTGTCTTCCTCAATCTTCCTCTCCTCCAACTGTCTACTATTAACTATGGTTCTTATAACTATTGAGATTTGAACAACTTTTAGTTTTACATATTCCTTCCGTGTCTTCCATTTATTTTCAAAAAACATTTTATTTGAACAATCATATTTCAAATTCAAAATTTGTTTAACTTATGCGTCTTCAACATTTTCATTTCTTCAAACTCCTGCAGTCATATCATATCCCACTTTCCCATTACGAAGATTTATTAAGGGATGCATATTCCTATTTTTCTCGGCCAAAGTGTGGAAAACACCATACTCTAATTTATTTTGACATACTATCACTTTATAGCGAGCTCGTACTCTTTTTCACAATTAATTATTTCTTCCGGTAAAAACTATCTAATGAGGTTTTTTATTCGTTTCTCTCCTCGGGCAAATGTTGTCTATCAATACCTAAATATTGCCGCCAATTATGCTGCACAATACTTATTACCTTTTTATTTTGCCTCCAGAGTATATTATTCCCGTTTCCCAAGGAAACGGTTATTGTCGGGAAGTCTTTTTTTTTCTTTGAATATATTATTCTACCGTGATGAAAACGACTCATGCTAATCCATAAACTCCGAGGAGTCTTTGCTCTCGTCAATTTTCATTGTATTTAGACTCGTAGTTATAAAATTAAAATACAAATCAAGAAATATACTTTATAAGTAAACCCATCAAATATTTAAATTTTAAATCCTTTCACATATCCCACTCCAAACTCTTTCCGACTGAAGTCTGAGAAATAATATAACCCACTTCATAATTAATAATAAAAGGTCACTGATATACTTAAAAACTTCATCTTTACTGATAATTTTCGGTAGTAAATTCGAAACTTACTAAATATTGATAAACGGCTATTTTTCTTAAGGGTGGGTCGATACAAAGACTGACTAATACCAAATTATTATGAACTTTAGTAGCAAAAAAATTCTTTCCATTTATGGCTCCCATTTCTACCTATAGCGATATTTGAGGTAGGTTAAAATTCATCCCACTGTAATTCCATGGATTACATTTATTATGGCATTTTCTCTAAAAGTCTATTACCTACGGTGATTAGCTTTCACGTAAATATATGCGGCTTGAAAAAAGTAAGTGAAAGAATACTTCAGTATTAAATTTAAAAAAGATTTAAATTCCAACTTTTGAATGAAGCAACTGGAGAGGAGCTCAGACACCTCCCCGGGCTAGATTCAGAAATACTATTAACTGGTAGTCTGCCATTTAAGATATGGTTTAGATGAACACGCGGGTATTTCTTAATCTCAAATAGCATGGCACACACAGACAATGATACCACACGTATCATTGCAGCACACATTACTATACCTCCATTTCGTCCAACGGGCGTATTCATTTCCTTACCCCCCCCCCCCCCCAACGCTTGCTTAATGTTCTCCTAACCATTACAACCTTCAGCATTGGTCCTCACATCCAAATGTTTCCTGGCATCTTCCCAGCTTCCTTAGGATTTCTCTCAACACATATATCCCTTCCAACATTATGCCCATCCATCATTATTTATACCCATATCTAAAAAGCCTCCATGTTACGCCGATCATCTTGTTCTCGGCTATGTTTTCGAGCCGTACAAGACCAAAGTTGTCATTGGACTCTACTTAACATCCTTCGTGAGAAAGCAGTCCCTGTTATCCTTCCTGAGAAATCTTTTTTAAGCAAAATAATTCTTCATCTTATATCCATTATCATTTGACCATCTTGGCCCACAATGACCGTGACAAACTACGTAAAGAGCTCCAGCTTACTTAAAAAAACCTGCCATTAATTTACTGTAATATTTTACATCATCGTATTGGAAAAAGTGCCTATGCTTCATACTATTAGTGAGAGCTTAAATATAAGTTACCCCAGATCGTTGAGTGATTCCAAACGCTTTATTTTAGGAAAGATTAATCAATTGCCAAAGTGCATCATTAGAGGTTACATCAAGAGAGCATACATAGTGTGGTGAAATAAAAAACAACAAATAAAGGTCGGTTTAGTAGGTGATGGTAGAGCTCACCCATGTACTAGGACCGACAGCGTGTGAATATTCACACATCAGGGTAGGGGGGCCAGTTCCTTTCCCTGTGCCGGTTATGGTTTCCCAGAAAGATCTGGTACCCGAAAAATCAACTGGCTTGGGTGGAGCTGCAGGTGCCCAGAGTGAAACCGAACCCGGAACCCTCCGGTCAGTAGTCCAGCGCTCTACCCCCTGAACTACCGCGACCCTGTGGTGAAATATACCCTCTAAAATCGTCATCTCGACTACTATTTCGTCTTAGCATATTCGGTCCTGTTTCTAATCTTTGGTGAGAACATCTGAGTTGTACATCCGAGAACCATCTTCAAGGCAAAAATTTATTCATGTTACGAGTAATGGATAATCTATTCGTCGGTGCCACGGATGGGTATGCATCGTGAACATTTGGTGACCTAGGCATAATTCGCGCGGACAGAGCATGTCCTTTGTTTTCCGATTAACTTTTTTCCCATTCGGAGCGAGAATGTACTTGAGAAATATTCACGTCGATGTGAAAGGGAATGAATGGCATGTCTTGCTTCCGTCACTTTTGCCTCTCTACTGCTTTAATACCTCTTTACCAAGCAGTCGTGACAAATTATTTTTGCTAAATTACCATCGGCTCTTTTCTAAAGAGAAATTTGCGACAGTTTCAAATCTGAGGCCTGCCATTTAAGAATAAAGTCTACCAGTTACCTCTTAACGTAGTGTGGAGTATCACTCATGCAAGTTATATAAAACATATTAAAATATAAAATCATATTAAAGATAAGAAAATTAAGCGAAAGAAATCTTAAATGTCTCGCAGTATTGTTGAATTAAGATTAAAAATATGATAAAGAAATGATATCCAGACGAAACCTGATTGAAAACTACATTTTTATATGCAATTAAACACTTAAAAGGCTCCTGCGTATGATTTGTTTTCCAGTACATATAGTTGTTTTTCACCTTCTTTAAACTAAAACTTTTTTATATTGTTTAATATTTCATCGAAAAAGTAATGGTCCGTGATAATACATATTTTCCTCCACCCAAAGTGTAATTACTCACACTATAATGCATTATCTCCAGGGTTCTCTCACATATTCTTCTTTTCGAGGATAGACCACGTCAATCCAAAATACAACGTCCATTTTACTACTTATAACAGGTTTATATTGATAATCTTATTAGTGACGGAAAGGGTTGAAGAACGGCTCTTCGGATGACGGGAAGCCTGGAAGAGCGTAGGGTGAAATAAATTGTACGGCTGACGTGGTCAGAAAACGGGTGCACTTCCATTTTGTTAGTCGCAGACAGTGTGTCCGTTGGGACCGGAGATGCCCCACCACACCTGACCCTCTTAATCTCCTCCCGTGCTTAAGACTCCGCAAATGTCGACCCCCGAGGGCAAGCAGTATTCCTCTCCGGCCCCTCCCAAGTGTCCATCCCGGACACGGTTCCCCTCACCACCAATCCGCCGCTCCTGTCTGGAAGACATGAGAAAGGGAGCCCGTGCAACGCTGCGGGACCATTGATCCATTCAAGGGGATCGCAGGGTCTAATTTACACTTGCCTTCACTCCCGACGCCTCATCTCCCCCTCTCCTCCCCACACCCCCTCCCACCTTTCCCGCCAAGCCTCTAACCCCCTTTCTCGCCCTCGCATCCCGCAAAGCCGTGGTCTTAGTTTCCCCTCCCCGAAGACCACCCCACTCCCTTAATACTGTCCCTCTCGCCCAGACCCTGATCTGCGTGTTTTCGCGCCAACCGCCTCCTCTCACCACAGAGCTGTGAAAGCTTCGTTACATTCCTCTCCGCTGGACTTTTTCCCATTCGATCCCCGTATCCACTTACAGATCGCTGGCGTCTACTACTTTGTGCCTGTTTTTCGAAGTCTGGATTACAATTTTTTTCTGGAAGTTTTAAATCCATACGTGAAACTTCTTAATTTGCTTTCAATTCCGCAAGCCAGTCATACTTAACGAACACAGTTGCGTCAGTGGTTAATTTTTGTTGGCCTTTCTTTCGGAAAGGAGGCCGCTTAAAGATAAAACATATTAAAATCGGTCCTGCGACAAAGGAGCTGTGCATACGAGTATATGGTTTATTGAGACATGGACGAAGCAAACTTTTTCACAGTGTTAAAAAATTTAGGTTGTGTAATTAGTGTTTCAGAAGGGATGGGACGATCCAAGCATGGAATAATATTCCTTTAATAACAACTATATGAAGTTCCTAATTATAATATGAAAATATACACATTACGAGTCACACAAGAACCCGCTCAATTCAATTTAAAAGTTTTTTACGGTAGCATCTTGCGGGCACAGGGCCTCATGCCAGAATGAAATACAAGTACATTTAAATCGGCGATATTTGATTACATTTCAATTTGAATATTTGCTGGTAAAATTAACCTCACGAACGCTTTCACCACATACATCAATAATATTATTTATGTACTTATTCAATGATTCCTCTTGAGCACATGTAGAGATCGAGGCATTGAATTATATTTGCTAACCAGAGAGGGCAGATAATGTGAGCTACGCAGATGGATGGGACGCAAATGACGGACGAAAAAAGTTCGAAGTAACTGTCGTTTGTTTAACAGCGGCAATAGGTTTCCTCAAATCTTTAAAAATAAGTCTTGGTGTGTGTCAGGTAGATAGGGAACAACGATTCTTTTAGTAGGACTTTAAGTGCAGAAAAGTGACTGAGTGGTTCAATTTTTTCACAAGTACAAAAATCGACAACTACTCACCACTGGCAGCAATCCTAAATTTGGATTGGAAATCTGATTTCCAAATTTTAATTTGGTTTTCTCCGGCAGAGAGAAATGAACTCATTAAAGTTGGAAATTCGTTTGCAGTTTCAGTTAATCTCACTATGAATTGAAGTGTATAATAATGTCTCACCCAACCAATTTTATTTTTATAAAATTGAGAGTTTTAAAACGTTTATTAACACAAAAATTATGAGAAAGACGATTAATGAAATGGAGTTCTCATGAGAGAAAATGGAGTCCAAATGGAGTTATCACTAAAAGCAAATGGCAATGACATTTAGGCCAAACCCTGTAAGCTACCACGGAAGCGTAAGGCAGGATATGTTAACACAACAGTCATCATCTGACGAGTGCGGGTAACGTGAAGTATACCTCTGACTATGGCAGATTATTGGTATTTTCCGTTACAAAGGTTTGCGTCATTATATTTGTTTTTTTTTACAATAGTAACTGCATGTTAAAAAATGTTTATGTTCGGCTTTTCGTTTGGTTTTCACATTTATGTTGGTGTAACATGAAGACAAACTTTGAAGTTTTAATATACTCAGGGGTGACATAAGTATAACTAGACTGTCATTTAACTTAATAAAACTACTAGTTCCAATTTCCTCCGAGTTTTTGAAGATCTCAAAATGTTTCCCAAAAAAAAGCAAGCCAGACTCCGTTTAACGTTGGATTTTGATTAAACTAGAATCATCAAATTGAGATGTAATCTATTAGCTTAATTAGTGCTTTACTGATGTATCATACAAGCTCGTTTCATATTTAAAATACCATGCACATTGAGTTGTCAAAAACTGTAAAATAACCCTTTTTCAATGAATATTTTCGTGTGAGAAAAACAAATTGGGACTTTTCCACAGATCTATGTAATAAGTTGGGGAAAGGTGCAAATTTATTCTTCGCCTAATGACGAACATTCAATACATCTCGCCTGAACCTGTTGAAAATATTTTAGTGTACCAACTCATTAAGAATAACCTCACACAACTACAAATGTTACATAAATTAAGTCAACAAATATTACTGCTAACGCTTATATAAACTGGGATAAGAAGTTGACAAATTAGCTATCTAATCAAGTACTGATTAATGATATCACCGCTTCCTCCTAACGCATAGTTTGTGTAGTCACCTCCATTATTTTTTGTAGTCATGATAAATTGTTTAAATATTTGCAATTCATTTTTTGTTATCATGAACTCAGACAATATTGGTTCATTTTTCCATTCCGTTTGGATTTCCTTTGGACATTATTGCAATTTGTTGTCTCTAATCATTACCTAGCCAACTATTTTTAATTTAAATATACAAGGAACGTAGTAGCTACGGTCATGAATCAATGTAGAAAAAATGCCGAGACCGTAAACTTGATTAAACCAAGTTTACGGTTTCGGAATTTTTTGTATACAACTACTATATTTTTAAGCATAGGTTTTAGGCAACAATAGATGTTCACACTTCTCTATCTTTTATGACATTAATTTTTTCCTCATCTACACGTATTATCAAATGGATAGAACATCGCGTCCTTCACGAAAGGATACTTGATAAATTATCGTTGTTTTTGGAAAACCGGTGTAGTCATACTCGCTCGTCCTAGAATATTCAGTATATTAATTTCGAACGAATTAATATTAGTCTTCATATACCATTCCCAGTAAAAACGCTCTACATCCATCTTTCCTACCATCTTTGGATTTTCCTCAACAATCGTTTACCTTCCCTTTAATTTTTATCCTTTACTTCCCCTCCTTTTCGTTGGTTCCTTTCCAGCTTATATCCGTCTCATTGCTCGATCTCCAAAGCATTCTATACACACCTATCCGTTTGTATCAATGACCAAGTTTCCAGTGTGCATCAGATTCCTAAATCTAGATACCAAAGCTTTCACTGGCCCTTGCTTAAAATCCTTAATCAAAGCCCATGGCATCCTTCTGCTTGCTAAAGCTTCCTTGCTTCTCGTAGATTTTCTTCTTAAATCATTATTAAGTTCACCATTCTGGTCCAAAATACATCCAAGCTAGATAAAAGAATCCATCTGTTCTGATTGGCGCTTCATTATTTGAACGCTTAGTTTTGTTTTCCCTTATTTTGCAAACCTCATAAGTTATATTTAGTTCTCGGTCCATACCTATCCAACTGATTTTTTGATTCACACAGCAATGACTGAATCGCCTTTGCTGATTGCCTTATTGAAGCTTGATCATGATTGAGCATTGCTTACCCTATGATGCTCCATAGACTTCATTCCAATCTGAAGTTATTCCAATTTATTTTTTATCATTTACTCCACATATTCGAGTACGTTGAAAACCACCGATGATAGTAGAGATACCCTGCCATACCTCTGAAGCTAGCACTGCCCAAAACCACTCTTCAGCAGGAGAACACACCTGAGCAGTCTGAGACATACAAAAGCTTTTGATAAGTCGCCTATCCCTCCAATTTATTCCTGCCTTTTGAAATACATCCATGAATTTTACCCAATCCACTCTAAAGAACACGTTATGGAATCCTACGAAGAAACTAATATATCCTGATTTTACTCCCAATGTCCTTCTTTATCCGAAACTACTAGTCCGTAAGTGATTGTTTGCTCTCCTCTGCATTTATTATCAATTAATTAAAGCAGGTTTAGCCAAATGTAAAATAAAATATATCGTTCTATGGCCCTCATCTCTGGCTGATGGCTAATTTCCCCTTTTTTTGGGATAGGATCTAACATTGATCTAAAAAAATATTCCCGTCAACCTCCGTCCCATAAATGCACGAACTAGATCATAAACTTTAGAACCTTTTAATTTTTTATGCGTGCATATTATGTATCCTCATTGTCTTATTTCAATTCCCAACGGACTTCATCATCACTCAATTAAGAATACCTACGCTTAAATTAACCTCGTATACGCCCTATTTTCTACCTATATCTACATAAACCTGATGCCCAAATATGATTACCACCTTTGTTCTTTATGAGTACTTTCTCTTTC
Organism: Hetaerina titia; assembly: GCA_037158775.1. Classification (NCBI taxonomy): domain Eukaryota; kingdom Metazoa; phylum Arthropoda; class Insecta; order Odonata; family Calopterygidae; genus Hetaerina; species Hetaerina titia. The sequence continues at coordinate 21,187,942 of CM073777.1, read as the reverse complement.
AGTAAACTTTAGTGGCTCTGCATATTAATAATCATCATGTCTGAAAATTATTATTATGGATGGATTATCCCTTTCCTACTCTCTGGCTGTTCAATTTTCTGTGCATCGCACCAATTGCTAGATCTCTGAGTAAACTTTCTATATAATCGATCTGCCCCTACCACCATGCTTATATCGTACCCTATTAGATTCTTACCTCAGTTTGATCATTCCGACTGACTTCCTTGTCAGTGTATTTGCTGTTCGTTTGTGGTCTTTCTTGAAGTCGTCCCATTTTTCTCACCTATAGCCTGTCCCTCATTCCAAATTCATAATTGTTATGCCGACTCTTGATACTCCTTTCTTTTCGCTTCAGTAAATTCTTCTTAATCTCATTTTCTAATTCACCTTCCATATTTTGACTTTTTGCATCGGATATTACACTTCATTAGTACTAAATCTGAATGCACTCCCGGGAAACCGTGAGGATCAATCATTCTGTTCCTAAACCAATTCCTAATCATAATAATGTAATTGATATATTTTTTAGTACCTGGGCATTTTTCACATATACCTTCACCCAGTGTGATGTACAAACCAAATGTATGAAGCTCTGTCTCCTGTAGAACTCTTTTGCTTTCTCTCTGTGATAATCCGTTATTCCTAAACCGAGGTCCCCAATCTCACTACAATCTCTTCCTTCGCACACCGTCGCGTTCCAATCCCCCAAATGTTTCCCTCCAGGTAATACCACGAATAAATCATCTCACTGATCGTATACTCTCTCGACTCCTTCTATTTTAAGACTGCTTTATAACATTTAGGCTAGAAAAATGACGATTCTCCTTGGCTATGCTATTACTTTTACTTATTATGTTCTATGATTCATTGGCTTTCTGCATCCAATGTTTATTCTTAGTTTTGTGATCAATGTTATTTCCTCCCTTGGCTTTCTTCCCTCCCACTGTATGTTACTCTACAAATATTACTCCAGTAATCCCCGCTATGCCTACATCTCACCCCTAAAAATATTTTTATTTCCTCTCTCCATTTAACGTATTATATTTTCTAATTGAATGCCCCCTATATCGTCGTCAACATTTAAAATCGCAATTTTACCTAATTCGATCCTCTTCTGGGTCTAAACATTAGCCCTCTCCTACCTGGAACTACATTTTCTACGAGGTTAGAGTCTCGCAGTTCTCATTACTCGTAATTTTTGTGATTATTTTCGGCATATTTTCTTGGGGTAAAAATGTAGGTTGTTTCTTGCTACCTCCGTCAATAGTATCTTTAAGATTTCACCATCGCCTAAATTGGTACTACATTCTAATAAGTGTGACCATGATGAAAGTTTTCGACTATATTTTTCCTGTTTTGAGAGAAGGTATATAAATTTATCGCGGGTACATCCAATCTCTACACTCTTAATTTAATCATTATTAATAATCTAATGGGACAATAGAAAACCAATTATTCAAGAATTCTCAAAATCCAAAAAAGGACAATTAAGGGTTTCAATGAACCTCTGCTATCTTGGAGTAGGACGTTTATGAAAATAATGCCTCAAGGAACGAATCTTTAGTATTCCCGGACCTGCACGTTTTTAGCGTTTCTAGAGGAGATGAAGGCCATTATGTTTTAACAAGCTATTACCTTTTGGAGGTTATCTCTTCATGCTGTAAGCAAACACCTATACAATCTTCACAAGGTCATTACGTCATTTTACGATAGCGAAAGCTGTAAGTCAAAGAGTTCAGTTCCAAAACAACGTGGATATCATCAAGAGTGCACTTCCTTTTTTTCAGCCAATCTTTCAATGTGGGGAGGAAAAGGGAAGTAGCGGGGCTTGTCGATGAAATTTTTTGGTAACGGAAATTGCAAACACAGCAAAAGCCTATGCAGAACGAGTGATACCTTTTATTTATGGCTCACATTTGGCTAAAGCCAATCATTCCCCAAGGATGAATGACCTTTCTCATATCGGAATTCAATTGTGTATCAAAATTTTTATATTCTTATTTTTATTTATATTTTGCACCTACAGGTCTCAATATAAATGTGCTGAACAGTATAATTTGTGAGAATCATAATACATTTAGAAAATAATGGTTTCAACACCGGACTAGAGAATAAAATTGGATTTTATAAATAATGATTGTATTCGTGCATAAACTAGCATCCGCTATCCAAATATGTATGGCTTTATCGTATTTATCATCGGTACTTACCAAAGAATCAGGAAACAAATATACATTCCTTACCACAATGACATATATGAATCAATTTTTACATTAGGGTTATCCTGATAATACCTTGAGTTATAAATAGCATCAAATGCCCCTATTGTTGTTATAGTAGGCATTTACTAGGCTATTTCTTTTGTCGAATAATCCTAATTTGTTTAACATCTAATTAGAAACCATATCTCATCCAACTTCTGATCTATTTTCAATAATTTCATTGGATCATTGAGAGGAACTGGAAGAACTACCAGCAATTTTTAAAATACTCCAAAATATTATCTGTATCTTCACAATAACATTCACACTCCTTTGTGTTACTGCTCAAAATTTTTTAGGTATACTTTTTTCGCCCTTGGCACACTTTTCTCATTATGAATTTAATATACATATTTCATTAACTACTTAATAATTCAAAAGGACTAGAAAATATTGGATCTCAATTCAAAACCTCGGCAAAATATAAATAAATTCAAAAAATAAATTAAGGTTATCCTGCACAAAAATCGTTATACTATTGGTAAAACCAAGACATTCCTTCAAAAACATATATTCAGCATCAGGTCTCTATTTCTTCAGATTATTCGTTCTAAAACATCGCAGTCTCTTCAATTACCTCCAATTTTTTTCCTCCATCGTTGTAAACAAGGCCTTTTCTTACTCCGAAAACGCTTTCTCAACGCGAACACAACGTAATATATTCCGCAACGTCTCATCTTAATCTTTTCGAAATCAGTAACAAAATGAACTTACCCGATGTATTTAATATATTTACTGAAGGGATTTAATTGGCTCACCTCCCCACACCACGAAATTTCTGCTTTTACCTCAAATGCGTTTACCTTTGTATATTTATTTACTAGTAAATTAATTGCGATTTTTTTATTGGGCAGAATCTACACTCAGGTCTTACTTGTCCTGATTAATTATAGTTATGGCAGATTTAACAAACACTTTCTGTGCAATCAACGGTAATATTTATTTCTCGGTAGTTAAGCATATTCATCCTTCATATGACACCTAAGAAATTTTAACTTTTAATACTGTTTCTTAATATTCGAATCACGTTACTCTAAAAATCTAAAAAAAATCAAAGTAAACATAATTGACCAATAATAATAGCTGAGTAGTTAGGCATATTGAAAAAAACACAGTGCAAGGTTGTCCAGAAATATTGTTTACGCTTCTCAGGATGCGCTTGTTGAATACTTTAACTCAGGGTCCTGAAGTATCCGCATAGCGGATGGAGACCTTTGCAGCCAAGTGTAGGGTTATGTGGTTAAATAAAGTCTAGTATTACCACTGCGGGACCAAATACTACGTAAACTGAATTTGCGTTTTGCGAAAGCTTCTCATTCCGGCGGAGAGAGCGTTCGGAGTACTCTGGTCTCGCCCGTTATCCCCAACCATCCACCCCATATAACATTTAACTGAACGAGAGGAATATATCCCTGGGAAAAATTGGCCTCGTAGCACCCGAGGTGCGTGGTTCTGCCATGGCCCTCCCCGCTCACCGCGGTCATACGTCCCTGGTGCTCGCAGAGGACCGTGCCGCAGGGGACAGGTGTGTGGTGCACGTCGCCGTAGACAGCGGGAAGTGAAGGGGCCTTGCCGCTTGCCGTCACAGTATATGGAAAGGTTGCGGATGTCAGAGTTGTTTGTATGCTTCGTCTAGAAAGATTTGAAGCCGCCTTTACCGTCCAGAAAAGGGAAGTTGGAAATTCAATCAGAACCCTGAATACATCCGTTCTGGATTAAGGTGGAGGTATGGAAGATTTTCCGCTGCAATGGAGAGATGGCGGTGAGGGCGGGAGGGGAACTCTCCTGAATTTGACAACGTATAAATGCCGTTCGCACCGCGTGCGTTTCTCCGATGCCGAGCGACGGGTATGGAATGCCACGAGATGCTGGAGTGATTTGCTCCCTCTCGCATCCACTCCGAAAGTCAGATGCCCGACCGAATTGGAGGACTCATTCGCCTCCATCAATGAACTCTCAGTGATTTCGTTCCGATATAAATGGCCAAGTTGTTATACATTCCTCATACTCGTATTCGCCGTAAATTACGTAACCTTGGCTGAAATGTAGTTCCAAACCCCGTCAACCGCACTGGTTACACGCAGTAGATAATATTATAATTTGGGTAAAGGTGATAGTTGATAGATGAATTGACGACGCTTCACTGGTTCATATATTGATAATATCTTACAAAGCGCTTATATGTTTACCTACGCAAAGTTTACCTATATATGAGTGCAACAGTAATTTAAAGGTACATGTACTTTTGAGCCAAATTTAATTGAAAATCAAAGCTAATAAAAAATCAAAATATACGGGAAAATTGTCATTCAGAGAGCGTTGACAAAAAGAAATTAATAATATCATTATTATATTTTTAGTTCATACCTTATTTAACCTCCTGAATTTCGCGTTATATTGTACATTGTTTTGGTAAGACTTCACATAGAGTTTATCCCTATTTTCAGCTTGAAAAATTACTTTTTCATAATTTTTACTTTACCTATAAATCTCATTAAGAATTATTTTCACAAGCGTTGTATACAGTTCTTGACGCTCTGCATAATTTCTAGGTAACTGGTAAGTATCCCGGAAAAACCTATACGTGATAAAGACTCTCGCGCGATATGGAAACACCAATGCTCGATAAAAATAAAATAACTAAGCTCGACTGCGTCCGCCCTTAGTAGTGTAAGTTTTATCCACCGTAGTGATTTTTTCTAAGTATATACATCTGGAAGTAATTATGTCAGAGCAACGGTCCCATCAACGGTAGGCGGAATATTTTTAGTTTTCGATTACAAATGTGAGGCATCATTTGAACTTTATATTAGTTCGTTGAGTTGCAATTAATTTCCTGAAATATTACCTCTCTCTTTCTCCATAAAGTTGCTTCGTATATTTCATTAAATTTGACACCATTTCCCATTAACATACCGGATATTAAGAATTGTTTTTCTGCATGAACCGCAAGATCTTAGATTAGTTTTAAAGCTGACTCTGTATGAATTTTAAATTAATTCTATTGCTATATGAAAAGTAATCCTAAATCAGAAGTCTGCCGTGATTCCTCAACTTCCATTAGCAATGAATTAAAAATATTGTACACATTCCATGGGGATAAATGAAATAAATGTGCGAAGAGACCATCAACACTGAATCATAAATGCGTAAATGGCAGAATTTGTAGAGCCAACGACACGTCATTCGAGCGGACACTTTAAACAACTGGCAACTTTTATGACTCCTAGGATGACACCGCTTTGAATAGGTCCGAGTTTCATTTTCCGTCGGGGGATAATATAGTGGAACCCGTAAGTGCTCTGTCAGAGGGGACTAAGGGAGGGATGGAGTCGTGTGACTGGGACTTTTACGGCCGGCGGAAGGTCATTTCCGTGTTCGGCCTCTGTCGGGAACACAACAAGGGTTTAGGTGTCCGCGCTAATCACCCCTTCACGCTCCAGAGGAAATATAGCACGCTTCACGTGCTCATAAGTCCAGTTTTAAGTCTTTCTCTCACCTTCCGGCGCCATCTGATCCCGAAGACAAATGACGGTCGAGAAGCTTTGCTGAGGAGCGCCTTGGGAAAAGGGAAGGCAATTACCGCTTCCAACTTAATAAAGTATCCGATACGTGGAAGTGAAATGCCCTCGGATGAGACACGCTGAACAACGATGGAAGGCCGATTCTTTGACTGTTTCCTTTTAAATCACTTCCAGTAGGGCCTAGACAGGTTTATAGGCTAGTCTAGCAATCAATGCTCCCGATCAACATTTGACCGATCGTTCTGTTCAATAAGCGTCGACGAAACAATCGCGAGAAACTTTAATGAAAGAAATCATTACGATATCAAATTAACGCCCTGAAGGGAACTGAAGGGGATTAAATATTTCAGCCTAATTTTTCTTTTGAAAATAAATTAATTTGAAAGTAAAAGTAAGAGGTATTCACTTTTAATCTGAATACACAATGGAAAAAGATAAACAATTAATAAAAGTTATAACCAATTAAAAATAGATGTGCATGTATATATACTCATTCAAACACGAAATCCCGCCATACGGCGAACACATACAGGGTTCGTCCGGAAAATAAGTGTACTGAGCTCAGGAAAAAACATTTATTACACATTTACATATCTTAAGCTAATATAGTATTCCTCAAAATAGGACCCTTGTGAGTCGATACACCAGCGGCGTTCCCATTCCTGGAACGCTCCCGCGAAGGCATCATCGGGAACCTCTCGAAGACACGTCGTCACGGCCTCTTTGACGGCGTCCAAAGTCCCGTATCGCGTCCCTTTCAAACTCCTCTTTATCTTTGGAAACAGAAAGAAGTCCGGTGGTGCCAAGTCCGGGCTGTAGGGCGGGTGCGGCAGCGTTGCCACGCCGTGCTTGGCCAAGAAGTCCGAATGAACAAGCGCGGTGTGAGACGGCGCATTGACGTGATGCAGCCACCAGCTGTTTTTGATCGCTGGCCGGACGTGGGCGACTCGTTTTCGAAGCCTGTCGAGCACTTGGACGTAAAATGCAGCATTTACAGTTTGTCGTTCAGGTACAAATTCGTAGTGGATGACTCCCCTTTTGTCAAAAAAGACAATGAGCATCGCCTTGATTTGCTCATGCGAGCTTTCTTTTGACGGGGTGATGATGGCGTGTGCCACTCCGCACTTTGTCTCTTCGACTCCGGGTCGTACTCAAAAACCCACGTCTCGTCACCCGAAACAACGTTCTCTAAAAATGTTGATCATTTTTGCAGTGATCCGCAAGTTGGGTTGCGATTTCCAAACGATTGAGTCTTTGATCATCACTGAGCACTTTCGGCACCAAATTTGCACAAATTTTTCGCATCTGTAATTGGTCCCTAATAATCTCGTGCACTATTGTTTTTGGCACATTACACTGCTCTGCTATCATCCGAACACTAAGACGACGATCAGAGTTCAGTACATCGCGAACTTTTCGCACATTTTCGTCGATGAGTGTCGTTGATGGGCGTCCAGGCCGTGGTTCGTCGTCGACCTCTTCTCTGCCCTCCAGGAACATCTTGTGCCACCGAAAGATCATGTTTCTGGACATGGCTGACTCCCCGTAAGCCTGGTTCATCATACCGACAGTTTCAGTAGACGATTTCCCAAGCTTTACCGCAAAGCTAATGGAATAACGCTGCTCGAAAAATCTTGGCATCGCGTTCCGTGACGTGGGTCGAGCGTGGAGGTTCACGTTAACAGAGCTCCTCATTACACCACAGCTCAGAGCCGACTGCCTTTTTCAGCGTCGCTTTTCAACATACCTCCTCCAATCGCAGCCCGTCAGAGCGGTGCTGGGCGCGCCTGTAGCGGCGGGAAAAAATCAGTACACTTTTTTCCGGACGAACCCTGTATTCTTCCACATTGAAATAGAGATGAGGAAAGGGGAAAGGAACACACAAAAAGGACGAACACAGTAGAGGTGGGGAAGGCGGTTTCAGGCAGACCACTAATGCAAAAATATTTTCCTCGGCCGGGACTTGAACGGCGGATCTCTCTACTTGCCGGGCGGATGCTCTAACCACTTGAGCTATCGAGAAAATGTACTTTACACTGAAATCTGCAATCTTATAAAGCGCCAAAGTGCTCCGATTCATTAGCCAAGAAATGGCATTAGGGAGCCGTTACAACCACAAAAGAAGAAATAGACAAACACAAGAAGAAGAAGGACAGTAGGTTAGCAAGCATACAAAATCATAAATGATAGGAACGGTGCGTATCATGGCACGCAAAGCCAGAAGAAGAGAATAGCCACATTGGACAAATACTCATTCACAGGAGCGGATGCGGACTCTGACCACAATTTAGTTGTTATGAAATGTAACGTCCGTTTCACAATGATAAATCACGGGCGGCTGGTTAGGAAAGGGAATTAAGAAGCATTAAATGGATTGACGAGGAAGGAGTATCAGCAGGCAGTAGGGAAAATAATGGATGACGGTAGAGAACTGAGTACTATCAAAGAAAATGGGAATGTATCAAGTAAGAGATACCGGAAGCCGCAAAAGACACAATAGGAACCGTTAACGGGAAAAGGATAAGGAACCATGGGTAACGGATGAGATGATTCCAAAGATGGATGAGAGAAAAAGATGGAAAAATGTAAACACAGAGTTAGGCAAAATGTATTACAAAGAGTTAAACAATAATTTGAGAAGGGCATCAAATAAAGCTAAAGAAGAATCGTGGAAAACGCAATGCGAGGATATGAAAGTTTGCAGACGAAGGGTGAAATTGGTACTCTATACAGCAAGGTTAAGTTACTATCGGGAAGCAGGAAGGATAGATCTGTGCTAATGGTTAAAGATAATTGGGGTAAGATAATAGTTGAACCAGGAAAAATCCAAGAGAGATGGAAGGAACACATAGAAAGACAGTATGGTAAAGAACTTAGGCCGACAAGGTTAGCCATAGAAAAGGAACATGACGTAGAAGAAGATAGCTTAGGTCCAGGCATACTAGACGATGAAATAGAAAGGGCATCAAAGGAGATGAAAGAAAATAAGTCCGTGGGGGTAGACAACATCCCTGTAGAACTGTTAAAATGCGTAGGAAAATGTTGAAAGGAGACTCTATATGGACTGATTCGTAGTATCTATGAGGAAGGAATCTAGCCGGAAGATTTTGTGAGATCTGTGTTAGTTCCTATTCCAAAAAAGGCAAAGGCTACATCATGTGAGCATTACAGAACAATAAGTTTGATATCCCACGCAGCTAAAGTTATTCTCAGGATCATCAACAAAAGAATAGAGAGTAAGGCAAATGATTACTTAGGGGATGATCAGTTTGGGTTTAGGAAGGGAAGAGGTACGCGTGATGCCATTGCAGTAATGAGATCACTAATTGAGAGGAATATAGAATACAATTAGGACGTTTTTGCCTGTTTTGTAGATTTCGAAAAAGCGTTTGATAGAGTGCATTGGGAAAAATTAATGGGTGTATTGCGGAAAATAGGAATGGATTGGAGGGACAAGACACTGATTCGCAACCTGTATATGTCTGAGACTGCTCAGGTGCGAGGGGGGAACGGAGAATCCGGATGGGCAGTGTTAGGAAGAGGTGTAAGGCAGGGTTGCCCATTGTCACCGGTGCTGTTCAACGTATGTGTCGAGGAAATGATTAAAGAGGCATGGGAAGAACTGGAGGTAGGAATGGAAGTCGGAGGGGAATTCGTAAAATCGGTTAGGTTCGCTTATGACCAAGCATTAGTTGCTCAGTCAGCCAAGGGGTTGCAAGCATTTTTGAGTGAATGGAAGGTTCATTGCGATAAATATGGGATAGTGAAGTACTGGAGATGGTGGGTGAGGAGAGGGGTTTGTGTAGAGAAATCCTAAGGAAAAATGGATGAAAGGTGTAATGAGCGTTAGTGGAATGTTGAAGAAGGTATTAGAGGGGAGAATGTTGGGAAAACGAGGAAAGGGCAGGAACAGGGTAGGGATGTTGGACGGGATGAAGGGAGGAAAGAAGTACACAGAGATGAAGAGGGACCTGAAGTAGGTTAGGTTGCTGGATTGAGTTTTAATATATATATATAATATATTTTATATATATATTTATTGAATGTATATATAATAAAAATATATTTATATATATGCTTATATATATTTATATAATCTTGCAAATGACGCTCTCCGGCAACGCACAAACACACAAACACTAAGATAATAAATATTACACACACAGAAACATTAAAGAAGGACACTATCAGTGGATATCCACGTTTTGACGGCACGCCCGTCGTCATCAGATCTGATGACGACAGCCGTGCCGTCGAAACGTGGATATCTACTGTGAGTGTCCTTCTTTTATGTTTCTGTGTTTGTAATATTTATTATCTTAGTATTTATTTATATATATATATGAGAATCAATATTAATAAAACAATGGTTATGCGATTTTCCAGAAAGAAAAAGGCTAAGCTAAATATTAAAATAGACGGGGAAAAATAGAGCAGGTAGAACAGTTTACATATCTCGGAAGTGTTTTGGACCAATACGGTCAAAGTGGTAGGGACGTAAGGAGAAGAATTGCGCTAGGCAAGGAGGCTTTCTCAAGGAGGAGGGAGTTGATGACGGGGACGTTGAGTAGAGATGTTAAGACAAGACTCGTAAAAACTCTGATATGGAGCGTAGCTATGTACGGCGCGGAAACGTGGTCGCTGAAGCAGGAGGATAGGCGTAGATTGGAGGCTTTTGAAATGTGGGTGTGGAGAAGAATGGAGAAGGTGAAATGGACCGAAAGGAAAACAAATGAAGTACTGGAGATGGTGGGTGAGGAGAGAGGTCTCTTGAGAGAAATACTATTGAGGCAGGAAAAATGGATGAAAGGCGTATTGAGCGGTAGTGGAATGTTGAAGAAGGTAATAGAGGGGAGGATGTTGGGCAAGTGAGGTAAGGGCAGGAACAGGATAGGGATGTTGGACGGGATGAAAGGAGGAAAGAAGTACACCGAGATGAAGAGGGACCTGATATAGATTAGTTTGCTATGTGGGGAGTCACAAAATGTTTATTTGATAGTTGTGTCCATCCAAAAAAACCTACCTTAAACGGTAGATTACCTAATAATGATTATATATATATATATATATATATATATATATATATATATATATATATATATACATATAAAACTTAGACAGTAACACACAGCACGAGAACACATAAAGAGAACACTCACAATATTATCTTGATAATTTCGACGGACTTGAGCTCCGTCTTCTTCGGAGCTCAAGTCCGTCGAAATTATCAAGATAATATTGTGAGTGTTCTTTTTATGTGTTCTCGTGCTGTGTGTTACTGTCTAAGTTTTTTATTCAACACTTCCGTGTTACTTCGAAGAAATCATCTATATATATATATAGAAATAGTATAAGGAAAGGGGATAGGAAAACACATAAAAGGCGAACACAGGACATGTGGGGAAGGCGGTTTTTGAGCAGATCACGAAAGTAAAAATGTTTCCTTGACCGGGATTTGAACACCGGATCTTCCACTTGCCGGGCGGATGTGCTACCATTACACCACCGAGGAAACTTAATTTACCTTGAGATCTGCGATGTTTTTTTAATTTTATTTTATTTTTTTTTGCATCGCAGATCTCAAGGTAAATTAAGTTTCCTCGGTGGTGTAATGGTAGCACATCCGCCCGGCAAGTGGAAGATCCGGTGTTCAAATCCCGGTTAAGGAAACATTTTCACTTTCGTGATCTGCTCAAAAACCGCCTTCCCCACATGTCCTGTGTTCGCCTTTTATGTGTTTTCCTATCCCCTTTCCTTATACCTATTTCTATGTTTGAATGAATATTTGTGCGCCGTATATATATATATATATATATATATATATACATAGGACGAACATAGGAAATGGGGGGAGGCGGAGTCGGGCAGTTCAAATTGTAAAAATACTGCTTTGACTGAGATGCTCTAACCTCTTGAGCTATCGAGGAAACTGAATTTACACTGAAATCTGCGGTCTTATATGTAAACAAGTTTCACGCTTCTTCGGTGAAGAGATAGCAGCAGGGAACTTTTACCCGCCAAAGAGAAACACACGACATACATGAGAAAGGGCAATAGGTAAGCAATCATACGGCATAATAAAGGATAGGAACAATGCTTTTCGTGGCACGAAAAGCCAGAAGAAAGCGACGAGCCCTATTGGCCAAATACACATTCAGACACGAAATCCCGCCATATGGCGAACACATTCCTGTTATCAATGAACAGCATTCATGTTATCATCCAATCGTAACTCTTCAATAGAAATGACAAAGTCCAGTCAGTAAATGTATTTCTTGAAAAAATTAACTATTGTACTTTTTTTAATTCATTATTTGCACTTATTATATATTATTGTCTAATATAGGTTGTGTAATGGCATGCACATAAGTTCTTTGACAATGGTTTTATGTGTTTCATTTCTCTTAATTTCAACTTTTTCATTTTCAAATCCTCTTAGTATAATTTTTCTTTTTTAGAATATGTTTTGCCTTGAACGAATTCATCGAATTCATTCATTCAACAGAAATAATTTATTATTCCTCAAACTACGAAAAAATATGTTGAATAATTTTTATATTTATTGTTAAGCGTAGAAGTAAAAGTATTGGATAAAAATATGTGAAACGTCTTATTGAATACTATATATTGACGCCTAAAGCCATCCAGAACAAAACTCCGAAATACTGGTTTAAACTTGAAAACACCTCTAGCGATAAATGGTGCTTTTCAATACCTGAAACAGGAATTAGATTGATGAAAATGAATGAAACGACGACGCATGAAGGGAACGCATGATGGGAGAATTTGGTGGATGCTAAGGTCAAATCAATCTCGAAATGGAAAAAAATCATTGTTGAAAAAACTCACAAAAAAGAATCTGCCGTTTCCTAGCGGGTGGTTTCACACCGGTCACACACCAGCGTGGCGACGGAGATATAAATACCGTGATTGAGGACTTTGTGGGTGCTCCACCACGTCAGGTCGGCATCCTGTTGACTTGGTGCAAGACGCGTGAATACTTTACAGATGATGATTACTTGAAAATAATGTACTTCCTATTCCTCTAATATTCATTTTTTCCCTTGGATCACCTCTGGTATCCCATTTGACGTACAAATCTAACCTATATCAATATTTTTTCCAATCACAATGGGATACATATTCACATTACGATATTTTATGGCTTTTTGTGCGCCGGCTCAACTTTGCAAATTTAAATCATAAACCTATTTTCAGAAATGTTTTCTCTGAGAACAAGATTTCCAAACGTGTTTGTGTCTGGAAAGTTCGACTATACCACATAAGTAACCCATTAGGGTACCATTTTCAAAAGAGCACCTTAATTTTTTATTTTCGTCTCAAAGAAATCTATTACAATCTCTTCCGAAGTCGATCAAAGGCCAAATGTAACAATGTTCTAAAATTTTTGAAACATTATTAACGAAAAAAGAGTGGCTTATTAATAAGGTGGATACTCCGTCGATACAGTTATAAAGAATTCTATCAAAGAATATCTTGATATATTCGATGCATTCCGACTTAACTTTGTATAAATCAATTATCACCGAAGTAAAGAAAACAAACCAATGTATCTTTCCACCAATTTTTTTTGTTATACCCGTTTGCATGAGGTACTTTGAATCAGAAGATGACGCCGATAAATTTCAACTGGTCGCATCCTATAAAAAAATTGGAGGAAAAGTACATTTCTTTGTTTTTTACTAAAAAAAGAAATGATTTCTTGCTTTGTTAAAAATCAAATTTCAATTATTTCTACGAATTATGACATTTTTTGCCAAGTGAATGACTACGTTAGGAATTGACCGCTGCCCATGAATCCATTTTTTATATTTCCTGCAGGTGTAGCGTTACGTATTCAACAGGCTTACATCAACGACAGGGCTCATTGTTGACAAACTAGTCTTTCCTTAAACGACTCGTATAATGGATGTGGAGAGGATGATGAATGAAAACTCGAGGGTAGAACGAATATCATGTGAATTCGAGAGAGAATGAGAGAGCGCGAGGGGGCGGCAAGTGAGAGTGGACGGTGGCGCGGAGGCCCGGAAGCGACGCGGCAGTGGCGGCGCCGGAGACGTCAGTGGGTCTTCTGTAAGCAATGACGTGGGTGAGACCAGACAAGTGGAAAGGGCAATGCGAAGCGAAGGCTGGCGACTGCGGCGCCGTGATTACTCTCTAGCGAGGAGGCTGGCGTGTTGGGGTGGGGGCAGGTATAAGAGGGTGTTGCGTTGAATCCCTTGAGGTTTGTGTGGCAGAGATAAGACTACGTCGCGAGTGGCTTTATGCTGCCGAGCGATCTCAAGGTGGGGCGGGAGGGAAGTACTGTGGGTGAGAAAGCCATCTCCTCTTCGCCTGACGGATTCCTTCTGGGGAAGATATTTGGCGTGCGAGCTCTAAGTGAAACAATTTAAATGCTACGCATTTTTTACGATGAAGTTACGACGGAGATAAAATGCCGAATGAAAAATGAATGGGGTTCGGTTTCATTAGTGGCGGGGAAAGTGAGGGAATGCAATTCTCAAGGGATTTTCCGATAAGTTAGATAATAAAATCGGTCATCACTAGAGAGGGAAAACGTAGGAAAAATGTAGAACTCTACGGGAATTGTACAACGAATAAAATATTCCCTAATAGTACGAAATGTTTATAGTAAATAGTATGAAAGGTCACTTAAAGCCTCCAGGCTAATGCCGAATCGAATCTGGGATGCTAACGTTTTAATACAATTATACTTTGAGCGGAATCATTCGTACTATTTCTTGGTTGAATTTCGGTGTCCGTATTTTATGGTCTGGATTTGAATTTTCTATTTGGAACATATTGAAATGCCCACGCAGTGATTGGTACATTTAATATCGACGTAACTAGTGATTCTCTATCATTAGTTGAATAGAGTCAGCCGATTTCACACTGCAGATATGTCATAATCCAATGTCATTAAGAAAGTGAAAGGTTGATTTTTTGGCTTCACTATTCAATTACGATAAATCTGTTAGTATATTATCTGAAAATGAATTTCACGCTTCAGGGAAACCCCATAAAGGACAAACATTCAATGGACATCAAACGTCATATTGCGTATTGATGGAAGAGAATTTTTCCTTTGCTAAATGAGGAAGATTTTGCCTGATTTTTTCGCTCAACCAATGCAATAACAATGCGCACTTAATACTTCCCAATGAATGAGTTTACTTTGCATTGTTATACACTAAAACTTAGGAAGTTTTTATACATTAAACCTTAGAAACCCACTGTTTCGTCCTCAGTTATGTATCGACGCAGAAACTTTCCAGGGTATCGACGGAAAAGGCCCAAACCAGCCTCCAAAACGATCATACGATTGCGTTTATTTTCCAGTGACAGGAAATACGGCATCCATCTTGCCAAGCATTTTTTCACTCCAAATATTTCGTGCAAAATTGATAACACTGTATGTTGTGATATGCCTGTGGCCTCAAACTATTTCACGAACTCTGATTCATTGATCACTCAAATCTAAACCGTGGATTTTGGCAATCGTTTTAAAAGAAGTCGCTTCCACTGAACGTCCCGATCGATGTGCATAATATGTGAATATAAAAACACGTTTCAACTCATTTACCCAATCGTAAACAGCCGTAAAAACAGAAGCTTATGTGCCATAAATTTCATCCAAATAGGCTTTGGTCTCTTTTGGAGTTTCGGCTCTAAAAAAGAACTGTTTATTCAACGCACGAAATCCAATTTTTCTATATTCTCTAAATAAACATATATTTTTATGTTTTAATCGAAACAAAACCACGAGTTGGATATAACTGTACCTTTATTAATAGTTTATTGAGAAATGAGACTTACTGAAAATTAACCTTTTCCGATACTACGAGATTATCTAAGCAACTATATAAGGACCCACGTAAAACAAAGTACTGGAAAAATGCATTTCTCTCATTCCCTACGAGAGTCTTGTAATCCTAAAACACTCTGGTTTTCATAGGGGTACCATTTCCTGACTGATAAAAAAATTTAATAACATTAGATTTAATATCAGTAAGGACTTTTTTTAATAATTGGACTAATTTTTTATTTTGTCCTTTGCGTATTTTTCAACTAAAAATGTACACGTGAATCCAATTTCATGTTAACGCATCATTCAATGATTTTTCTGATGGCACTAAAATATTTTCAATAATATTCTAATGACTAGCTTCCATGTTCCAAGGCATAAAAAATGATTTCCGCGTAAAAATTGAGGTATTTTCATTGGAACGCATGTAAATTTTCGATGAAAAATATCCTTGTGGAACCTAATTGTTGTTTATGTGTATGAGTGTAATTGTAATATACTATTAAAGGCAGATCAAACGACAGATCTTTCCAAAGGCGATAATGAACCATCATTTTTATAACTGAAAACGTGGTTAATGAAATTTATCTCGGAAACAATATCCTAAATGACACGTATTTAAAGTCCCCCAGGGTGAGAGACGCCGCAAATTGCCTTTACTACTTGGCTGCCAAATTTACCAAGGTGGATGTGCCAATTAACCAGCCAATCTCCTTCTCTCTTTTGAGCCATTTACTTTCTGCACAGTCGACCACCGGCCCTACTCAGTCCACCCTTCCACAGACAACTGCTGGTCTCATCTAGAATCTTAGACAGTGGTTGACCAACTAAGAAGCTACATTTTTTCTTTCCAATTTCTTACCTCCAAAGCCTTCACATTCACCATTTTAATGGCTGCACTTCGAGAAATTTTCACCGAAGGACGAAAATCCAGAAATTTACGTTTAGAACTGGAAATTTTGCGTCCAGAAAGTAACTTACTTTTTGCAACAGATTATGAACCTCGTAATAAGGCAAATATTACTATAGATATTTTAAAGGCAAATTCTTAAACTAAAACCTAAGTTACTTTTGCTAGCCCAAAACGTGAGTTATTTTGTGATCCACCATCGTATTTCGGCTGATGGATTTTTGTAAATATTAATTAATCCCTGTCTACATTAAATATATGTAAATAAAAACCATCAAATTTTGCTCCAAATAGGTGGCGCACTGGTTTCTGAACTGAAGGTCCAGTTTTGATTCCCGGAGATGCATCTGTGCACCCGATTGGCGGGCACTTAGCTTCATCCAAGCTGCAAAAATTATTTTCTTTACAAGATCTACCTAAAAGCCAGCCATAGATGGCACACGGACTAAGGAACCGGCCCCTATACCCTGATGAGTGAAGTTAAGATGCAGTCGGGCTAAGTATCAGGTATTTCCATCACCTATCAAACCAACATGTGGGTTGAATACTGTGGTCTACAAGCCTATTAAAAAAATCATGTTACATTTTCGAAAATAGATTATATTAATTATTCCAAAAAATTGGTGAATTGAGACAAATGAGAAATTCAGAAGATTTTAAAGAGAAAGAAATTTGCATGGATGAAAAGAGCCTCTAGACATCCAGCTGTGTCGTTTAACCATTCAGAAAACGTTTCCAGAGCAGTAATTCAAATTGAATTTATGCGAAATACATGTTCTCCCGATATTCTGAATTTCATCATTTCATTGAGGAATTTTTTTGTTTCAAGGGACCTTTCAACAATATTTAGGGCAGAATCAAAATGCAAACATATCCCCAGAATAACTGTTCCCATGGAAATGGTACTGGAATGAATTTCGAAAATAAATCCCGGGGTTGGATGTGATGACAAATTTGTAGTACACATTTCGATGGTACCCTCCGCTCCTGGACGAGGGAATGTTGCCTAGAACTCTTATTTACTGTACTACCCTTATACCTTCATCTTAAGCTGAAATTCGCCGGGAGTGTTACAGGTGGTGCTATTTCAGTACCCATTGGTGATTAATGATATTCCATATCGTTTAATTTTTGAAAATTTCAAATTGTCCTACGAATGCACGATATTCTTCATTTTTCGACTGAAATAATGCGTAAAATATTCAGTAGGTCAAGAAAATGATCAAATATATGACCCTCTCTGTTTGCCATCGACACGTTTTCAAGTATACGCTTCATAAATTCATAGTTCTTCATGGAGGCAAATTATTTCAAATATGTTTTCCCTGGATTAAAAGTACGAGGGTAGTCCCATTGGTGGGGGTCCCACCCGGCTTGGTAGAGAGATGGCCGTGTTTGAAAAATCACTGTTTTTGAAAGTACGCAACCTATAAAACATGTTTCAAGTTTGAAGACGTGATGTTGTTTAGTATTTGTTTGGCAGCCATCAATAGGGAACATTTTCATTATATTTGTGAAAATAGAGAAAATTGGTCACCGTTATGTGATAGCATACTTTAAATTGACAGGTCTCAGCCTATCCAACATAAAAACTGAACTTGATTCTACTCTGGTTGAGTCTACTCCTTCGTTTACAACATTAAAATATTGGGTAGCAGAGTTAAAACGAGGCCGTACGAGCTGTGAAGACGATAATCGCATTGGTCAACCAAATGAGATGACGACTCCATACTCGGTGAAGATATTCCATAAAGAGATTCTGGATGATTGCCGAATGAAAGTGCGCGAGTTAGCAGACATAGTAGGAATTTCAAAAAGTGCGATACATTGCATATTAACTGAAAATGTGGACACTAGAAAGCTGTGTGCAAAGATAAGTTTGCTCACACTTGAGCAAAACCAATGTCGTGAAGATGTTTCCATTAAGTGTTTCACAGCAACAAAGCAGAACTTTTCGCTCAGTGGTCAAAGATTTTCCATCGAAAGATGAGAGTTCTTATTTTAAAAAGGGTATCAAACTTATTGAACAATGCTGGGAAAAGTGTATTGAGCGAAAGGAAATTATGTTAAAATATAAATACATTTTTTCTCAAAATGTTTATGTTTTCTTTATTGAGTCGGGTACTTCTGGGATAACTCTCGTAATATTTGAGTAAAAAACATCGCCTGATAGAATTTAAAAAGAAAATGGAATTTAAAATGAAGTAATCACAGTGCATTTAATAGTGTCTATGAGTGGCAATAACAGTAGTACGTAATTGGGTTTCTGTATATAAGTGAAAGAGAAGCTATCGCAAGTGACAGGAGTGAAATCAGTCACATGTTGAAAAAGTGTAGATAATGAACGAAAATCTAGAACTTATGCCTATTGGACAGAAAAATTTAGCGCAACTTACAAAACACAAGTAATTTGCAGCGTAGAGGAGCGAGCTTTATTATCATAAACTTAGTAGTGTATTCAAAATATTAGAGTAGCTAGGCTAAGAATCACTCATGGAGCGAAGGCCAAATTACAGATTAAATCTCTTAAATCTCTTGCGCAAATTGGACGGATGTGATTAACAGTATTGTCCAAAATTATTATTATCCCCATCATTCCACGGTAGGAGAGATTATGCCAATATAAATGGGAGAGATTAGGTGTAGAACAGATATATTTGAGATGTCATTTTTTCCGCGAACAATGCGGGATCAGAACAACATTGACCGACCGCAGTACAGTCATATTCGGGTCAAAATTAGTCTGATGTGTATTAACCCCCTGCTACACACCCTAGCGGTGGCATGCAGGGTAATAAAAATAATAATATAAAATAATTCGCACCCCTAAAAATTCTCTCAATCTTTCCATATGAATATTTTCATGCGTGGTAAATATCAAAAGGCAGGCCTTCCAATAAAAGGTCTTCTTCCCTTTGTGTCTTACCGAGCTCGCCTCTTTCAAGATACCCGGAGGGGAGGTCATGAGAAGGGAAAGGAGGGAAAACTAATCAAGCCTTCCTTACCGCAAAACGAAATGGGACGGCGATATAAACACATGACCTCAGATTACGCGTCGGTGAGTTTCTATCTAGAAACATTTCTATTTTCTTATCTAGAAACATTTGTGTAGGATGCCGCTCGAAACTTCAAAGGGATTCCCGTGCCAACATTTTATTTTTACGAGTGTATGCCCTGCTTAGCTAATCTAAAACAGATATAAATAATAAATCTTTAAGAATATGTGCGTGTGTGTGTATATATGTATATATCCCTCCCATGGGCTACATCCTTGACGTGGTGGGAGGGCTTGCACGTTCCGATGACCACTCAGACAAAAGGTAAAAGATGAAACTGAGTTCCTTCTTCCTCTTCCTTGAGAAAGGTAGCTTGACCACCGAAAATCCGAAAACGTGTGAGTTATTCTGTATTTATATGTTTTTTCGCTCACCAGGGCAAACTTGATAAACACATATCCTTCGAAATGCATTATTTATATCTGTATTAGAAAAACTAAACATGGAACACATTTGAAAATAAAACCCTATAATGAGTGGACATATAAGTGGTTCATAGTTATGGACTGGAATCACCATGGATGAAGAAAAAAGAATTAGTAGGATAATAGAATAATTAGGTAAAGAGAAAACTAAACTCGAAGGACTGGCTCCTTTCAGTAAAATATATATGCTTATGGGAAATAAATATTACGAAAATATCATCAAGACCATTTTCAATGATTTATAATCGTTAGAATTTTTGGGTGAAAATTTATATGGAGGTTATCCAGTACGGCCATCGCAAATTTTCACAATTTATGCTAGAATCATTGAATATTTGTCTCTTATCAATTAGCAAAACTCGTCTGAAAGAAAAAGAAAGAGTCTAAATACATTATAGAATTCATATTAGGGGAGAAGGAAAGGAAATGTTGGAAACAAACCATGATTTCATAAATGCTACCGTACCGGAAGAAAAAGAGAACCTCTGTCGAAGAGGGAGTACAAGAGAACTTCTATTCTACCGACAGAGTGGTCAGAAGAAGGGATATTAGGCCTGAGATGAGCTTCGTGAAACAAGCTACGACAGATAGCAAATGAAAGAAATAAGCAAGGTGGCGTGATGAGTTTCACCGATTAAAGTCTTGATTGGAGAGCTGAGTTTAGCGAATCTTAAGATCGATTACGATTTCCGTAACTGAACAACTATCAAACCATTTTCATTTTCTGTCGTAAACCATGAAATTTGGAGCAACGGAGACCTCTTCTGATTCCTGGAGACACATGGGCATTTCGAGGATGACCCTTAAATGAGAGAACGCCAAGGATGACCCTTAAATGATCACAATGGAAAGCGCCAAGCAAGGTTCACGCGGTGCGCGTCCAGATGGAGAATTTTCTGGACAGGGAATGGGGAAAGGGGATCCGGGGGTTGGTGTGCGTCAAGCGGTGCAGAGGAGACAAAGGGGGGATGGGGGCCATTAGAAGCGTGCGATGGTGGCTCCGGAGTAGAAATCGAGGATCATGGAGGAATACAGAATGAAACGGAATGGCGGAGCGGATGCCGTAATTATCGCCACTCATGGACGGGCGCCGGGTTGGCGAGGCGGAGGGGGCGCCGGCCGGGTTAGGGGCGGGGGGAGAGGAAGGGTTCGAGTGTGGGTGGGGTCGGAGGAGCACGGCTGGAGACGAAACAAACGCACGCACGGCCACAATAAATCGAACGGCGATATTCGAATGATCTTCTGAGCACGATGGTGTGGGCTGGCGAGGGATCATTACGTAAATAAAAGGCTGTTCATTCTCACCTGGAAGCTTTCAAAGAGCCACGTCAACCCACGGTTCTCCAGGAGAGAATCTCCCCTCCCCTACCTCACCCCCCGGATCTTCCAAGCCCTGTTGACGGTCCTCGAGCAACAGGGAGTAGGAAAGACAGAACCTGCACCTACAGTCCCTTTTGCCACGGACTTCTCTAGCTAATGTCACGTATATTTCACTTTAATTCTGTTTTTAACCTTTACCGAAAAAAAGAGACCGGTATGGTCGGTACTTGTTGCAACTGATACTGTTTATTATTTTAAACATATTTATATGCATTTGTTTGTGTGTGTGTGTGTGTGGAATAGTGGTGAACTCCTAAGTGACCGAGAAAAGATGTCAGGTAGCTTGATACCCGACAGCTAGAATAACGCAAATTAATAGAACTGGATTTAGTCTTATATATAGTCGTCGGAGACCAGAGTGCTGCAAGTGAAAGTATTGTGTGAAATTATTATATATTGCGGTCACTTGGACTGATGTAGATGAATCTACGTCAGTCTGATTGACCATAATTAGATTAGAAGATTAATGAAAACCGAAACATAGAATCACTGTAAACAAAAAATACCGGGACCGCAAACTTGAATGGCCATTCAAGTTTACGGTCCCGGTATTTTTTGTTTACATTTATTCACGACCGTAGCTATTTTCCTTGTATATTTAAATAGAATCACTATTAAGCAAAACACTTACCCAACTTGGAGATGTATGAAACGCCAGCTGTTTTTGAAAACATGGAATTAACTGATATACTAACTGTTAAATGGACTATTGACGACCGATGAAATAAAACATTTATATTCAAATATTAATCATAACGCAAAAAACACCTAAAACCAATGAATATGAAAGCTAGGGTAGAAAAGGTAATTTGCGCACCAAACTGTAATCGATTTTTAAGAGCATAAATGGATAAATATATTACCATTAGTAATTAGAAAAAAAACATGGATAAAAACAAAACAAAGAGTATAAACTATCTTAGCTGAATTTCATGCATTCGGTTGAATGCTTCAGAATTACTTGAAATAAACACAAAATAAAATATGATTTTCTGTAATACCTTCATGTCATTTGGACATTTTAGTATTTTCGAAGAACTCTTTGAGCATTCATGAACAATGTATGCTTCCAATTAAATTGTATTTGGTTTGGATATACAAGTTTGGGTAGAGCTGTCACAACAATTCACAGAGATAAACCTTTCACAACTCCATGATAAAAGTCATTCATATAAATGATTAGGTATATGTTTACGACAGAGGTTATAGCGCCAAGATCAGTATCAATTCAGGTTTTCGGGGCGTGGCGGAGAATAATGCGACTCATTCCGACCTTTCGCCCAAAAAGGTCCATTGGGTTGACTGAGTAACGCAGCAAACACCTTTCATTCTTTGGGATTGCTTTTAACCTAATAATATTGGACCTTTGTTTGCGGGTTCATAAAAGGGGATTCGCGTCGTATCGGCGAATTAAACGGAACGAGTGACGAAAGGCAACATTAAAGCAATAATAACGTGTCCACACGTCATTCCGAACCCATCAGCAGAGCGAGCATAATCATTCTGGCAAACAAAGCAAGCGAAGGGCAGGAGGAAGCGAAGCGGCCCGTGGACGGTCGAGCAAACAAGGGAACCGAAATGGTCCGCTCGCGCTCAATGGTGAATACGATCAACAAACTTAACCGAAATGTTTGCAGGCAAATGGGTCGAGCGAAAGGGACGAAGAAGCAGGAGGGGTTTGAGAAGGATACGAATAAGAGCGGGAAGGATAAATTCGCGGACGCAGAGCGAGGGGAGGAAGCAAGATAAGACAGTTTAGAGGAGATGAGGAGGATGGCCGTGTGCTTGCTCCTGCATGAGATACGCTGGCGAAGCGGAAAGATATTTCTCTTCGTCAAAGTAATGGATTTGATTTTTCATCTGGGTAATGCTGAAAGGCATTACTACGCCACAATTACCACCCAGGAAATATTTGGAAAAGTCCAGGTTTATAAAATGTCAAATGGCAATCAAAATCATTGTATAACGACCATTTTTTTTAGGGAGAATCACTATTCGATACTACCTACAAAATCTACCATGGACAGGCCATTTTTTGTTCTAATGGCACAAGGAAACTTTCGCTTATATGTTTTTCGTCTCTTTTCTATGTGAAACAAATACTTGATATACTTTTTCTTTTATCCAAGTTTTGTTTTAACAAGTTGGCTTACAAAGTTTTGAATTATTTTTCCACCATTAAGATTACTGAAATTTCGTTCTCGCTGGAGAAATTTGAAACGAGCTTTCACTTTCAAAAGGGCAGCCATTTCATTTTGACTGAAATATTTTAATGGATAATTTTTCCAAATTCCTCATCAGTACTCCTGTTATTCTCTATTCTACTGTCTGTTTATTATGTTTACTCGATGGAAGTGGACGTAAATGAAAATATCTATCCTACAACAAATAGTAATACCTCCATACATATGAAAAATAGTACTTACATTAAATTTAAATCCGAAGAGTTAGATGCAGGGCACTAATTAATACAACCGACCAACCGATATTACTAAGCCTAACGGCGTGGGGAATTCACACATCGGTACATGGAGGCCAGTTCCTTCCCTGTGCCGACTATGGTTTCCCAATAATTGTGGTACTCGAAGAACCCCACAGCTTGAATAAAGCTGAGGCTGCCCAGAGAACCTTGCCCGGGAATCGAATCCGGACCCTCCGGTCAGTATGCCAACGCTCTACCTCTGAGTCAATGCGTAATGTGAACTCAAATGCCTTTGAGCATCATGAAATCGGCCTAGTATTTTCTAAATATCACTAGGAATTAGGAATATCTCCTAATTAAGTAAGAATAGCTTCACTGTAGTATTTACTAGAGAACACTCAACTTAATCCCATACATGAGCGATTTTAAATTAAAAATCACTACAAAATACAAGTAATTGATGATAATTCGCAACCCAAAAAGACGTCAGACCTCATTGTGTATCCTCTTATTGGGGAAATGGCCATCTGAAATTTCTTTCATTATTGAAAAACAAAAAAGAATTCTTTAATCCGAAATACTATAGTAGAGGAGGACTCCTTCCGTGATTAATACAGAAATATTTGTGGAATGTGTTCCACGACCATATATACAAACTGAAGGACAGATACGGGAGCCAACGTCCCTCTCGAGTGAATCGAACGGGATGGGGAAGAATGGAAAATGTGGGCGGGTGTGATGTGAAGTGGTGGAGAGGGGGGATAAGGAAAAGGGGGATGGATTGCAAGAAGGGGTGGCAATACCGTGCCAAAGGCTCTCGTCTCCTCTAATTAATTCCGCCACGCCGCAAACCGGTACAAATATTAGCGCCGAAGAAAAGACCTCCGCGTTCCCACTCACCTGATATCATTACTTTAGCGGGCATGTGTGGCTCGCCCGGACGCGTTGAATAAGTACGAGGGGATTAAGAAGGGAACTCCGAGGTCGAAGTATGGAGGATCATTGGGGAGGGTAGATGAAGATACGGAGCAAAAAGCGTCGCTAAATGGCGATGACGGGAAAGCGAGACGGCACAAATGGCGCAACTGGATTTTAGGAGGGGGCACTGCCGCAGCGAGACCGTCACGATAGTTGGTGGACAACGAACAAGGGAAGAATGAGAGAAAGGAACGCGGGGAGACAAAAGGGATCGGATTCATGAACTGCTTTTGCATATAGCCACGATAACGTTCCAAACAAAGCAAAGAAATGGACAAGAATAAACTTGAAGACCTCCAAAAACCTTTGCGATTATTAGAAGAGTGACTGTAAAAGGGGGATTAAAGCAACCTTCACGTTCCAGGTCTAAAAATATGATTTGAAAACACTTGGTGCACACTCGAATCAAATAACGTGAAATAAAACCTCGCCGAATGAAAATGATGATAATTCTTCTTTTTTTTCCATTATTGGGTTAAATTTATGCCATCAAAACATTTCAATCCTTATATTAGATTGAAATAATGCCAAATAATTAAGTTTCTATGCACGAATGCTTACTTCCAGTATTATTGGTCGGATAGAAAATTTTACTGGAAATTATGCATGGTGAAATTCCGTATGTTATGAAACGTTATTTAACCATACTCGCATTATATATTTATAGAAATATTTGTGTAACATATCTTACTTTTTGATATTATTGATACGATTTTTGTTAAAGGCTTAATTGAGTACCTTAAGAATTTTATCAAAGGCGGAGGAAATACACTTGCATCACAAAGGCTCAAAGCAAGCAGAGGATACTCGGTCTGTACCTTGAGACTATTTCTTGGAAGTTTAATTAATTACCGGAGAAAGCCAGAAGGATATAAACGCTGGTGTTTTCTTACGCGGCAAAAGGGTATCCGGAGCCGGAAGTATCCCGACAGGTCTTACTCACACATACTCAGGAAAACTATCTGTGGTTAAGGTAATTTTATTTCTTGCCATGGACCACTTTTAAATATCATTGAACCTAGAAATTGAATTCATCTCACTTCAAAGGATTTCGTTCGACGCAATGACAAGCCTTGAGTTACTTCAAGTCTTTTGTATACGTCCGTTTATTATGGAGGATCACTCCATTTGTCAAAAAAGAGAATAATTTTAATTGACGAAGATACAGGAAGGACATTAACCACCGATCAATTATCATGAGAAAACCACACTTGAATGTGCTGTAGCAGAGAACGTATGGAACAACAGATATTAGTACACAAAGTTGATTCAGGTACTCAGATCATTTAAGTTAGTTTTATTAGTGTCAACACAGGGATTTCCCATCCATGACAAAAGGTCAAAATAGATGCTATGCAAATATTTTCATCGAGAACTGCATTTCACGATGACCTAATGCTACAGAGGCGTAATTGAATAAACAATATTAACGTATGGAAAAAAAGATTTAAGTACAATAATTGGTCTTTCCTCAGGCCTCGTCAAGGGTTATAGGCTGGTGTTTACAACAATTTACTAAGAAAAGAGCATTTTGCAATAGCCTTAACACAGCCAAAAGAACATTTAGCGCTACGCCCTTACTAGAACTAAATGCGTTAAGGGTAAATTAGTCATGAGGGAATAGCAAACAATTGAATAGTCATGGGTTTTTGAGGTTTGAGATTTTAATTCTTTTAGTCATTATTTTGACTTACCTACACTGTTTGTGTGACAATGACACATTTTTTTAGTAACTTAGCTCCACTTTAGGAATCAAATTTTAGGAATCAATTCTTCAATTTTATATAAATAATGCATAAGTCATTTCGTATCACGCTTTACAGAGCTTAGAAGTATCGTAGTAAGTAGTCCCAGTGTACATCAAGACCTACACTTGGCCGGTAGACTACTACTAATGGAAGCAATTGAGACTTCTTGAAACTCTATTGAAAATCTAATTACTGATTGTAAGAAGTGAAAATGGAGAAAACAGTAAGAGACTAACGTGTAAGTTTAATGCTTTCGAATTAGGGCGGAAGTAACTGTGGAAGCGTAGAAGTATGCTCAATTAATGGGACCTCGTCATGGAGCCAAGGAAGAGCCAAAACAATCAATGGGATACGAACGAGTAGTCTTTTTGCCTTAGTAGGGTTTCCAATTCATTCCCCGATTCCCAGGAAAAACTTGAAAGAAAGCACTTGGGAAACTGGAGACCACTAACTAACCTGCGCGATTTTTCTTCTTGTCCGTTCCCTCATGGCTCCGTGAGATGTGAAATACTGAGAGAAGATTAGTTGGAAAGGATATCCTTGAGGCATTCTTATCCTTGAGGGTGACATAGGTCCCCTTAGCCTGCCCTTCCTGGTGAAATGTGTCAACAGCACCACTCCATCGGTGATAGTATTTCATAGCCTAGAAAAGAGTTAAAAAGTTTCGCGTTAGCTGAGCTTGTCTGGGCAGATCAATGGTGTTTACTTTCATGAGCATGCGCAATGAATCGGTTGCATCAAATTTACTTTTAAAGTCGGCTAACAAATTACTTTCTCCTCATTTATCATTAGATTGATTAAACTACTTCAGAGAAGCCTGTAAGTGGATGTTCATACACTGGTTGCTAATAGTTTAATCATCAAATGAAAAATACTTCATTTTTTGCTACATATGAGAGCCCGTTTTACGCAATACAACGAAAGTTGAAAAAAAATTGTTCAAGATATTTTCAGCGTAAAATAAGTCCACAGAAGGGCACAGAATCATCAATGAGAATACTATTATTTTGGACACTGTTAAAGCAACCATGCTGCTTGAATAGAATGCTCCTACTACTTTCAACATTATAAGTTTGCCGCAAGAGATGTGGATGTTCATGAATATTAAAAAATAATAATATAGTGGCGATAATAATCAATTGAAAGTATTTGAAGGGCACACTAACAATAAAATTGAGGAATAATGCGCCTGCGGCAACATTCCACAACTTACTGTTTTAATTTGGAGGTATTCTTACGTAAGCATATAAACTACTTAATTTGTTTAAAAGGCTCTACTTAACCATTATCCAATGCCATTCCAGCAATTGAGTATCTTTACGCTTATTTTTCTCATGAGTCCTAATGGCTCTGTGACATTCAATAGAATTGTTGAATTTCCCAGAAAATATCGAGTAAGTCGAGTTCTAAACGAGGACTTCGATAGAAACGTAACAGCCGGCCAAGTACGAGACACAAGAATCATACAAAAATCGTATGACAGAACGCACTTCACAGCTGGCGGGATCAACGATTGTCGCGGACAATTTTGTTTGCATGCACGGACAAACAAACGACTTCTGAAACTAAACAAATGCTGCTATAGCTTCTTATTGAATCAGTAGATGGCGCTTTATGAGTGAAACTGTGTTCTGAAGCGCCAATATTTAAATAAAAGCAAACTGCCATTACTTGATGAATATGCCTCGTATATTCCAGTTGAATATGGCCGCGCCCATGACAACATATATATTCAAGTTCCTGTACAGTATTTCTTAATAGAAATATGGGGTTAAAGTCAATGCTGTGTAAAAGGATTTAAAGTTAATCTCGGAAGAAATTTATATTTCCGTGGCACGAAAATTATTTCAAAAAGACTCAACACAGCCGAAAAAATATATGACAGAAAAATCATGCGGAATACCTCTGTTATTGTCAATCCGGGATGGATTCGTCTACTGTTTTGATGTCAATCCTCAAAGAGTAATAAATGGTAACATTTTTAAAATATTCAAATAGAAATGAGCAATGTATAATGTTACTCTAAAAAATAAAATTTTGTTTAGAAATAATGCAATTTCAGGCAATATGAAACTTTCCTTACGCTTATATTGTGCTTTAATATTATCTGCGATACTGAAAAGGGCCGATAAACAATTGTTTGGTAAGAATCGCCATAAACTGTTTTTCAAAATATCTGATGATTAGCGAGTTCTGGGTTTTATATCCTATTTTAGTGTACAGGTATCCACCAAAAAAGAATAATTTTCCCTATACCAAAGCTGTGGTAATAAGAACATCAGCAAAAAAGGGGTGAACTTAAAAACACAGAACATCGTCACTAGATATTTTTATACAATTCGACTCCAAATTGTACTTTATCTCGACAAATAAAAAGGTTGGTTTTTATTGACCCAGTGAGACATATTCTGGATGTCAGAGTTGTGATTGTACACTTTCAGAATTTTATACAATGCAGGGAACAATGACCTTAGCTTACGAAGGGTTTTCTGAGTAGTAACTCATATATTAATGTTGGAGCTAATTTTTGTTTTGTTTGACTTAACAGTTTCCTTCTATAATTTCTACGGTATTGTTTATGTGCTCTTATGGTTTAAATGTTTTAATATGAATTTAAAGAGTTTATATGATATTTTAATATGTTCTGTGACAAAACAAAATTTACTAATTAATGCTTTATGACAAACATTTGTTTGGGCTCAAAACAAATAAAAATTTAAATATGAATTAAAATTTGGAAATAAATAATACATATTAACCGACGAAATGACATTAATTTAAGTGAATATTAGAGAAAAAATGTAATCTAATATAATACTTCTGCTTTTTTCTTCATTGAAAGTTGGTATTAATTAATTTGGAGTTTTTTTAGTTTACTCAACTATCAGTTCCAAGTTTTTATGCACAAAACGCGGACATAATGCATTGATAAAATTTGAAAAAGTATCATTCTGTAATCAATGAAACAATTTTCTGTCTCAGTCATTGATAAAAAAACAATTTACGAGGGAATATAAGAAAAAATGTTTAAATACAAATGCAATTGGAATAACCGTTCTCCACAACTCTACCGGTGTATTGGCATTTTTTGTCGCTAGGTTTATAAATGAATTTCTGCGTCAAATATTCAGTGTGCACCAAAAACTCTATCCAAAGAGCAATCAAAATTTGAGGATTTTTCCTATTTTGGGAGGCATGCAATTAACTTGAGCACACAAACCGCAATATTGGGAATGGAACCCACAAACGAAGTTCAAAAATATCACAAAGTTGATAGAGAAGATTTATATTAAAATTCCAATGACATGCATCCGGATAGCTTTTAGGCAAACTGCGACAGTAAATGACAGTTGTATCAGGATTCGATTTGAGAAAACAACTCTTCAAATCAAACATTTATTTTCTTCTCGGGTATTCACGGAGTCACATTTCAGGAATCAAACTGCGCTTGAGGATTATTTTTTCTCTTATTGGAACTAAACACAATCCGTCACTTTGTGGTGGTCAGAGAACGGCTCCCTCGAGCCAACTACTATTGACCACTCCATCCATACATACCCGCATCCCCGCGTGATGCAGACATTACCAATGAATTCACGCCTGCCGTGACTTGTCCCTTTAAGAATGTTCTTAGCGTTTGCACCGACATCATCAAAGTACCGATCCGGTATAACATTGACACAATCAATCTGCACGGCATGTTTTAATTTCATTTTCCTCCCTTATCTTTCAATTAATCTAGAGTCTCGAATGCCCTCCGTTCACTCCATTATCGGCTCTATCTCCTCCTCGTCCCCCACTCCGAATTCCCAATTACCTATCCAAGCAAACTCCACCACCCGTCCTCCACGCCTCCGTTTCCACCCACCGCCATTCCCTCTATCTTTAAGTAAAGTTTCATTTTCCTTCCTAATTACGATGTTTAAACTTCTATCTTCTGCAGTCACAATCAGAACTTTCTCGTTTGTCTTCGAAAATCTGCTCATGATATCCACTCACGTACATTAAGTCCAATGATATGGGATTGTGCCATCAATTCTATTTGGTCAACGTGTTTCTCACTAAGCACCGGTTATTTTATTTTCTTATTTCTCCCACATTGATAAGTTTAATTCCGGAATATTTGAGATAAATGTACGATTAATCTCGGCTGATTTCCAAGAACCAGCAATTGGGAAACCTCTTATTGTTGAACAGCATGGTTTTCCCCCTTTCATTACGTAATACTCTGGGGTTTTTACGTGATTGTTTTCTTCCGAAAAATATAGGCAAACGTACCTTACGAGGAATTAACGAGGTACATTGAAAGTGTGGTAATTTATGAGAGCCGCGAAATTGGGTTTAGGGAACAAAATTATTTGTGTCGCATGACAATATGAGTGTTAAGGTATGAGAAAATGGAAAATACCGAAGAAAACCTAGAAGTAGAAGAGAGTAGGTTCGCCCACTGCTAATGACCAGTACAATAACATTTAGAAATTTTAGTATTTCACTACGGCTATTTTACCGCAATGTTATTCTATGATTTCGTATTTACCAATAAGGCAAAGGCTAACGATTCTCTGTTTCAACATGCGCCCATAGACATGCACTTATTTTGCAATCCATTCAAAAAGATAACATAACATCTCTTTGAAAATTTGTAACGGGATCCATTCCGCAATTTTTCATTTCGACGGCACCGCTATCCCAAGCTGTTCAAATTGTTCAACCATCGGTATTGTTCTTTTGTTTCGATATGTGTTATAACAGGTTGACACCAATGGCATAACGAAGTTTCCCTCTGATGATTATCATTATAACGGTGTTTTCGGTGAATCAACTGAAACCTACTCGAGGCCATTTGGAGGTTGCCATCAGGTTTTATCGCTCAGTGGAATCAATTTGAACAAATGTGAACCGATGTGTCATTATATCCCTGCAAAAGGTCTCACAGGTATCAGGGTCATGCAAAAATATTCTTCTCAGTTCGTCGGATGTTAATTTTGGGTATGATTTTCTCGCTCTAGAGCCAGTAGAGGTCTCTACACGGCATAATAAACTGCAAACGCAAGAGTTTAATGCATGCAGTCACTAAATAAAAACTAATTTCAAACACGGTTTAATTAGTTGAAGTTACCAGATTGTGTAAGTACGATGATTGAATACAGTCAAAGCGGCGGTAATGATTACTTTTCCCATTCAGGACTTAATGTCACAAATTCGAAATAGGGTTAACAATTAAATCTCATTAAAGGACAATATAGAATAAATTCCCTCCGTATGGATTACAAACTTGACGTAATAGAAGGCCTTGTGCGTATGTGGGAATATATCAAACAAGGGATATTGATCGAAAGCTGCAAACGGAGCTATAGGAACTGCCAACAAAGACAAGAGAAAACAAACGATGTGTTACGGGGGACACAATCAGAAAGATAGACGAGAGAAGGAAGAAATGAAAAAATGTAAATACAGGAATATTCTACACATAGGGAGTATAGGGTGTTCCATAATTATTTCAGGCGGATAAAAAATAGAGCAGAAGAAACATCGTGGAAGATGCAGTGGGAGTACATGGAAATTTGCAGTGGAAAGGAGAAATACAGGAAGATTAAATATTATTAGGAATAAAGAAAGAAAAATCCGTGCAAAATAATCAATTATGAGTCGGAAAAAATGCCATTTCCACCAAGAATATGCAAGAAATATGGAACGAATATATAGAACAACTCTATGATAAAGGCATTAAACTAGCAAGAATAGTAATAAAAAATATATAAAATAGATGAGAATAGCTTAGGTTTAGGCTAACTTGATAGCGGGACAGAAATCAAGGCATCAAGGAAATTGAAATCAAATAACCCAGTTGGGGTGTACAGCGTTCCCGCGAAACTACTTAAAAGATGAAGAAAATATGAGAGAAAGATTTTTATAGACACCCGTAGAGTTTTTGAGACAGGAATTTGGCCGGACGACTTACTCAAATCAGTGTTAGTTCCTATTCTAAAAAAATAACGGTTCCTTGATGTGAGGACTGCAAAGTACTAAGTTTGATTTCGAATACTGCTAACGTGGTTTTCAGGGTCATCAACAAAAGTAGGGCAAATTATTACATATGGAATGATCAGTATGGGTTTATGAAGAGGAGAGGCACGCGCGATGCCATTGCAGTAATGGAAAGGTACATGGAATACAATCAAAACATTTTGTCTGTTTCATTATTTTTCAAAGATAAACGATAGAGCTAATTGGGAAAAATAATGAACCATTGCTGCGTTGCAGAAAATTAAGAGTACATTGGAGGGATATGAGATTAATACGCAACCTGTACATGTCTCAGACTGCTCAGGTGCGAGAGGTGGATGGAGAACCGAAATGGGCAGTGTTTGGAAGAGGTTTAAGGCAGGGTGTCCATATTACCTCTTCTGTACAACATATATATGGAGGAAATAGTTAAAGAGGCATTGAAAGAACTGGAGATAAGAATTGAAGTTGGTGGACAATTCGTAAAATCAGACGTGTTCGCGAAAGCTCAAGCTGAATTTTTCAGGCAGTCAACGTGTAAATTCTGCTGAGTGCATTGAGTAATGCAATTAGTAATACAGTTATTGAGTTAGTGCAGTAGGGATAGAATGGGAGTAAAGTGTAAATAAAATAAACATGTTTTTGGGAACTATAAAAGCTAGGCTAAATTTTAAAACAGAAATGCAAAAACTACAGGAGATGGAACAGTGTTCCGATCTCAGCAAGGCTTTAGACCAAATGTAAAGTAGTAGCGACGTAAGGAGATGAATTGAGCTCCACAAAGAAGCTTTCAAACCGAGGAGGGAATTGGATAAAGGAACTTTGACTAAGGACGTTACGATAAGCTCATTAAAGCGTAGTTTTGCACGACGCAAATACCAAAGAGATGAGCTCGGGGATTAAACTGTGATTCAATTCCCACCGAGAAGGCCAAAGTGTTAAGGTCTGCAGTGAAAGTTCATTCTTTCTGTTTCTTGCCACTCTCGTGGAGTCATCATAACAGACTATCTGGAGATGGGTCAGACCATCACTGGTGTCAATTACTGCACACTGCTGAACAATTTGGCAATATACCCGTGCAGATAGGGAGGGATTTCAAGAGTTTTTAAGGGGCAAGCTTCCGGGATGGGCACGAAGTGGGGCGACCGTGAAGAAAATATGGGAAATATTGAAAGAAACAATTCAAGAAGGGAAAACAACGTATCTCCCCAAGAAAAAATTGAAACAGATTACGGATCCGGAGTACTATAACAAAATCATAAAAAAACTCAATACAGCGGTAAGAAAGACACACAGATTAAAGAATGAAAGCAAAGATGTGTAACAGCGCTACGCCACCTGGGTATGGAACCTAATTAGGGAAAAGAGAAAGGCAAAGGAAAAATTTCTTAACCATGCTATTTCAATATTAGGGGCATAGAAAATAAATGAAAAATAAGGCTTACCTAAATAGCTCAAAAACGACAGAGAATTTCGTTAGGGTAACAGCACAAAGCAGCTCAATTCCATCGGCAAACGGTGCTATGGTGGAGGTATTTTGTGAAAAAAATAAGGAAGATGAGTAAAAATAAGTCAGTGTTATAGCAGAGTATACTAATTGACATTCTAAAACTGGGTGATACCGCAGTAACTTTGTACCTGAGTCACCTATTCAAAGTAATTTTTTATCACGATGCCTTGCCTAATGATTGGAAAAAAGCAAACATTACACCAATTTTCATGAAATGGGATAAAAAAATGGTCAAGAAATTTAGACCGGTAAGCATTACATCTTTTGTTTGCAAAATAATGGAAAAAAGAATCGCAGACTACATTCGGGAATGGTGAACCAGAGATAGTCTCACCCATTCAAACACCACAGTTATAGTTTATAACGAGATACTTTTGCGAAACATGGCTATCGAAATGTAGCCAATGCATCGAAGACACAATAAATGAAGGAAATGATGCTGATGCGGTAATCATTGATTTTTCGGTGGCTTTCGACGGAGTGTCTCATGATAGCTTATTCTTAAAGTTGGAGCCTTTAATATTGGTTTTTAGGGCAAACCAATGAATACAAATTTTTTTATAAGCAAAATTCAAAAAGTTTAAATAACGAGTGTATTTTCAAAAGAGGCGAATGTTTAACAGAAGTTCCAAAAGTCAGTGTTCTACACCCATTACTCTTCTAATTTACGTTAAGGATCTACCAAATAATATACATTCCCAACTAAGACACTTTGCTGAAGACTGCATCATGTACAGACTGGTAGAGCATGCTAATGACCGCTTAATACTTCAAAATGACATCGATCGCCTTGGTGACAGGGTTACAAATAATAATATGGCCATTGATGTGAAAAAGAGTAGGCAGATAACTTTTTCAAATAAAATAATTGCACACAAGGATATTCACACCCTCTTGGAGAAGAAACCAACGTAGCAGTAATTACAAATATTTAGGCATTTACCTAATTAGGGATCTTGGGTAGGGACTCCAAGTAGGTAATGCGACAAGAAAGGTATTTAAAGTACTTAATTGTGTAATGAGCAATTTAAAAAGCAGTAGCATAGCCACAAGAAAAGCATATGAGGCACTGCAAGGACGAGTATTCTAGGATAGGCATAAGCCTATCCTAGAATACTCGTCCATAGTAAAGGATCCATATGAGGTGAGATATATTGTATATTATATTACGTAATCTACCGGTTAAGGTAGGTTTTTGGATGGACACAACTATCTAATAAATATTTTGTAACTCCAAAAACAACCTATTCCAGCAATCTACTCTACATTAGGTCCCTCTTCATCTCTGTGCACTTCCTTCCTCCCTTCATCCCGTCCAACATCTCTATCCTGTTCCTGCCTTTTCCTCGTTTTCCTAACATTCTCCCCTCTATTACCTTCTTCAACATTCCACTACCGCTCAATACACCTTTCATCCATTTTTCCTGCTGCCATAGGATTTCTCTCAACAAACCTCTCTCCTCACCCAACATTTCCAGTGCTTCCTTATTTGTTTTCCTTTCGGTCCATTTCACCTTCTCCATTCTTCTCCACATCCATATTTCAAAAGCCTCCAATCTACGTCTATTCTCCTGCTTCATTGCCCACGTTTCCACGCCGTACATAGCTACGCTCCATATCAGAGTTTTTACGAGTCTTGTCTTAACCTCCCTACTCAACGTCCCCGTCATCAACTCCCTCCTCCTTGAGAAAGCCTCCTTGCCTAGCGCAATTCTTCTCCTTACATCCCTACTACTTTGACCGTATTGGTCCAAAACACTTCCGAGATATGTAAATTGTTCTACCTGCTCTATTTTTCCCCCTCCTATTTTAATGTTTAGCCTAGTCTTTTTCTTCCTGGAAAATCGCATAACCTTTGTTTTATTAATATTGATTCTTGTCCCATGTCTATCGTACTGAGCCTCCAATGCACTCAGCAATGCTTGCAACCCCTTGGCTGACTGAACAACTAACCCTTTGTCTTCAGCAAACCTAACCGATTATACGAATGAGACATATTGAGTAGGTAAAAAAAGTTCAAAGAAAGGCAGCATGATATGTACTCGGAAGGTACAAAAGAACGGATACTGTCACGGAAATGTTGGATATACTGAAATGGGAGAATTAGAAAAATAGAAGAAAAACGAGTAGGTTAGGCACGCTGTATGGAATTACTAAAAATAACGAAGCGTGGGAAGATTTATGGATAATGATAGAAAACCCAAACTTTAGATATACAGTAGATGAAGTGCGGCGTTGGAAGGTGCGTTGTATGTATGGTGTGACCCTAACCCATGTGTATGGTAAAGGTGCGATTGGTGATCTTTAAGTTTCATTGTATATAAGAGCATTTTGTCTCTTATCTATTTTTCATTTGTTTGTATGCAAGAGTTTGAATTGAATTGTATGAGTGAGCGTGGGCCAAATACTATACTAAAAATATGTGTGATGATCTAAAGAAGAAAAGTCGTCTCATGATCACCAAAGGCCGGCAATGCACCTACTCACTCATCTCAAAGTACGGTTGAGGGATCAACATTGAGTCCTTGTAATATTGCCACAAACGCTCTATTATCCCGATCTCGCCCCAAGTGACTACTTTATCCCCAAAAAACATTGCAAAGTAGGACCTTTGACAACAAAAATGACTCCGTTCAAGAGGTGGAACAATGGTTTCCGACTCAATCTGCTGTATACTATGAATGCCTTCGAAAGGTTAAGAAACACTGGGAGAAGTGTATACCTTTTGTTGGTAGCTATGCAGAGAAGTCTTAAGAATGAAAGATAAAAATTAAGTCTATATCTCAATTATTTTTTGGAATAATTAAAACTTTACGAAACCCCTTCATAAGTGGAAGCGATCGTCTGAGTATGCTGAGCATCTCAGATTCCAGGTGCTCTTGGATGTTGAAGGAGACATCGCGCGTTCCTGGCACAAGCTTTCCCTGAGTGGCATTTCCCCAAAACTCCCCTCCTCCGGCGATTTATCGCCTTTTATTGCCGTGAACTTGTTCTTGGTTGGCGCGTTCGAGCGAGTGGCGGGAGGCCCGAGCCCTTTTAATGTTTCCCTGTTCTCCGAAATCCGCCATTAAGAGCGGCCCCACCCCCCTCCTCCTCGTCATATTACGCACTCTTGCCCAAAAGTTTTCATCCTGGAGCCGAGAGTGCGTGGGAGTGGGAGGAGAGGCTCATCCAAACCTCACCCTCTAGAAATAAGATTATTACAAGCCAGCTCTCGTGCAACACATATCTTAAGTTGGCACGCGCACAAAATCCATCAACCTCCCTCAACCCCATCCTCCACCACTCCCGCCCCTGCGCTTGTGATTCATTCTGCTCTCCCTCCCATTTCTCTGCATCACCCCCAGCCTCTCTCGTCACCATACTGGAGTCATTAAGCATGCGTGTAGTCGTATTTTGCTACTAGGATGGAATTTTAGATTTCATCTTGATACAGTGGAAATTGGTAAAAGTTTACGCCCAAAACATTTTCATTGCATATTTGCAAACATTATTATATTCAATGAGAAACTCTTCTCAATAACACGAGGAAAACGGCGAATATTTGAAGGCTTGCGCTTTCTCAATGCATTATCTTAATTCCGTTTAGACTAACGAAAAACCACTACGTTAATCAGAATTTTTAGCAAACGAAGCACAGATAATTCTTTCCGGTACAATATAT
Source organism: Hetaerina titia (assembly GCA_037158775.1). Taxonomy (NCBI): domain Eukaryota; kingdom Metazoa; phylum Arthropoda; class Insecta; order Odonata; family Calopterygidae; genus Hetaerina; species Hetaerina titia. The sequence goes on along the minus strand of CM073777.1, from coordinate 21,150,232 downwards.
TTTAAAACGTGTTTCTTGAATTCTATTCCTGCTAAATAAATGTTACAGACGCTCATTTTATCTAATATCAGCTTGTGATCAGCAATGAAATAGAATTTTCGAAAACAATTTCAAATTTTACAAAAATATATCAGTAAAAGGGGAGGTAATGAGTCTTTACGAGCGATAATAAAAATGCAAAATAGGTCTATTGCCGCTCTCCCGTAGATATAGCCCACGAGGTGGGGGTTATTATTAGATTAATACAATCGGGTCGTGCGATGTTTCTTAAACGAGAGAACCTTCGTCTCCGGAGTCGCAAAGCTAAAAAACGGTTCGTATAAAATGTATCGGGAAAAGTTTTGGAAAAATTGATTTCATTCAGATATTGCTACAATGCCTCAAACTTCTTCAAAGGTTTTCCCTTTAGCGTCGACACACTTTTGTAAGCGGCTTTTCCACGACTCGAAGTCTCCTGATAGGCGGTTTCCGGAAGGTCCTAATGGGTACGCGTTCAAGCTTCATTGACGGGACTAAAGGTCCCATAGTGGTGTCCTTTGAGAGAGAATTCCACTTTTGGGAATAAGAAATAGTTTGCTGGTATCAAGTCGGGACTATAAGGGGGTTGAGGAATCTTCACGATGCAGTTGTATAAGGTCTTTGTGAGTAGACATTCAACTCTGCTCTTGGTCGTCTGTCAAGACCTTCGGGACGAGTTTGGTGTAGATCTTTCGGATCGCCAAATTTCCACAGATAGCGGTCGTCACTGTCATCTTTTCAATGTTCATACGATTTGCGATTACACTTTACGGACCGTTTGAATTCAACAATTCACATACGCGTTCGGAAAAAATTGTTACCGATACTCTTTATACGGACTTTGTATACCTTCCTAGCAGAGCAAGAGTTCTCGAAAATATTAATGGGAATGCGAGAATATTTTTAGACCAGGGAATGAAAGCAACGGGGAAATATAGGACTTGAATGCTCAGAAGCGTTGAGAGCAATGTGGGTGTCGAAGGAGAGAGTGCATCGAAGGGGTCGTTAGGTGTCACCCGTTGATGGAGGTCAAGCTCCCATTTTTGGCATCCCCTCTCAAACGCGGGCCCACGTATTCAAAAGCTGAGCCATTTTTTGTTCTCATATGCCGATCCGTGTGCTCCTGGGGAGATCCAGACATGATCTCGACTGACCACAGGCCAACCGGGCTGATAATGTGATCAGTGTAGACTTATTCGATGGTCGAATAGGAGCCACGACCTTTGGGCCCACTTCCCAACGCGATTATTTTAACAAAATGCCGAGTGTAAAAACGAAATTGTTTATTTATTATCTTTTTCCTAAGTAACCGGAATCACAATATTGTGTCACACCATACTGCGATCGGCAAAGAGACCTAAATGTAGTGAGTAATAAAGACTTACAGCGTGTTTGATGAGCCTAGGTAATAATCCATTCTAAAAAGAAAATTGCCAGATGTCGAGAGTGTAGGGACTTGTATATCAGAGTTTTCACGGAAATGAGTTTGCGTCTTGATATGGCCAGATATTTGGTATACGAGTATACCATCACTGAAAACAAATTCCTAATTTCTATACACGAACGAAAGGGGACGAAAATTTCACTTTAAAATACTTTGTCCAAGTGAATATAAATGTGAAATGATTAAAATTTAATTTTTCAAGCTCTTTATTATGAATACAAAACATCAAGTATTGCTATATTTATTTAATATATGAAAAAAACAAAATTATTAAATGGAAAGGATCGCATCGTAACTTAATCAAACTTGCTAAATGAGGTAATTATATATGGACAAATAGCATACAATAGCCGTAAGCACGCTTTAATAAAGAGCGTTCTCCAATTCAATGTAGTTCTAAAGGCTAGAGAAATTGTAAAATCTATGAAAAGCATGGAAGATTAGTTTCATATCATGGAATGTATTCGAGATGCACGATTACATTTAACTGCACTGGGTTCGTTCTCAAATCTGCACGTTCGTGCATCTACCGATAACCTACAATGCAGGGATTCCATCGCTATTCTGATTAAACCAGTTGATGCTCCCGCTTAATATTCATGACTCACTCCCCTCTCGCAGTGAAATGGGGAAACTTTTTAATAGATTCTCAATTTGCTTCTTACAAACTCAAAACTTAAAATAGCAACCGCTTTATTGATCCATTATTATATTTTAAAAATATTTCGTGGTTTTCGATTACAAATAATTCATTTACCAGAGAACCATTGAATGTACAACATAGGTAATAGGAATGTCAATGCCCTGGAAACAGTAAATACTTCAATCTCTACCGAAATGATTGTGGTCTACCCTGCGAAGAGTACTAGCAAACTATGTGGGCCATAAACTGTACCTTTGAAATATATTTTCGAAACTCGCTCAAAATAATGGCATCGAATACAAATATCATAATCAATCCATTTCATTCCATCTTAATTGAGATTTATTTGATCTTTTGAAGTAGCATTACAGATTGAAAGAAAAATATTGAGCATATATATGCGTGTCCACGTACATATTTATATATAAATACACAGTGCGCGCATAAATTCGGACAAACACGCGTTTCCTCGAATGAGGTTTACTCGACGGGTTAGCAAAACCTTCCCCAGACTTCTCCGAATCATTATATTTAGACAAAATATCGTAAAAATTTGATCTGGGGTACTCGAAGAATCGAACTATTTCGAAATATAACGCCCAGTGCGAACACTTTCGATAATAGCGGCTCTTTGATTGTACTCCGCACTTGTACGTGACATCTCGGCCATATTTAAGGTTATGACTGTTTACTAGAAGCCTACTTCTTCGTGACCTTCAGTGAAACTACGATATGGCGAAATTCAAGTTGAAATTTGTCCAGATTCATCTGTGTAGATTCTTCCTCCATTCATCCTGTCCAAGATCCCTGTACTATTTTTTCGTTTACCTAAGATTCTCCCCTCTATTACAGTCTTCAACATTCATTTGCCAATCAATACGCCCTTATTCCATTTTTCCTGCCTCCTTAGGAATTCTCCCTACGAACCCCTCTCCTTGCCTACCATACCTAGTAATTCCTCATTTGCTTTCCTTTCGGTCCATTTCACCTTCTCCATCATTCTCCACACCCACATTTCAAAAGCCTCCAATCTACGTCTATCATCCTGCTTCAGTGACCATGTTTCCGCGCCGTCCGTAACTACGCTCCATATCAAAGTGTAAACAAGCCTTTTCTTAACATCCTTACTCAACGTCCCTGTCATAAACTCCCTCCGCATCGTGAAAGCCTCTTTGCCTAGCGCAATTCTTCTCCTTACATCCCTACTACTTTCTCTCATCTCGCTCCAATCAAAGGTTTTAAATAAATAAATAAATACTATTTTGACCATTTCGGTCCAAAATACTTTCAAGATACGTAAATTGTTCACTTGCTCCAGTTTTTGCCCTTCTATTTTAATGTTAAACTTTGCTTCTCTCATTCTAGAAAACTTCATAACCTTGTTTTTATTGATATTTGTTGTCATCCCACATCTATCGCAATAAATTTCTGTCTCACTCAGCACTGCTTGCAACCCCTAGGCTGACTGAAAAACTATAGTCTGATCATCAGCAAAACTAAATGATATTCGAATTCCCAACTAACTTCCATGCCTATCTTCAGTTATTTCAATATTTCTTTAAGTATTTCCTTTACATATGAGTTGAGCAGCACACGTTATAAAGGACAACCCTGCCTTACACCTCCTTCTAACATTGCCCTTCCGGACTCTCCACTCCCCACTCGTACCGAAGCAGTTTGAGATATGTAGTGGTTGCGGATTAGCCTCCTATCCGTTCAATCTATTCCTATTTTCTACAATATACTCATTAGTTTTTCCCAATTCACTGTATCAAACGCTTATTACTACATTCCTCTTGATTAGTGATCTCATTACTGCAATGGCATCACGCGTACCTCTCCCCTTCCTAAACCCAAACTGATTAGCCCCTAAGTAATCATTTGCCTTACTCTTTATCCTCTCGTTGATGATCCTGAGAACAACTTTAGCTGCGTTGGAAATCACACTTATTGTTCTGCAGCCCTCACATTATATAGTATTTATCTGTTTCCAAATAGGAACTAATACTGATCTCACAAAGTCTTCTGACTAGAATCCTTGCTCATAGATGATACGTAGTAGTCCATAGAGATTCTTTCACCCAATTTGTTTTCTAAACCTGTTAGTAGTTCCTCAGGAGTGTCCTCCATCTCCACTGTCTTATTTGATTTCATCTCACTTTAATGCCATTTCTATTTCATCGTCGTGTCTACCTGGTCCTAAGCAACCTTATTTATGTCATGATTTTTTTTAATGTCTAATCTTCTTACTATCTGATAGTGTCTTAACCTTCTTGTGTAGCGCAACCACTTCACCTTTCCTCAGCAAACTTTCCATAACCTCGTACTGCGTCTTTCAACATGCTTCTTTTGCTTTATTTCTAACCCGATATTTGTGATATTAATTTTTTAAGACGAGTGACTAAAGAAAAGAGGGTCGTAGGAGAAGAGGCGAAATAGTTCTCCAAGCTAAGCTTCCGGTAAACACTCTGCCGATTTTTTCTGTGACTTTAGGTAAATCTTCAATTTTCGTTTTCGAAAAAATATTTTTTTTTTAATTTTAACTTATATCAACATCCATGTATTTTATTTGATGTGTCTTTTACCAAATGTTTCTCTTCTCGCCAATATTTTAGGGACAACGTAGAACGTCCTTTTTTGAGCGAAACCATCATATTAAAAAATTTCCCTTATTGATTCCACTCTGATGAAGTTATTTTATCTGCGTTGCTGGTTAATTTACGTCAACTAAATAATGTCATTTCGGTTTAAAACGGTTTTCAAGTCTGTATTTGTTTCATATGTTTCATGGATCTTGAAAATGAAGCATTTAAGTTTTTAGACTGTTGTAAAATCATGTTATCGTGTAAAATAAAGTGATCTTTCAACTTTTAGAAAAATTACCGCGGCACTTTTGTCCACAAGCACTAGGCCTTCATAGAACTAATATACCTTGAAATAAAAGAGCATTCAAAATGATTTGATATCACTGGCTACTTATGCCAAACGGTCATTTATTGAAATGAAACCAATCGAATGGTGTTCATCCGGATAAACGAATGATAAATTTGAGAATGAAAGGGACTTAAATTAGGCTTTGATAAAATGATTGAACATGTACATTTGTCAATATGACTAAATATTAAAAATCGATATTTAATTTTTGTTTGAAATATTTGTACACATTATCCTAGTGATAAATGGTGGTCTGGCTCATTACACATTACAGCAAATCCAAATATTTTGTTTTAGTAATAGGGATCATATGTTTTCATCCTAGCATGAGGAATGATACATTTTTTCATCGGATTGGCAACCTTTGGGACGCAACTCTTTCTCTATGGTTTCATAGAGCCTCAGCTGTGAGTTACATATTATTAAAATACTTACAACTTTAACATTTCACACTTTCACAGTTAACACTTTCCATTAGGAAATTTGAAGATTTATTCAAGAAGTGAGAATGATTTGGACCACACCCAAAGGAGAAATCCTACGATTGGGTTTGAGATCGCGCCGTAGCGAATATTGGGTAAATCACCGCCAAACGTACAAATCCCATCATAGAAGCGATTTTGCGTTGACATTTATAAGCAGTTGTTGGCGGGTGAAACTTGAGTGGATAAACAGACGAGGATCTTGATCCGCAGCGAAGGACAGATCCCGTGGATTCCCCGCTCTGGCTATTTCCTAAGGCCCAAGTGGGGGAAAGGGAGAAGTGCGTAGGATATCTTAACAGTATTATAAAGCCAACAGAATCGCATTGACGGCCATGGCAACGGAATTGTTAGATGGCTCCAGTTGCTAGGCACCCAAGCACGAATACAACGAACAGTGCCAATTAATCAGCGCGGGATCCTGGATTAGAGAGGGCTTTGGTAATCAGATCTCGAAGCGACGAGGCGCTGAGACTCCGCAAGGCACACTACTCAGCAATACGATGCACTCCGCTCCAGGCCCCCTCCCCAACCGCCCTTTCCAATCCAACGCTTCATAAGACCAATTCGATTACACTAAGCTCCAGTTTACTTCCCTTCACGCACATCAGACGGCAGACCCCCCTACAAAACTGATTAGGCTCTTCAACTTTGTTCTTAGTTTTGTTATCGGTATTTTAGGGTTGGTTCTGTGAAACCATCGCCTGTTTCGTATGTTTGGAGTGCTCTATGGTTTGTTCACCCTGGGAATGGTTCTCCCATAGGATCGAATATGAACGAGAAACTCGCGGTTTTTTCAATCAACATTACGATGAAATTCTACAAATTATATTGAAATTATTCATGAAATGGAACTCCAAATAGTAATGCGAGAGGACGGAGAGTTTTCAATTATTTATAAGTGATAGGAGTTCCACTTCTAAAGTGTACTTTCGAAAATCCATCGTCTGGGGGACACTGGATACTCATGACTAAAATCAAATATGTAATGGGGATTTTTGTGACAGGTATACAAGAATCTGACACTTAGGATGTTATTGGGTAAATCTATGTGGAACCAACCTAACGTGCCGCATCATCTAGCAAATTTTCATGGTGAAAACATACTTGTAGGTTTTAATTCAACTATTATTTGTTAATACTTTTAATTAAAAGAAATCCATCAATAAATCAGAGTGAGGTTTTAGTTTTTTTCAGGATATTTTGAAATAATAGATAATAGCAAAAATAAATGCACAAACTTTATAAACTCTAAATGTTATCCATAAATGAAGTACATGGAATTTTACCCCTAAATTAAGACCGCATCCGACACATGTTTTTATCAAATTTAGGTCACCCTGTATAGTATAAGCTCACAGTTGGCTGCAGTTTATCAAGTAGCTACGAAAACTACGACAACTATATAAAGGATATTTAAAATTAAAACAATTGTGTTTATATTTCAAATGACTATCATGGTGAAACTTAGGTTAAAGATCATGAAACATCCACAAAGGTCCGTTTATTGTGGAAGAAAATGGTTTCCTTCCTTGAAACTAATGAAACGATATATTATAAAAAATTTAAAAATCTGTTGCACATGCCGATCGATGTCGAGTCAATATGTGAATACTTACATGGTGCATATTCAAATGCGGTCATTAATGAAATCGATGGTAATACGGTTGATCCCTGACGAACACAAATGCCGTAATTGTATTCACGCTTACGGAATGTAGCCTATTTTATTCGTCCATCAGTTCAAAAAGCTTTTTAGCCTTGATTAAGACCATAAAATCGAAAATGTAATTTGTACAGAGGAAAAACAGGGAAAATTGAATTTTTCGCGAGAAAAGTCATTTTTAGGAGGAATCAGGTCAGCGATTATGGTCTTTCAGTCCTCCTGATCCGTTCACTCTTCAATATCATTCGCCCTTCTCTAACCATCCACCCGTGGACGCCAGGCTCTCTCTCTATTTTCATCACTCTCTCTACACCTCTGCGTTTATGCCTACACCAAATGAGGATTTTAACCAAGGAAACCAAAAGTTACAGAAGACTCTATGGACATTTGATTCGTATTGTTATTTCATTTTCTTTCTTTTATCCGGAGACCGAAATTGGAATTAATTTAAAGCGGTGGCAATAACGATTGACTTAGAGAATGACACAAAGCCCAAGTATATTTCATTAAAAAAACGACCAAATGAAATGCATGCAAGAATAGAAAACTCTGCATAAAAAACGGAAGGGAAGAGTAGAGGGATGTTGTACAAAACCTCATCAAGGACAATGGGATGTAGTGAATATGACAAAAGGAGGAACTGAAGGTATAATACTCGGAGGAGAAATACATTTTGGTACAAAAGTAAACAATAAGGAATAAAAACGTTGATTCACGATCGCCTACTTATGTAATAATGGCTCCTGCGAGTCCAGTGGAAATTAATTCTTGAAGTATTCCCTCGAAATATCCACCTCACTCATAAGGTTCCCCAGGATTAACTACAATAGTGAAGACCAGAGAACAAAAAACTTCGGAATACCACGTGCAACCTTCGGATTGAAATACGCACTTTACCATAATTTAGGATTCATTAAGACAAGGAATGATCTCTGTTACACATCACGAGAGGATGGATTCAACTTCGTGCTTCAAAGAGTTTTCCAGTATTTCGAGTGTAAATTATTGCGAGAACCACCAGGACTCAGATTTTAATAACCAAGTGTTGTTTTGCTTGGGCTTTTATTTTCATCGCCAAACAAAAGCAAAAATCGAACATACAACCTAGGTGATTGCGACGTGAGCATGAAATTTTACCGTCAGGGAATACTCCTAAATATATAGCCATGAATACCCTATGGAATTCAAAAATGGATTGTTATGTGCTCAAGAATGACGCTAATGTGAGACGAAAAGCAAACCTCAGAGTATTATTTTTGCCAAACATGAAAATTTCCCATAGTAATGAGAAAAAGATAATGTTTTTCGTAATGGTAATACCAACCAAATGCAGCCACATGGATGTTAATTATTTATCTTTCATTAGCTACTCGGAATTATATCGAGTATAGAGAAGAATGGAAGACTATGGTACACCAGTATTACGTGCAAAGTTTAGATGATGACGATGGATATTGGGGAAAATTCGTATTTTAAATGGAAACTATTGGCAAACTACTAGTTGAATTTTTTGAACAAAACAAACTACACTATTGCATATCTTCGAAGTCTCTGTTTGTTCGGACAAATTACTAAGGACAGCCAAATAAAAATGGAACACCCGCCATTACATAAAGTCCGCGCGAAAGGTTGTTGCAACACTATTTTTACATATCAATGCAGCCATCGATGCGGTGGGAGAACTTAATAGTGACAACTCACAGTCGCTCGCAGTTGTTGTATTAAGTCCTTGTTGGTGCGCGGACTGGTCTAGCATGTCCGTCCATTAGGTTTTCCTTTGACTGACCCTCGTAGCTTGAACTAAGTTATTTAAAGAAACTCACTTTAAGCACCGTGAAAATACTGTCATTCTAAAAATTATGAGTCCGTATCGTTTCACTGATTACGATAATGGGAGTTTCCCGGAAAAACGTATATATGAATGAAAATCCTAGAAGGAAGTAAATACAGAAAGCTAAAATTTAAGCACCAAATAGTTTTCTAACTATTTGTTTCGTTGAGTTTAGTCACATATGGTGGGTCAGACGACTCAGCTAAAACATGAAACTCCATCCAGTCGTTCCATTATGTACAGAAGACTCCTTTTATATACTTTATTATTTTATTATTTGACCTTCTATTGGTGTTCTCTCTTTTAGTGAAGAAGCGACAGAAATCCGCTGTTCTCTCAGAAATAGATCGATATTCTTTTTTATCTTCTACTCCATCCATATTTTTTAAATATGTTGAATTATTTACCTCTCTTAATACTATCGAGGAACTCCAACTGAAGCACACTGCAGGTAGACTTAGATATTTCGGTGCATAATTTCCATTTTCTAATTTAATTGCCTTAATACTTCTTTTCTCCCATCATTCCGTCCAAAATGCCTCTCCAACTCCTTCCCCTTCCTCGTTATCCTAACGTTATTCCCTTTATTGCAGTTTTCGCAATTCCATTCCTGATCTAAACGCTCTGAATCCTTTTTTCCTCTATCTTTTTGATTTCTACCAACAATCCCCTCTCCTCTTCATCATGCGTGGTACTTCCTCCTTTGCTTTCCTTTCTATTCACTTCGCCTTTTCCATCCTTCTCCCCACACCTATAATTCAAAAGCCTCCAATCCTTGTCTACTATCTCGATTCAACGACCATGGTTCCGCGCTGTATAAAACCACCCTCCATTTTAAGTTCGAACAAGGCTTCTCTTAACATCCTTACTCGGTAAAATAATAATAATAGCCTTAGGCAGATCGTAAAATCACTTTTTTTGCTGTTCTTTCGAAACCAGATATTTTATACAGACATCATTTTCTTTGGCACATTAAGTGGTTAACTAAACGAACGACGCTCGAACGCTGTGGGCCTTAGGGCATTAAAAATCACATCAGAATTTACGCTGCATTTTGTGTTGAATTCGCACAGCTCTAGCTTCAATTTGTGACCCTGTAAAGCTTAGTACCTACAACAGATCAGGGTTTAAGTCGATCGTAAGGCATTGATCAGAGGCTTCTCAAAGTCAGTGTGATCAAGTAAGTGTCATTCTAGAACCTTTTCCCGGTTCTAAATTTGTGACGGGGATGTCCCCTGATCGCAATACTACCAAGGCATCTCAGAAAATCCCTAATATAAGCAAACGTGCTAGGTGATTTTAGCGTCGCTGATAGTTCAGAGAGGACTTTTTGCTGGAGCAATAAATATGCATGGAAAGGAAATCATCTTGAGAGCATTTAAAATGATCCTATAAAAATATAATAATAAAGACGATAATGCCAATGACACTACGTAGGAACATGGAATAAATAGAAGGAATAAAAAAAATAAACCTTAAATTTTTGAAGTATAAAAAAAAAATTTTTCGGGCATGGAGCATATCTTTGAATGAAAAAAAGGCAGAAATTAGCAGAGGAAAGAAAATTTAGTCCACAGAAGATACAGCACACACGAAGGTTTTTCCGTATGTTTTCAATATTGTCAGGAAATACAGATAGAATATGCCCGATATGGCAGTATAAATGCATGTAATCGAAAGCTAAGTAGTCACCATTATGGAGGCGATGGAAATTTTAAAGAAAGAGTTTGGTGAAACGTTACGGATTAAACTCAGAGGGGATTTTTCATGTGTTCCATTAAAAGGCGACGTGACTTCAGCATAGATGAATCCAAGATCGATTTGCGCATTTTCATCCTCCTAAACAAGCATAGCAGTGGTGTAGTTGTGAGCGAAATATATCTTCCGTCAAATAAGGGGACTGCATATTGTTTTCATCACGTTTTCATCGATCTGGATATTGGCCCTTCCACTCCACTCTTTATCATGTACTTTTATTCGGACATTTCTGAGGTTTTGAAAACTTTGTCTAAGCTTTCCTTCAACCTTTACTGTAGATCCATCTTCCGTTACAACTACCAAAGAATATGGGAAGCTGATGACCATTTTGCACTCAAACATTGAATCACAGCAGGTACTTTTTAACTGGCGGTAGCAATGATTTTCCCTGGCATTGTTAACTGCAATTATCAATAGGCAAACGGCTATTGGATGAAAACAATAATTTCAGAAGCTTTGGAAATATTTGATAGATGGCGCTTCAAGCATACAACTTTTGTCTAACTCGAAAGTATTTTAAATTACGAAAATGGCCCATCCTTTTCAAAAATACCCCGTACTTAAATAAAAAAAACCCTAGATCAAATCATACATGACATACTATATTTGTGGTTCCTACGGCAGAGATTATGAGAAAAAGAAGAGAGACCATTAGCGCGTATTACCACTACTTTGTATAACGGAAAACATGTTAACACAAGTAATTAAGAAAAAGTAACGATGATATCTATCAACTAAATAAAATTTTCATGAACCTTGTGGTAAATTAAAAATAAAAATACATTTTCCATGATGGAAACTCAAAAACTTGACATAGGGTCGTTTTAAATTATGCTTTCATGTTATATATGACGGAATAGAGAAGTGTAGTAAATGGGGATTCAAACTCGAAAATAAGGGAAAAAAATGGTCCAACCTAAAAGTAATAATAACATTAACGGGGAAATAATATTTCATTTCATAGTTTTAAAAAATTACAAGCAGTGAAGAGAATTTAAAAAAAACCTTAGAAAAGAAACTCATTGAATACTGAGCAAAAAAATGGCATGTGAGCAAAGCCCTACATGCCTTTACATCAAGCTGTTATGCGAGTATTAAGATAGTAGTTCGTTTTCATCTAATATCAAGGAAATTCAAAGAAAAGGTCTAACTTTTTCAGAGAGTAAAAATCATTCGCCTTGACCGGGATTCGAACCCGGATCCCTCGATATCCGGCCGAGTGCTTTAACCACTTAATCTGCCTGAAATGGTTGCATTATAATGCACACATAGCGGGTGACTCCGTTAAAGTTACTGTTACAGTTTCTTGAAAAGGTCTAACTGTTCGTTCTTTAATAGGAGAAAACAGGAAAATAAAAAATTGCAAACATGCAGCAATTTTCCACAAGAAAACATTTTTTTCGAATTTCTTGAAAAAAAGAAAAGTCCGCAAGAATAGTGGCTCACATGCCTGACAATCAATCTCGTGAGCGAAATACTAATGACCTAATAAGGAATGAAAACGACCTCGAAGAATAAGGAAAAATAAATGCATATGGGTTCATGCCGGAGATATAAAGGGAAAAGGAAAGACAGGTCACGATAAACGCTCTTGCCTCTTTTCATTCTTGAACTGCTAAAATCGGGAGACGGACATAAAGAAGTGGAGACAGTATATTTAGTAAAAAAAAATCATTAAAAAAATTGATACATAATAAAATAATATTGAATGACAGCGGATGGGGCAAGCTGTATTATAGGCTTCTTATTTTAAATAGAAAGACGTAATAAATGAAAAGAGTATATTGGAAGCTGTTGTAACTTGCATGCTAAAGATAAGTGCTACAGGGTTTCTACTCTCATTGGTATTATCTTATTCGTATTACTGAGCTGAATTCCCGCGTTAGCATCAGAATTCGATTGTTTGCTGTCAACATTATTTTAAGGAGAAGCCCGGAAGAATGTAAGCTACACTTTAGAAATTTTTCTCAGAATTAGAAGGCCTTACGCAGGTGGAGTTCGATGTAAATATTGAAAATGCAAATCAAGATTCGGGTATAAAATAAAATAAGTAAAAGACATAAATTACACTCTCGCGGGATTGGAATTAAGCAATTAATAACAAATCAAATACTTGGCTGCTCCACTTGTATCACACTTTTTATGGGGTACAACCGAATAATACTTAACGGATAAACCTTGAAGAAACTATATTTCATCATATTATTAGTGAGAAAAGCAAATCCCAGAGTAAAGGAAGAGGGTTACTGAAATTAGTTGGTAAATATTTAGAATATGCGAAAAGTAAATATGGTCCACGCGAGAAAGCTTAATTAAAAAAATGGAAAACGTTCATAGAAATTCATCTAAATGTTTTGAAAAAATTATAAGAAAAGAGTACACGTGATGGATTTTATGGAGGAAATAGAATAAGAACTCTAAGACACCTTAGTTTAGTATCGACCCTGTAGGACTGGCTATCTCCGCACATCATGCTGACAGATTAGACAATCAGGATAAAGGCATCTGCTGGAGCGCATATGAATATACGTATAAATTTGTGCATGCCCTACACGGAAAAAGTCCTTGCGGTGTCAATGCATCTACTGCTTTGCCGCTTATCAGGTGAATCGCTCGGCTCTTCCGCCGGGTTGGGCTCTCCACCTCCGCCGACGTTTTGATGACCGAATCGCTCATCAGGGCTTGAGGGCCGTGATCAGTGACTCGGTAAACCAACCCGTTGGGAGACCAGAGAGGAGATTATCATTGTCCTAGAGGCGGATTGAGGGGTGCTGTGCACCAGATGAAGTGGAGATGCAGGTGTAATTATAAAACCGAGAAGGCGGCTTCAAACCAAACACCCGGAACCCTGAAGCTGGTGGGATGCCAGGCCAAATACTTATGACTATATATTGACTCCAATAAGAGGTAAAGTCGAATTGCCGAGGTAGCAGCAAGAGCCTATACCTTGCGACAGAGAAACTCCAATAAACCAAGGACATACGATTAAGGTGTGATGTGCTGTAGCTGTTCTACAATAACCTTAGACGAAGGCTATTACAGTTTTACACTTATAATTATTAAGTGTGACATTGTAATAAGCCAAATAAATAATTTTTAAGAGTGTTTCCTGTTACATCATATATACATACAAACATAATTTGTTCCTTAGATATTTATTCATAATTTAAGCTTTTCTACCTCACCATTTTAATTCCATCTCAAAGTTGCACCAAAAAATGCCTCAGAAATTAAACCTTTAAATTAACAATAAATCGTCAACCTTAAATAAAATGTGAATGATAGGACACCCTCTTCATTCTTGTATTCAATTCATAAATGATACATGATTCATTTTTTTATGAAATTCACATTCAAGGCTAAACGAACGATTGGCTTATGTCGATGAAAAAGTAATTTTCATTTCTGGGTCCAGTATGCGCCCACACCGCAGTTTATATCTCGTTTCAACTTATAGTTTAAATTGAGCTGAATAAATATAAGCCAAATACCTAACCATTATGCACTTTTTTAGACCAGTTTCTTTTATAGTAAGCATCAAGTACGTCATTGAACAATATGGGAGAAAAGCGCAATCGTTTGTCCAATTTTTTCAAGTGAAATACTTTTCACTACTAGTATATCTTTAACATGGTACACATATAAACCATTCAGGCTAGGCTTGCTATGAGTCGCAGGGCACTTCTATGCATTCTTTAACATGAAGTATTGAAAAGTTATCGGTTTTTTAGCACTCTTTGGGTTTTCCGGCCTAAATCCCCTTCTAGTTTGTGAATTGTTGACTACTTCAAATTGCCTCATTTTCTTTTGCATTTCCAGTTGAAAAAGTGTACCATATTAAACCCACAGGTTTAATATGGTACACTTGTCCTTTTAAAAAAGGTGATATTTGGGCGGATAAATATGAATGACTGCAAGATTCTGGTTAAAGTAAGTTCTGGAAAATAATTAAATACCATAAATGAATATTAAGGCAAAGCAATATCAATATCTGATATCATGTAGAATAACTCTTCAATGTTAGCGTAGAAGGCTACCAAGTGGACTGGAGTATAGGTAAGCGACATTCTCACCAACTAACCAAAAGGTCGCGGGTACGATTTTAACCTCCAAGTGACTTCCTTTTGGGCCCAAACTGCGGAGGTTTGTGACTTTAAAATTATTACATTATACAAGCGAATTCCTGTAGAAGAGTGCCTCGTGGCCATTGCTTCGTCGTCATTAAAGGTATCATTATGATAAAAATATACAAGTACCCACATCATTTCCTCACTTCCCATCAAACGTAGAATGTAGAGTTTGTGCAAAAGAAATTATTAAGATATCCACCATGCAACCAGTATCCCAGAATTAAAGACTAAACTAGTTTTCTTGAGGAAATTACTTTTAGTACTATTTTAAATATAATTTTATAATTAATTTGTATAACTTAAAAAAATGTTCTCCAAGCCGATCTTTAATAGAGGAATCTGCAGTTTTTAGGGCTACTCCTTGTAACCTAGGACTATACATTGAGAATTTCAATATGATTTCATGTCACAAACGCGAACGTTGGCACAGCGGTAGTCTTGAGGCAGTGGTGTTCTAAAGATTGAGTGCTCCGGGGAGGCAAATATGGTTCAGCTATTAAAAATGCTTGTATTTTTTGAAACGAGCCTTCAGATAACAATACAGAATTACTATTCACCACTCATGAGAAATAAAAGTTGCAGCAGACCTTTGTCTTCGATCAAGAAGATCAGGCCCGTTATCGACCACCGCTGCCTTGGACCAGGGTGCAGCTGTTCATGGCATCGGACGCAGTATTCTAATACGGAAGATAATGGTTAAGCTACCTATTTAAACCTCCCTTGTAGAAGGAGGCTTGCTTAAAATATTTACAGTATTTTGTTCCTATGGGCAAATACTCTCCAATGTATTCTTCTGTTTCAGAATTTATTTCGTGGAAGTATTTAATATCCATTCTAAAAAGGCTTTATACTTTTCGACAGATTTTTATTTTAACTACAACGCGTTTCACTGACCTACGGCATCATCAGGTACAAATTTGCTCAACAAACAGTGCGGGAATATATACATACACTCAGGAGAGAGTGGGGGCGGGGAGGGGAAGGAGGGCCTGAGAGGGGTGGGGGCGATCAGGTGTGTTGAAGGGTTAGTTTTACCAATTCCAGGCTAGTTTCTCGGAAAGGAATAGAGAGGGGGATGGGAACAATTGCTCGAAATAAAGTGTCTCGTTGGGGTTTGCTAAGTTCCTCATTATCTCCATTTGATCAAGAGTGTCCATTTTTAATCCTTTTGGGAGAAAATGTAATATTTCTGGGATGAAGTCACTGCTGTGGTCGAATTCTAGCAGTTGTTTAACAAAGAGAGAGTTGTTATTCTTATTTTTGTGACACATTGCGTGTTCTCGTAACTTGACATTCCTCCCTGTCTGACCGACATAAACGGTGTTGCAATTCTCGCATTTCAGTTTATAAATACCTGATTTAAAAAGGCTATCCTGTGTGTCTTAACCATTGACTAGAAGTTTGGAGAGGGTTAACGGTGTGTAAAAGGCTGCTTTGAGTGAGGTAGGTAGGCAGTTGGAAATATTATATGATATACCTTCCAGAAATGGGGTCGAGCACCACCAAAAATTTTTAGATACTGCGGACTGTGCGGAGGGATTACTATGTACGGGCATTGATTTTTGTTTTTCCGAAGTAATTTATCAATTAACTCAGAGTTGTACCCATTGCTGGTAGCTATATCAGTGATTATCACTAGTTCGATGTTGAAGTTTTTGGGGGAAAGGGGGATGTGTAGGAGGCGGTGGATCATCGAATGGAGGGCCGCATGTTTGTGAGAAAAATGGTGGGTAGAATAATTAGGAATTATGAGTTATCTTTAAGTGGATTTCCTGTAAATTGCAAATTCATGTCATTTCTCCCTTATGTTAATTGACAAGTCGAGGAAGTTGATTGTGCCGTTGACGTCTTTTTCGTAAATACTAAAATTTGAGAAATATCTGACGAATAGTAAGGGATAACAACTGCAGGATTATAATGCAACAATTTCAGAGAGTAAAAATCATTCGCCTTGACCGGGATTCGAACCCGGATCCCTCGATATCCGGCCGAGTGCTTTAACCATTTAAGCTACCGAGACGTCATCTTACACTCTGACTCGTGGACTGTGGCGCCTTGCGCACGACTACGAATGCCTGTGACATTGTATGTACGGTATTTCGTCATAAAATCTTGTTCCTTTAAAGCCCCCAAAATTTCAGAGTGTAAGAGGACGTCTCGGTAGCTTAAGTGGTTAAAGCACTCGGCCGGATATCGAGGGATCCGGGTTCGAATCCCGGTCAAGGCGAATGATTTTTACTCTCTGAAATTGTTGCATTATAATACACACATAGCGGATGACTCCGTTAATAGTTACTGTTGCGGCATCTCCCGCAGTTTCTTGAAATGAACAGCCTAAGTGTTTGAAATTGGCTTTAACCTCGTGGACTGTGGCGCCTCGCGCACGACTACGAATGCCTGTGACATTGTATGTACGGTATTTCGTCACAACATCTTGTTCCTTTAAAGCCCCCAAAATTTCAGAGTGTAAGAGGACGTCTCGGTAGCTTAAATGGTTAAAGCACTCTGTCGGATATCGAGGGATCCGGGTTCGAATCCCGGTCAAGGCGAATGATTTTTACTCTCTGAAATTGTTGCATTATAATACACACAGCGGATGACTCCGTTAATAGTTACTGTTGCGGCATCTCCCGCAGTTTCTTGGAACTGTAGGATTATCGCCAAGAAGAATGACAATGCTGTAATGGGTAGTAGAAGTAGCACCTGTTTAAATGAGGTTCACCGCTAACATATATATTTACGTGTGTGGGCACGATGGCGTTCGTTCTTGCCCTTATTAATACCTTGCAGGTGTTTTTCAGCGGTTTTAGAGATTTTTTCCCCCATCTCTTACCCTTTTAACACCCTCACTCGCACTCAACCCTTAGCCCTTTCAGCTTGGTGCTTCTACTCCCTGCAACACACATTCTTCGTGGAAAGCGGGTATTTTATAAGTAGACCATATCAAGAGTAGTGGTAGGAATTGAGTGGTTGGGAAAAGAAAAAGCAAAGCAAAAAGAATATTTGTTATTTTTATCTTCATGTAATGTATTCTGCTTTCTGATGAATACTCTACGTTGAAATCATACAAGAGGAGCATCCTTATCCATCAATGCATAACGAAAAATAAGGAAATTCAATTGCAAGGAAAACGGAGATTGAAGAAGAAATAACTGGAATTAACCTAAACACAAATGTACCAGAAGAGAAATTTCACCAGGTAGCTATAGATAATAATTCTTATTATAAAGCTTAGTGCAAAGAAAAAGGAAATTTAACAGCCTAAGAAGTGAAGAATAGGGTAGAATGAAAGGATGTCATCCTGGAACCAAAGTAGACAGCGTAAGGGAAGCTACTAAGGAGACTCAACGCCAAAAGGAAGAAGAGCTGGAACAACGGGAATATGCAAGCTAACGTTGAGCTACTTGGAAGAAAGACAAATGAAATGTCACAATATATGGGATGCAGTTACGACTCAGTTAAAAATAAGTGATGAAGGCACAGAAAACCAAATGGAGGAGTATATCGAATACAAGGTTTGTAGAAACAATTTCGGTAACAATTTTTCTTGACGTGTGCGTGAAGTGCTAAATTGAGACTGTCGGCTAAGTGTTCACGCGATCGTATTGATATTGATATGATGATATCGCATACCATTATCACCGGAAGTTTGGTAACAATAAAGATTTCGCTTAACTCGTCCCGAAGATCTTGACGCACGACCAAGACCAGAGTCGAGTTTCTTCTTGCAAATACCCCCTGCAACGACATCGTGACGATTTTCCAACTCCCTTACAGCCTCGAATTGGCACCAGCAGACTAATTTTTATTCTCAAAAGTGAAATCCTCTCTCAAAGGACACTACCAATGAACCCTAAGTCCCGTCAAAGAAATTTGCTCGCGTACCCTAGAGGACCTTCCGGAATCCACCCACCAGAGAGCCTTCGCGCTTCATGCTCAAGGAATGTACTTTATCTGAAATAAATTTATTTTGCTGTAACTTTTTATATTTTTTACAAACAGTGTAGCTGCTTTAAAGGGCGAAACCCCTAGAAAGTGGCCAAGTGATCGAATATGGGAGCCAGATAGGCGAAGAGGACGAACTCTCTTACAGGTAAGTGTATTGAGTAGTGCTGTGAGAGGCTTAAAAAACAAAAGGTGCCGGAGCGCAGGTAGACAGAATGAGAGATGCATTTTTAAGGCTTTCGAAGACAAAGACAACGGAGTAATTCATAGAATATTCGAAGACAACTACAAAAGTTGAAGAATACAGAATGGTTTTGAGAAGAATGAATTGATTGTAATGCCAAAGAAATCAAGTTCTTAAGGACGTGAGTATGAATAAAAGTTGAGTCAAGTATTGAACGCCTCCAAAGTAGCAACGCAAATGATTTACTGGAGAATGAAGGGAAGAAACGAAGAAGAAATGTTGGAAAATGAAATCTGTTACAAGGAGATTCAGATGGGTTTAAAGCTAACGAAAAAATCGGATTCACATCAACAGACATTTAGCTATCTGGCTTTGCGGACTTTGATGCAACAGCCAATATGATATGAAGACAGGTATACATACACATAGCTTAAAACATCCTCATGTAAAACGAAATGAGAAATTAAATTAATAGAAAATATTACCATTCGCCAACACTATTTCTGTACACCCATGGTAGAGTGTGAACAGATAAAGTAACACTAACCGGATCATTATTGAGGAAAAGAAAATAAGAAACCTTGCTATTCATGTTATCACAATTTCGATTATTTTCTATATTCGCTCTAGCCAATACCAAGGTGTGACGCAAAATAGAAGAGAAACCCCACTAAACGCCATTTGGAATGCTAAAAATAAACCAAAACTTTATATCTAGTAGGATTTATTTAACCCAGAGTTTCACAACAACATTTGCTACGTCGATGACGTAAAGGGAATGCACGTCTCTCGTGGCTTGCAGACAGTAAACATTTCACATAATGAAATTGAGGTGCCATTTACGCGAGCTCGTATCTGGTGGAGAATTCCAGAGGACTTGAGAGTTTTTTTAAGCCCATTTAATCTTCATTACAGCACGGGGGCATCTCGTCTTCATGGCTTTCAAACTTATCGCCAATGAGTACCACTTTTTGCTTAATAAAATCTACAGGGAAGTTGATCCTTTAGTTAGCATAGCAGCTAGTACAATTACGTAGAAAAGAAAAGGTGATAGTGGGATTGCCTGTCGCACTCTTCTGCCTAAAACTGCCTATTCCCGCCCTCCACCCGTACCTGAACAGTCTGAGACAAACTATATCGGTTAAGAACAAGTCACGAATCCCTCCAGTCTAACTATATCTTCTGCACTACATTTTTTTATTCTACCTAATTTACTCTAACGAGGGCCTTCAACAAATCTACGAAACAGGAAAATGCATCAGAGAATATAAAATAAAGCCAATGGAAGGAATCTACTGTTTAGAATGGTCATTTGAGCAGATCACAAGCGTAAAAATATTTCCTTAACAGGGACTAAATCCGTCTTCCCGACCCCTCCTGTGTTCGTCTTTTATTTGTTTTCCTATCCCATTTCCTTATATCTATTTCAAATGAAATTATATATATATATATATATATATGTATATATATATATATATATATATATATATATATATATATATATATATATATATATATATATATATATATATATTACACTCAGGAGAAGTCGAAAGTAGTTAGAATAGGAATCTGGAACGTCAGGACAATGTTGAGGAGAGGCAAATTAGAAAATATTAAGCGAGAGATGGAAAGAGGTAACATAGATGTTTTAGGCCTCTGCGAGGTGAGATGGAAGGATAGCGGGGATTACTGGAGTGACAATTATAGAGTAATATACAGCGGCGGGGATGAGAGCCAACGAGGGGTTGCCGTAATTTTAAATAAAGGGGTAGGAAGAAGCGTAGTCAACATAGAACAAGCGACAGATAGAATTTTACTCGTAGAGATTAAAGCAGAGCCGACGAACTTGGTCATTATCCAGGTATACATGCCACCGAGCAACCACAAGGAGGAAGAAGTCGATATGTAGTATCGAGTATGATGAGTTAGAGGATATCATCGCGAGTGTTCCTGCAGGGAAACATTTGATAGTGATGGGGGATTGGAATGCGACGGTAGGCGAAGGAAGAGATGGTGGTGAGGTGGGGGACTATGGGTTAGGCAAGAGGAATGAACGCGGGGAGAAAGCAATTGAATTCTGCAGGAGACAGGGGTTAGTCATCACTAACACATGGTTTAGACACCACAAAAGGCGTAGGTATACATGGAAAATGCCAGGTGACTCAGAAAGGTATCAGTTAGATTATATTATGGTTAGGCACAGGTTTAGGAACAGTGTGATAAATTCGCACAGTTTCCCAGGAGCGGATGCGGACTCTGACCACAATTTAGTTGTTATGAAATGTAATGTTCGTTTCAAGAAGATAAGGCAAGGGCGGCGGGTTAAAAAATGGAATTTAGAAGCAGTAAAGGAATTAACGAGGAAGGAGTATCAGGAGGCTGTAGAGAAAATGATGGATGACGGTAAAGAACTGAGTGCTATCAAAGAAAAATGGGAATGTATCAAGAAAGGGATATTGGAAGCCGCTAAAGACACTATAGGAACCGTTAACGGGAAAAGGATAAGGAAACCATGGGTAACGGATGAGATGATTGCGAAGATGGATGAGAGAAGAAGATGGAAAAATGTAAACACAGAGTTAGGCAAAATGAAGTACAAAGAGTTAAACAATAAATTGAGAAGGGCCACAAATAAAGCAAAAGAAGAATGGTGGAAAACGCAATGCGAGGATATGGAAACTTTACAGAGGAAGGGTGAAATTGGTGCTCTATACAGCAAGGTTAAGTTATTATCGGGAAGTAAGAAGGCAAGAGCTGTGCTAACAGTTAAAGATAAATGGGGTAAGATAATAGTTGAACCAGGAAAAATCCAAGAGAGATGAAAGGAATATATAGAAACACTGTATGGTAAAGAACTTAGGCCGACAAGGTTAGACATAGAAAAGGAACATGACGTAGAAGAAGATAGCTTAGGTCCAGGCATACTCGACGATGAAATAGAAAGGGCACTAAAGGAGATGAAAGCAAATAAGGCTGTGGGGGTGGACAATATTCCTGTAGAAATGTTGAAATGGTTAGGGAAAGGTGGGAAAAAGGCCATATATGGACTGATTCGTAGTATCTATAAGGAAGGAATCTGGCCGGAAGATTTTGTGAGATCGGTGTTAGTTCCTATTCCAAAAAAGGCAAAGGCTTCGTCATGTGAGGATTACAGAACAATAAGTTTGATATCCCACGCAGCTAAAGTTATTCTCAGGATCATCAACAAAAGGATAGAGAGTAAGGCAAATGATTACTTAGGGGATGATCAGTTTGGGTTCAGGAAAGGAAGAGGTACGCGTGATGCCATTGCAGTAATGAGATCACTAGTCGAGAGGAATATAGAATACAATCAGGACGTTTTTGCCTGTTTTGTAGATTTCGAAAAAGCGTTTGATAGAGTGAATTGGGAAAAATTAATGCGTGTATTGCAGAAAATAGGAATGGATTGGAGGGACAGGAGACTGATCCGCAACCTGTACATGTCTCAGACTGCTCAGGTGCGAGTGGGGAACGGAGAGTCTGGATGGGCAGTATTAGGAAGAGGTGTAAGGCAGGGTTGCCCATTGTCACCGGTACTGTTCAACGTATATGTAGAGGAAATGATTAAAGAGGCATGGGAAGAACTGAAGGTAGGAATGAAAGTCGGAGGGGAATTCGTAAAATCGGTTAGGTTTGCCGATGACCAAGCATTAGTTGCTCAGTCAGCCAAGGGGTTGCAAGCATTGTTGAGTGAATTGGAGGTTCAGTGCGATAAATATGGGATGAGAATCAATATTAATAAAACAAAGGTTATGCGATTTTCCAGAAAGAAAAAGGCTAAGCTAAATATTAAAATAGGCGGGGAAAGAATAGAGCAGGTAGAGCAGTTTACATATCTCGGAAGTGTTTTGGACCAATATGGTCAAAGTGGTAGGTACGTAAGGAGAAGAATTGCGCTAGGCAAGGAGGCTTTCTCAAGGAGGAGGGAGTTGATGACGGGGACGTTGATTAGGGATGTTAAGACAAGACTCGTAAAAACTCTGATATGGAGCGTAGCTATGTACGGCGCGGAAACGTGGTCGCTGAAGCAGGAGGATAGACGTAGATTGGAGGCTTTTGAAATGTGGGTGTGGAGAAGAATGGAGAAGGTGAAATGGACCGAAAGGAAAACAAATGAGGAAGTACTGGAAATGGTGGGTGAGGAGAGGGGTTTGTTGAGAGAAATCCTATGGAGGCAGGAAAAATGGATGAAAGGCGTATTGAGCGGTAGTGGAATGTTGAAGAGGGTAATAGAGGGGAGAATGTTGGGCAAGCGAGGTAAGGGTAGGAACAGGATAGGGATGTTTGACGGGATGAAGGGAGGAAAGAAGTACACCGAGATGAAGAGGGACCTGATATAGATTAGTTTGCTAGGTGGGGAGTCACAAAATGTTTATTTGATAGTTGTGTCCATCCAAAAACCTACCTTAACCGGTAGATTACCTAATAATAATATATATATTTCTGTTCCTAAATCCTCTTGAGAAAGGTAGTTGCACCACCGAAAATTTGAGACCAGTGAGTCCCTCTTTTATGCGTTTCTGTTTCTATGTTCAATTTGTGTCTACTAGTGCATTTACATTATTTATATATATATATATATATATATATATATATATATATATATATATATATATATATATAATTAGGTAATCCACCGGTTAAGGTAGGTTTTTGGATGGACACAACTATCAAATAAACATTTTGAAACTCCAAACAAAACCCAATCCAGCAACGTAATCTAAATCAGGTCCCTCTTCATCTCTGTGTACTTCTTTCCTCCTTTCATCCCGTCCAACATCCCTATCCTGTTCCTGCCCTTTCCTCGCTTGCCCAATATTCTTCCCTCTATTACCTTCTTCAACATTCTACTACCGCTCAGTACACCCTTCATCCATTTTTCCTGCTTCCATAGGATTTCTCTCAACAACGTAATCTCTCTCCTCACCCACCATCACCAGTATTTCCTCATTTGTTTTACACTCGGTCCATTTCACCTTCTCCATTCTTCTGCACACCCTCATTTCAAAAGCCTCCAATCTACGTCTATCCTTCTGCTTCAGTGACCACGTTTCAGCGCCGTACATAGTTACGCTGCATATCAGAGTTTTTACGAGTCTTGTCTTAACATCCCTACTCAACGTCCCCGTCATCAACCCCTCCTCCTTGAGAAAGCCTCCTTGCCTAGCGCAATTCTTCTCCTTACGTACCTACTACTTTGACCGTATTGGTCCAAAACACTTCCGAGATATGTAAACTGTTATACCTGATCTATTGTTTCCCCTCCTATTTTAATGTTTAGCTTATTCTCTTTCTTTCTGGAAAATCGCATAACCTTTGTTTTATTAATATTGATTCTCATCCCATATCTATCGCACTGAACTTCCATTTCACTCAGCAATGCTTGCAACCCCTTGGCTGACTGAGCAACTAATGCTTGGTCATCAGCAAACCTAACCGATTTTACGAATTCCCCTCCGACTTTCATTCCTACCTCCAGTTCTTCCCATGCGTCTTTAATCATTTCCTTCACATATACGTGAACAGCACCGGTGACAATCGGCAACCCTGCCTTACCCCTTTATAACACTGCCCATCTGGACTCTTCGTTCCCCACTCGCACCTGAGCGGTCTGGAACATGTACAGGTTGCAGTTCTGTCCCCTGTCCCTCCAATCCATTCCTATTTTCTGCAATACACGCATTAATTTTTCCCAATTCACTCTATCAAACGCTTTTTCGAAATCTACGGAACAGGCAAATACGTCCTGATTGTATTCTGTATTCCTCTCGATTAGTGATCTCATTACTGCAATGGGATCGCGCGTACCTCTCCCCTTTCCTAAACCCAAACTGATCATCCCCTAAGTAATCATTTGCCTTACTCTCTATCCTTTTTTGATGACCCTGAGAATAACTTTAGATGCGTGGGATATTAAGCTTATTGTTCTGTAATCCTCGCATGATGTAGCCTCTACCTTTTTCGGAATAGGAACTAACACTGATCTCACAAAATGTTCCGGCCAGATTCCTTCCTCATAGATACTACGAATCAGTCCATCAAGTGTCTTCTTCCCACAGATATAAAATATATATTCCCCACAATAAACTTAAATCCAAACATATCCTATGTTTATAACCCGGACTCCATTCTTCCCCCACCCGCTTTTAAAATCCCTCCCACCAATTTGATAATCCTCATTTAATTATTCCAGTAACATAGTTTACCTTCTGAAGTGCCAACTATGGCCTTCCTTTTATATTGGACAGTTTACCAAACCTCTAAATATTAGAATCAATAACCACCGGGACTCATTCAAGAATCCTTACATTATTTTGATTCTCCCAATCCGGAAACACGCTTCCGAGCATAACGCTTCCTTTGATAAATGCTATAGTTTATCCATTTTAGGCATTCCTCCCTCCCTCTTACCCTCCACTCAAACTCAAAACAATAGAGTAGGCATTAATTTGGCTTCTGGATTCCTGGAATTACCCAGTTATTTATATTAAACATTAATTATCCCGACCTCACATATTTTTAACCCTCCTCTGGTCGCAACACCTTCCATATTATTCCCACACTTCTAAAATTCACCCCCCCCCCAACTCTTCCCCTCGCAAACCTTTCCCCACCTTTTCTTTCCGTCCAGTGTCTCTAGTCCCTTCTTTTATAACTTTTTAATCTGTGCTTTCCCTGTGTTTCTTGAGATGGGTAGCTTGTGACACTGAAAATTGGAAAATATGCGAGTTTTTTTTATTTTTTGTGTTTTTCCGTGTTTGTGTATTTGTTTATTAGTGTTAACTTCATATATATCATATCCATTATATAGTTATATATACATATAATTATTTTAGTATATACATGTATAGATTTCATATGTGTGAATCACAATACTCGTATATTAAAACCTTGACGTAGAGGAGGAACTAGCATGTCCCTTTGACCCATAGAACTGTATTGAGGGAGAAATAGAGCCGTACTGTTCTTTGGATATTCATTCATGGCGGATAGTTAGAAGTGGAGTCAGAAAGAAGTTAGTGGTTGTTGGTTGGTACAGGTTGTTTGTCAATATGGCGCATTCCCTCAGTGACGCGGACATTTTAGTGATGGTATCTTGTTGAAAAACCTAGTAAGAAAGCAAAAGGAAAACATTATTTACCTCCAAAAGTTATAGTGGAGCCTTATGTCGAAATAAGTGGGGTAAACTTTCGGAACTGGCTCTAGTAGACCGAATGTCGTAACCGGCGTACGGGGGAGGAGAGCCCACCGCGGTCTACATCACACGAGCGATTGACAGCAGGAAAGGACAGACGGACAAGGACAAACATCGTGAAAATATGGACCAGTAGAGACGATCCTGGAGAAAGGAGAGTTATGAATTATCAAGCGAGAGATGGAGAGAGTAAATATTGAAATAGTAGAACTGTGCGATGTCAGCTGGAAATACGTGTACATCAAGTAATATTGAAGAGTCAGTTAGAGATTAATTTAAACCAGATGGGCTGAGAGTCAACATCGGATAGCCATAGTTATGAATAGTTAACTGGGAGATTGTTAATTAATGTGAAATAGTTAAAATTTGGAATATCCGTGCTGGAAATAATAGCAGACTGAATATATAAAAAATGGAAATTTAGGCGTGTATGTCGTGAAACAATAAGGAGGAGTAAAAAGTAGGTATTTCTTATGATCAGTTTGGTGCAATGACTGTAAATGTACCTGAAAGAAAGCAGAGTAGATGTGGATTCGGATCACAATTTATTGCTCACGAAAGGCAAAGTTAAGTAAAAGAAATTGAGTAGGGCAAGGAGTACAAGAAATGGGGATGTGAAACACGTGACTGTGGCAATATAGGTGTCTACCAGGATGCAGTTGATGAAGCTCTGAGGGAAAATGATAGAAAGACCTAAAGAAATAATAAAAAAATGAGATTGAGAAAAGAATCCATTCTTTCGCCTAACTCCTAAAGGTAAAGGTGGCACAAAAAAATAGTGAAGGAAGAAATAGGAGCGGTAAGATGATAATGAGTTGGGAAGCTATTGATTATGTAAGATATAACTGGAGAGGTTTTTTACGATTAGAGTAAGAATGTAAAAGAACGTTAACCCAGAATTAAGGGAAATTAAGTAAATATATCTAATCAATTAACTTAGGTAAGTCATTAATTAAAAAAAGGAAATATTGGCAGGAACATCAGTGCATGAATATGGGGAGTTTAAAAGGTAGGTCAAAATGACAAGAAAACTAAGAAATTATCATGATTAAGGAAAGGAATCCCATCAACGTGTAAAGCAGCAGTATAATATTACAAGCTTGATTTCAAACGCATCAGAGGTGTTGCTTAAGATAATCAACAACAGGATGAAGAGGAGTACAAATTCGTTAGGGTGTTAGAATACGAAATTGTGATGGGTATGCGTGATGCCAAAATAGTAATTAACTCAATTATGGGTAGAAACATGAAAGGATCACCAGGTTGTATTTCGCACTTTTGAGTTAGCTGGAGTATTTAATGAACATTTTACATGAACACAGTTATATTGGAAGAATGTGTGACGTATACCGCACCTATACATATCTCAGAGTGCATAATTGTGGATAGTGAGTGTTAGGCCTTGCGCGGCATGGGAGTAACATAGGTATGATCTTCATCACCTTTTCTTTTAAATAGATTTTCGCAGGACGTGGTGAGGAAGACATTGGTGGATTGAAGGCAGAGGTGGATTGAAAATAGGTGGGAAACTCTTGAAATCACTCCAACTTACTAAATTTAGACTCGTTCGGCGTTAGTTAGTCCCTCAGCCGAAGACTTACAATCATTACTAAGCGCATAATTAGTATGATGTCATGAAATTACATTTCATCATTAGAAAACGAAAATATTTGTTCTCGTCTATGTCTACAAAGCAAAGCACGACGTACTTAGGAAAATTTTTGGATAAGGATGGCAGAGCAGGAGGAGCTCTGAAACAAAATATGTGATTAATTAAGATGAGTTAACAAAAAACTTGGGATATAAAGAAAAGACAGGTGTAAGCTTTAATATGGAGTGTTCTTTTGCGTAGCGTGGATACTTGGTCTTTGTAGTAAAAGGATACTCATAGATTGGAGACTAATGAGATGCATGGATGGAGCGGGATAGAGAAAATAAAATGGAAGGAAGTTCGGAGGAATCCGCAGGGTCAGTGTATGTAGGAGATACCGAGAGGCAATATGATACTGGATATGACAACGAAGAACTATATGATGAAAAAGTAGATAATGAGAAGAAGAGTATATGTAAATTAGATGGAATTAAAGGGGGAAGAAGTATTCAGATTTATTGACTCAGTAATTGCAGCATATAGAATTCGATTTAAGAATATTTTTGTCAAGTTATTCTGGGTTTGGGATTAAATTGGAGTGTAGCGCCAGGGTACATAAAATTCTACCTTACGTAAGACGCGATGCCATGGCCGGGATAAATGTTTAAATATGAATATTGAAATTGGTTATCCATACGACTGTGCGCATCAATAATTGATATTTCATAAACAGTTATTTCTAGGGACAGAGATGCTAAATATCTTCCACAAACCCTTACGCACTCGCAGCGCTATTTCACGAAGCAAGGCAACGCATTCAGGGTCCATAACTATCTCCCATAGAGTCCAAAATGCTACAACGGTGAAAAACCTTTTTATGATCCTAAGACACATTTAAACTTTGCTGCCTTATCCTCTCAATGCCAGAAATACAGAGTTTCACCAAATGAAAAAAGTGTGCCATTCGTGTGCAGCACAGAAACAAATGGACAGTGTCTTCATGGCGGCGCGATGAAAACTATTCGGCCGAAGCGGTCGGAGGGCGAGAATGACAACAATGATGACTTAACTCCCACGAAGCCGATCACGTGTCCCTCAACCGAATGACACGGCATAAAAATCATGATCGTCCGGCGCACATGGGAATGAGCGGGGGTGGTATTAGGGTGGCGCTGGGGTGTGGTGTGCGAATGCTTGGTCAGGAGGGACGAGGTGGCGGAGAGGGAAGGTGCGTGTGGGGACACGCACGATGAGAATTTTCGGGACCCTCGTCGGGAAGGGCGTAGGGAGACACCGTCTGGTGCGAGTGGGGGTTTGGGGAGGGTGACGAGGGGGAGGGGGGTGAGTGGGCGGGAGCAGGAGTGGAACCTGCGCAACGGTGGTTCGGTCGATGGGGAGGGCGCGAGGGGAGGGGGAGGGGGGACGCCGTGAGAGGGACCGAAAACCAAAGCGGGCGGGGGCAGACCGATCCCGGCGCTCTCGGTGTGTTTGCGCGCGGCGCGAGACGGGTGAATGCTCCTCCGACTGGCGGCTCTCGACGCGTGGGCCCCCACCTGTCTCCTCGATCGCATCCGCCCTCGAGGGCCGACGAAAGGAAGCCTCCTCGAAGGAGGGCTCGCGCGCGCGACGGGGTGTATTTAACTGTCGTGCTCTCCCCGAGAGCGAACTGTGGTTCGAGTTGTCGCGTAGATTGTGGCAGGGGCATCCCCTACCTTCCTTCTCCGATCTAATCGCCACCACTTCCCTCTCCACAGAGGTGAGCCTCCTCGATAGATGGAACGGGAAGGAAGGCGGATGTGCTTGAAGGACTGCCGAATTCCAGAGGAGTTGACTTATTTTAAAGTTTATCTCCCGCTCTTTTTTTGTTCACTCTAGGTCGTGTGATGTGTCAACTTCGTTTTGAGTAATAAATCGACGGACGCCAGGTGGAGAGGAGTAGAGTGCTGGAAATGAACCGTGCCTACGTGTATGGAGTGTAGACGGCGGGTCCCTCGAGTTACACTTTGCGGATTCTTCGAGGGTGTTCGAGTATGTAGTCCACGCGGAGAATAGAATAACCGACTTGATTTCTTTTCAGCCGTAAGTTTCATACTCGGAGGAGAATATAAGTAATATAATCTTTCAAAAGTTGAGAAAGGAACAGGACCGAATGATAAAGAATAACCCCTTCTAACTTTTTTCTGTCGCACACCCATGAGATCAAAGTTATTTCACCGACGAAACAGAAGAAATCAAGTCGAATGCAACCAAATTTCACCTCGGGTCCCAAATAAGTTTCCGAAGGATTATGTTTAGAGTGGAGGATTGGACATAATTGTCGACGGTCACACGAACAGACTTTGGGTGCGACGGAAAGAAGTCGAGAGATAAGGAGGATTTGGGCAAATCCGCCCGTTTTCGGGAGAAAAGGAAGCGAGGAGTGCTCGAAGGGGCGTCACGGGCGCGAGGGGTGGCCACGACGGGTGAGCCCGACCCGCTTCTTTCCCGCACGGGGAGAATCCTCGAGCCCACCCCGCCCGCTCGCCGAGAAGAAGCCTTCCCAGAGGAGGAGTTACCAGGAGGGAGTGGGGATAATCCCAGACGGAGACTCCGGAACGAGTGCAGTGATTCCTTGGCCGTCTTCTCCCGTGGGGATGGAGGGCGAGGGACGATAAGGATTGTCCCGAGTGCGGGGATAAAGTTGGGAGTTTTTCGCGAGATTGACGCAAGCGGGGTTGAGGGAGGGGTACAGTGTGGGATTACCGAGGACTTATTGTTTGCCTCCCGAACGTCCGTCCTCGCCCCTCACGACGTCGTCCACCGAAGGAGGGCCGCGGCCGAAGGGAAGAAGAGGCGGATGCCGCATGTCGCCGTGGGATCCAGAACGGCGATCGACGATTGTGGTGTCCCCGTGTGGTGTCCCCCTACGACCCTCCGCCCCGTCCGCTCCCTCTCACAGCGACGCCTGAAAGCCTTTTGGAATGTGATACGGTGAGCGCCCGAGCGACTCGTCTGGGGGAAGATTCTCTACGATGGACTCAGCGGTGGGCATCCGGCGGAAGGAGGAGGGGAGGGGAAGGCCGAAGAAGACGACCGGCCACCTCCCGCCCTTCTTGGCTTTGCTCGTGCTTGGAGTCATCTGCATCTTCGCTCAAGGTAGCTGCTCCCCTATGTTCACCTTAGTCGCCTTAGGCAACTCGTTTGAAAACAGTACGCGACACTGATAACTTTCGGGAAGTCAACCACGTAATTGGATGCGCAATTTTTCGGATTTATAATTATGAAGTAAAGATTTTGTGATGTTCAAAAATGTTTTAAGCCTGCAGGTCAATATGAACTTATGGGTCATACATCACCATCTACAAAAATTTAATTTGAAAATGAAGGAAGTTATGCATGAATCGATGAATTAAAAATATGGGATATGCTAGATACTCAAGGTATTTAAGAATATGAATCTTTATTAACGCAGGATAACCCTCTAATCAGGGTATTTTGTGAGGGTATACAAATTAGAATGAGTTTGTATATGAAGTAGAAATTGAACATATCATTTCCTAATTTAGTTTCGAGATTTCAATTCCCTCATCAATGACTCTACTGTGTGAGAAATATTTTCAAACGAACCTTTTCTCGTCATGAATGATAAAAAATTTTCCCATTTTTTTAATATACTTCTCTTTGGTTGTGTATCTAGTTTTGTCCTAAGGACGGAGTCGTTAAATTTATATTTTACGTTGTATCAGACGTAGTATACGATCATTAGGGTAGGTTTTGGACAACGAAACATATATTTTTCTCTCATAAAAAACACAACCTGGCGACGGACCCTAAATTAAACTGTTCTTCCTACTTCAAATATTATAACGAACATCATTTCATCAAACAATCTTATTCCCCTCCGTCCTCGTTTGTCCAAAGTCCTCTTTTCCATCTATCAGTCTTCAATCTAACATAGTCAATATGAATTTTCTCCATATATCTTTTCTGCTACCGATCGTTTTCCATTCTCCGAGAAAACATGTTGACTTGACGAAAAGTGAAGAATCAGGCGTGATATTGTGGAATCGAGACATAATGAAAACTTCGCTGCAATTTTCCACAGTTAAAAACTGTGGAAACAGTTTTTAACTGTGGAAAATTGCAACGAAGTTTTCATTATGTTGACTTGATTTCAAGTTTTCATCGTTAAACCAAAAGAAACTTGACGCTTAAAAATGTACTTATCACGCATGATTAGTAGTCATTAAATCATAATAGCAACCTATGCTTACGATGAAATATAAGCTCTACATAAAGCGCATAAACTTTGTACCTTACTATCCAAAATTTATGCTATTAAAGTTTGACGTTGGTCGAATTTCGGTGAAAAGGGTTTAACTTGTCAACAGAAATAATATTAATTTCTGCTGATCTATATGGTTAATGCTGCTGCGGTGGCTTATATATCAGCTTCCTACCCCGAGGAGCCGATTTCGGATCCCGCTATTTGTCTGACTTCACACTAGTAGCCCAATCCCCTCTTGAAGTGATTTGTGGAGAGCACTTAGAGTAAGTACACTGTCCGTCGGATGGGACGTCAAATTGTGGACCCTCTGAAGCTTTTCGTTAAGTGTAGTCTAATGCCAACGCCGGGTTTCTCTCCATCCTCCCTCTATTTCTAGAACATCCTCAGCCAACAGTCTTATCCACCTATCCCTTCTGGCGCAAAGGTTCTCCGCTGTCGGTCGTCTCTCTCAATAACTACCACTACTGTGAGCAATCCATTTTCCGTATTCATTCTCAATTGATAGAGTCTACATTAATTTGAGAATTAGAAAGAAAAATCTAACCTGAATGGAATTTAGTCAGTCGGGGATCCGATTTCTTACCTCGGAAAGCTGTACCCAACGACGAATATCGTATTTGTACACGAACACATACACACACAAATAAATCCATGAATGCCGTAGGAAACTCGGATGTCTGTTTGATAGCATTAACTGAATTTTATACATCATTCCAAGAAACTGCGGCAGATGCCGAAAAAATAACTTTTAACGGTGTCATCCGCTAAGTGTGCTTTACAGTGCAACAATTTCAGTGTGAAAAATCCCAGTGAAGGCGAAATATTTTTACGCTCTTTTATTGTTGCATTGTATTCAACATAATTTTTTGTTTTATCTCACAACCCACCCCTATTCTTATATTATTTCATTTTTCACAGTTGAGCAGTTTCAAATGTTACTCTGTCAATATTACTAGTTTGAATAATCAAGTATTTCCGTACGAATTTCACTGCAGCTCTGGCTAATATGTTTGAACTGTTCAAGACCTAAGAATATATTCCTTGGATCACATTATTTCTTATTTCTCGGGAAAGAAGTTAAGGATTTTAGATCCGGGGTTTGAGTAGAATCGCCCGTCCTAGATCCTGGTATTTGTGTCCTCGCCCAACATCCGAAGCGAAACCAATGCAATTTTGAATATGTTAAGGGATTATACTCTAAAAGTATTAATTTAAACTTTATTGTTTAATCATGAGCAGAGAGTTAAAATCAAGAAACGGAGGGGTAATAATCATTAAGAGCAAAATATAAAGAACAATGAGCTATTCTAGCCATTCTTTAGATAATAGGACAACAGGAGTCGTTTCCATATTATCAATTTATGATGTTGAAATTTATGAGAACAATATCCAAAACGGGGGTGAAAAACATTCTTTTAATGTTATGTTGTGCAGGTAATTTTGAGTAAGCATTGAAGAAATGAATCTTTATGGTAAATAAGTATTGGAATTGTGAATGAAATATGCCATTCTTCTCATAATATTCAGATACGTTAAGCATTGGTGCGATGATGTTGTGAATACCCAGATTTCATAACGTATAATTTAAAATTAATTTAAACATGATTGTTCCCTAATTTTCCCGAGTGCGTTTAGCTCTCACTTATTGATTTACACAGAAGCTTTGCTAGCCAAAAGAATGGATAACTTTAGAAAGAGAAATTGTATTATAGATTAACTATATTGGGTGATTTACTTGATATAAATGTATCATTTGGAGCTGAAATACATGCCTTGAATCATAGTGCTTTTAGGTTCAATGTAGTTTATCTTCTCTGTAACAAACTGATTTACAAATATTACGTATACTTAATACAATTTTATGCTATCCAATGTATTTTGTTTTTTAATTGTAATAGGAAATTTAACGGCAATATTGGAAGAGAGGAAGGATATCCGAAAGCGATTGTGCTGCATGATTTAGTTTTTCAAACCGAAGGTTTTCTTTCTCGTATTTGGTCAACTTGTTTGTCAGCGAGTTTCTCGTGGGACTTCTGAGGATAACGGATGAATAAATTTTATTTGCGCAAGAGTCCATCTTCCAATATTTTAGGATACGGAGTGCTCTGCGCTTACTTTTTACTCTTCTCCTTTGCAAGCCATTCATTTCCAAATCTCGTCCCCTTTTATTGCCAAAAATCGCATCCTAAATTTAGCAACTAAATACTATCAGTCTCTAGTATTTATGATTGTTCGTTACGGTAAACAAGAGAATTTTTATTAGCATACCTTCGAAAAATAAGTCGCAAAGATTTTGGAAAGGTAATCGAGAGAGCTCTTTAGGTGGATGTCTACCGATGGTCTTTACTTTTAAGTATGGAATTCAAGAGAAGAAAACGACCATTAGTTAATTTTGGGCTACGACTTAATTAGATTAGTGTCCACGTTTGATACGCTAAAAGGGGAAACAACGCGTTCTTATTGGCTTCCTTTTCATGAGCTGCTTTGGTGATCGATAATAAAAGAATCTTAACTTTAAATATGATATTTAAAATTATTATGTTTGGTTTTTTTATGTCTCCGTTCGCCTGAAAACGATATCTAGAAATTCGCAAAATATCTCTACCCTTATGGCAGCTTGGAAAATATGGCTGAAGCTTAATTTCACCTCTGCCATAGGACATATTCTTCCCCGTACGAGATACAATTGCAACCATAATGAGAACAAGATATTTGAGTGAGAACGTAAGGAACGACAATATTATAGAGGTGTAAATTAGTTCTCATTATGTCCGAACTATTTATTGAGAAGACATTCATCTAATAACTAAAGCACCAAAATTTCGTTATATCTTGGACAGCAAAAATTACTGAAATTTTTTTCTTGCCTACAAGGACGTTTTGTGTTTTTAGTGATTTTTTTGGTATTTAATACAGAGTGAAGCAGAATGGACTCACTGATTTCAAATTCTAAAAAAAACGAATAAGATAATTAAAAAAACGTTTTTATTCCTGAAAACCACATCAAAAATGTAATTTTTTTCCTTAAGTATGAAAATAATTTCATTCAGGTGACAACCTTGGTGAGCGATGCACATTTTAAGTCGTCCAAAAAAGTTTTCGAAAACTCTTCTCAGCATATCTTGCATTATTCCAGCAATTACATCTGTAATTGCATCCTTAAGATCTTCCAAAGGTCGTTGGTTGGATTTTGTGAACCTTAGCTTTGAGATATTTGTAAAGAAAAAATCACATGGGCTCAATTCCGGGGAGCGAGGGGGCCATGGAATATCCCTTCGTAAGGAGATCAGGCGGCCGGGAAACTGTTCTTGCAGGATTTGGCGTGAACGATGGGCGGTATGAGCCATGGAACGGTCCCGTTGAAACTTATAAGCTTTTGTGTCATATTCTTCACAATACTCTTCCATTTGGGGGAGCAAAAGGTTTTCCAGCATCTTACAATAGCGCACAAAGTGAACAGTAACAGTTGAACCTCGGGATTTAAAAAAGTAAGGCCCAAAAATACCTATGAAGGACATAGCACACCAACGTGTCATTTAGGGGCAATGAAGAGGTCTTGGGTGAATTTCGCGTAGGTTGTCAGTCGCATAGTAACGAAAATGTTGCTTATTTACTGAGATGGAGAGGTTAAAATGCGCTTCACCGCTACAGCACAGAGCCCCCTACGTCGCCACCACACTATTATTGTTCTTAAAGAACGTTTCTACAACAAAGCCTCCATACTCACCAGACCATTACATGGTAATTATTAAAATTGCCGTCGCTATCCCCAGCTAACACTACTACTCTCACTTCGCTAATTTTTATAGCAATCAAATTACGTTCATAATTGTTGAGCATGGCTTCAGGAAACATTTTTTTAGTGTGGCTGCAATTTAAATGGCGCTTTATATGCCGAAAATGTTGACAAAATGTTAATCGAAACGGATATGAGCACGCATATACCTAATTTTAACACTCTAAATTATATGATAAGTAAGGAAATAAAATAACTACTCAACTCTTAATAAATGAGAAGATAGAACCGACAATCTTATTTTATAGCAAATATTGCATACCACAGGTTCGATGTCTTTACGAGAACTTCAGTTGTTACTTTGAGAACACATGTAATGTGATATATAATTAAATTTGAAATGATTTTCAAGTTTTTTCTGGGATCATATTGACATCAAGGACATTTCTGATGAAGATGGTGTGGGATGACTTGGCATGAAAATGTCGTAATAAGTAGTGCATAGATATTTTATATATACATATTTTTCTATACATATACATGTATATATATATATATATATATCCTACAAGCCTATATAAACCCTGTTTTACCATTTGTGTTGGTGATCTTCCAATGGTACCTTATATGCATATCATATTTCAGGGATATTTTTCCGAAAAAAGTGGTTTGTTCACTTCATTATATGTCGGATACGAGATAAAAATCCCAAAAATAATTAGTAAGGCTACCAACTTATATTTGCACCCTAAAAAACAATAGTGGATATTAATCTAAGCATAAGTCTACCAACTACGGAATTCAACTCGCAGGCTGCGTGTTGAGACTGGTAGCGGGAGAGGCAGTCGTCATTTCTCGAAATCCATGAAACCCATGAATTAAAATCGACCGGTGCACCAGCAAGGGGAATGGACCAGTTAGAATAGGAACTTGAAATAGAATGATGCTATGTTAAGGTTTAATAAATTAAATTAGAAAATATAAATCGAGAGATGCAGAGAGGAAATACAGATATTTAGGAGCTGGGCGACTTCAGATGGAAGAATAGTGGAGATTGCTGGAGTGGCAGTTATAAATAATATACAGCGGAGAGGTAAAGAGCCAGGGAAGGTTGACTATAATAATGACTTACTAGGAGGAAGAAGTGTAGAAAATATAGAGCAGGCGAGTGATAGAATATTATTAGTAGAAGTAAAAGCTAAACCATGGCCATTGTTCAGGTTGTATATGTCGCCAAGCAATCATGGGGAGGAAGAAGTCGAAAGGGTATACGATCAATAAGAAGAAATAAACCCCGGTGTTTTTTCGAGAGGAATGTTTGAGATTGATTGCACATTGGAACGAGACGGTGGGAATGAGAGTGATAGTGGTGAGGTGGTTCAGATATTAGGATACGGTTTAGGAACAAGGAATTACCACGGAAAAAGCATTGCAGAAAACGTGTACATCATTGTAAACTTTTGGTTTAGACTCTCGCCAACACATGATAAATAGGTACAGATGGAAAATGTCATAGGATCTAGGAATTTATTCTGATAGTAGCAATAACCGGAACGACAATGATTGACTATCAGCAGGCTGTAGAGA
Organism: Hetaerina titia; assembly: GCA_037158775.1. Taxonomy (NCBI): domain Eukaryota; kingdom Metazoa; phylum Arthropoda; class Insecta; order Odonata; family Calopterygidae; genus Hetaerina; species Hetaerina titia. The sequence goes on along the minus strand of CM073777.1, from coordinate 21,112,797 downwards.
ACATTTAGTGATGAATGGGTAACAAGTTATAAAGAAGAAAATTAGGAAACATCAAAAAAGAGGTATTGAAAACCACAAAAGAAATTTTAGTTACAGTAAAAACACTGGCAAGGAATCCATAGTCTACAGATGAGATGGTTAGTAAGACAGACTGGAGAAGGAAAATAAAGTATGCAATGAGATAGAGTTAGTTAGAAAGTAGCATAAAAATTGAATGATTAACTGAGTCGCGAAACGAATAGGGCCGAAAGAAACGTGGTGGAAGACATAGTGCGAGCATATGGAAAGTTAACAGAGAAAGGATGAGCTTTATGCACGGAACAGGAAGGTGAAAGGACTATCAGATAATAGATAGGAAAATTCGTACAAACCACTAAATACAAGTACAAGCCACTGAGATCATTTAATAAACCAGAAAATAATCGAGATGGCTAGAAAGAACACAGAGGAGTGTATGGTAAAGTTATTTAGCCAGCAAGCATAGGCATAGAAAGAGAATTTGAATGACTTAAACGATAATAGCTTAGGTAATGGCATATTAAATGGTGAGATAGACATTAACCGAATGGAACTCAAATAGGGCCATGGGTATAGAAAATATTCACGCGGAATTACTAAAGTGTTGAGGAGATGGTAAGAGTAAGAAAGGGTTTAGGAGAGTGCAGAAGGAAGAGTTTATATACTATACTAATTAGTAGCAGTTCTGAGAGATTGTGTGCATAAGAAGATTTTGTCAGCTAAGTTTTAGCTCCGATCTCATTAACAAAAAACGTGGTAATAACGGAGGATTAAAGAACTTTAGGTTTGATTTCGAAGAAAGATGAGGTCGTACTCCAGGATAATCAATAAGAAAATGAAGGGGGCAAATGATTATTTGAGGGATGGTCAGTTCGGTGTTCGAAAACTTGGATTGAGTGGAAACCAGTAATGTATTCTAAAATAGATTGAATGGGATGGCATGATGGCAAATAGAAAGTAGATTGGATGTAAGGGGTACTTATTTTCCAAATTAACCGCTTTCAGGCTCCTCAGATGGCAAATAAAGAGTCTGATCGGTTGGTGCTAGGAAGGGGTTAGGTATCGGTGAGCTTGGGGTGACTATCATCACCCGTGGTTGTCAATATGCGCCTGAAAATAGGTATGGAAGCTACCAGGGAATTCATAAAGTGAAATATATGTACACATAAAATAAATTTTATTTTGCCAGAAAGCCAATGAGTGGCAAATCATTGCTGAGTGAATTGGATAGTCTTTGTGACTGCCATAGGATGCGAATTACTGTAACCAAAAGAAAGGCTTTGAGTTTACGATGAGGAGAAAGGCAATGGCATGAGGGCAAAAAATAGCAGAAGGCAGGAGAGTGTCTCATTTTTGTTTTTATTTGCACCACAAAACTCAGGCAAAGCAGCGACATTAGAAGAAGAATCGGTTGAAGCCAAGAAACTTTCAGGAGGATGAGATAGTTGATGATGGGATGTCCAGTATGGATATAAAAAAGATATTCTTTACAAATTTGATAGCTTTGACGGTGTGGAAACCAAGATTTAAAGAGGGGGAGGAGAAATGATTGGTGGGAAAATCAAGCCAAATGAAATGTGGATGCCGGGTATTTTGATTCATGATGGAATATTGAAGCCTATTAGAGAGGAAAACGTTATGTAGAGAAGGTAGAGGGAGGAGAAAAAGGTTAGCACGAAAATGCGGTTGGTAGAAGGCATGCAGAATTGAAGGATTTGTTCGAGTTTGAGGGATTTGGTTCTAATTTTTATTAAAACAAATATGTGTATCCTTATTCAATTTAAGTGCATCCTTATATAAAAATAATGATAAAACTCTCGCTATATACTTCGGTGTTTCGTCCAATAAGACCTTGAGTAAACAACATTCTCGTATCCATCCCTCAAAGGATCAAATCCTGTATGTTTATGACCGATAGCTATTGAGGTATCATTATGCATCAAATAATAGTATTCTTCGTCGTGACAGATACGTGTAGAGCAAAATATTTGGTAGTGCAGTATCTACATGAAGCCTATGGTTACTATCCCATAAATATTTTGAAATGTTTTTATGATTCTCTTAAAATATAACTACGAGTAATTTGTCATTTTTCCCATATTTATTGTCTTGTTAACGAATTTATCACTCAGTTAATCCTCTATAAAGACGCAATTGGGACCTTGTTAGCGAGAAATAAATACAGTTATAGTAAATTTGGAGTTATGATATGCTGTTTAAAATTCATGTTTACTACGCAAACATTTTTTTTAATAACTGACAAAGTTTTAAAGACAAGTTGTTCTTAAATGACGTAGAGAGAGGCTTGCTTTTCTATCATGGTTTCAGTTTGCAATCCATTTTTAGGCTTTCTCACCGTCATTTATACCTAAAATGCACATTACAGATCATATTAAAAATATATACTGAGGGAGAGATGTGGGCGCAAATGATGCCTATAACCTGAGAATATATAAGTATCAATTACTTTCTTGAATTATTTTTCAAAATTTTTAATAATGATTAAATATCAAAATAATTTAAACGAAAAAGAAAAATCTATAAATTCATTCAAGGATCCAACAAATAATTTAAAATTTGCTCCGTCCCTAATTATCATCTACATTTCAAGAGGACGTCATAATGTTTACCTTACATTATGTCTCTCTTAATTTCTTAGTGACTTCCACCTGCTTTCATACTTTCTGAAAGCCAACTCCCCTCCTTCCTCTCTCCCGTTTGCCTAGCACTCTCTTTTCTACCATGGCCTTCAACATCTCAATGCTTTTCAATATCTCCTCCATCCAATTTCTCTGTTTTCTTTAAACGGCAGCACTTTCCCTCTCTACCCCAATCTTTTTGGACTTGTTTCCTCCTTTGTGAAAACACTTTCTTCGCCACTCACAAAAGCATTCAATCTACGCGCATCTCTTGCCTGAAAACCCTGGTTTCACGCAAAAACATAGAATCCATACCAAACTTTCAACAAATCATTTATTTTTTTCTACCAGTGTGTAATTTATTGTATATCTAATGTAATTCTGATTTCCGTACTTTACAAAATTTTCGAACGTAACTTTACAAATACCTTGCAAGCCACCGCAAAGGCGTTTGGCTGGGATTGATAGGATCACCTCTCAACCCCCGCCACCCCACCGGGGGGGTTAGGTTCATCGCCTGTAAAACCAAATAAAAATCACATGAAAAACGAAGATACGCATGCCACTTAACACCCAGACAGTCGTATATGGTACAAGATTGTGTATTCATGGGAATCCCCTTTTCAATTACCACCATGCAAATACATATACTAGTAGCTAACATACACATACGCATGCACCTACGAATATACCAGATGTCTACGCAGTGTTATTTTTATCCACGATTGTAACAAACGACCTCACTACTTCTTTAATGACTTGGATTTCTTACTGTTATGATTTCGGATTGGCCGAGGAAAGAACTAATATTTGTATCAATCTCAACTGTGGCCTATCTATACTGAAGTTCTTCTCCATTGTCTTTGTGATCTAATGTACCCAAATAGTTTGGGGTGATAATAATTCCTTTTGTGTCGTAGTTAAACTGCTGTGTTCTGAACCTTGCTAAAAGTCGAAGCCTCGCTTGTTCTTTTCGCAATTCAAGCGTCTCCCAACCTATTTTCTCTATGAGGCCTGTCAGACTCGACTTCTCATTGCAGAGGTTTTTGATGAATCCAGCGGATTTTCTCTGGACTTAATGCAATTTTTTCGCCAACGATTCTTCCCAAGGATCTAAGTGACTTGCGGATACTCCGAATGTGCCCTAACTAAAGCGAAATAACACTTTTTTTAAAACATTTCGCTATCACTCGCTTAATAAATCCGAGTTTATTTAAGGCGAATCCACATATTATCTTATCCCTAAATATTTAACTTGATCTGCAGTAGTAAGCACTGGACCATCAATTTCATTATTTTAGTCGTGTTCATAACTTTATTTGCTTCAAAATGTAAAACTGCGCATTATCTTATGATAACTACTAATCCAATTTCTTGCATCAATAGTTTCTAGAAAGTAACCCCCAACATGTTGGGATACTTATTTACCTGTATACCAATATACCGTCTGCAAATAAGTTTGCTAGTAATACATGCGCTTAGGTCAATGATACGAGTTCATATTAAAAATACTAACGGCCCTATTACACTTCCCAGGGGGATGACCGAAGGTAAATCTACCTCCATTGAGCATAACCCATTGATGACTAAGATTTTTTGCAATTAGACATGAGGTTTCTACTCTAAGTTATTATTTTCTCATTGATACCACAGTGCATAGTGTGAAAATTTATTATGTGGGACTTAATCGAAGGCTTTATTGAAATCCAAAGATACTACTTTAACTTGTATGTTGTTTTCTCCCGATCTAAGGATGTCGTGAATTAAAAGGTCCGATTGGATTTCGCAAGATCTGCTCTTCCTAACTTCGTCCTGGTTGTGGTTTAGTATCTTCTCACTATCGAGAAATCTCATACCACTGCAGATAGTAATATTTTCTAATATTTTACATGAAATCGATGCACAAGGTATGGATCAGTGTTTATGGGCGGGTTTATCTCTATCGCCGCCTTTATAGATGGGAGTTTTGTGGGAGCACTGGGCTTTCTTCCATCAGCTTATCCTTTAAAAAATGGGGCAATATCTTCAGCTAATTTTTTCAAAATTCTAGCACTTATTTCTTCCGGATCTGCTGGTGCTTTGTTTGCCTTGATACTCCGGAGCTGGTGTTTTATTCTTTCCTTGGTCAATGTGATGTCGTTAATTTGTTCCCCGTGTGGGTATGGAAGCTGGTTTGGTGCGTTTGTATCTTAATTGTAGACGCACTGAAAAAGTTTGTTTAAAATATTCGTCTTCATTACGCCATCTGTAATAATTTCACCATTTACTGTCTTCTACGTTGCATGATTACCCTGTATTTCTCTGGCGCAAATAAAACTTCATTAACTGTATTATTTCTGTAGGTACCTTATTTTTTATAGAATAATTCTTCAAATGCTCCTTTTTCTGATTATATTGGGGAGCCCATTGAGTACAGCTCAATGGGCTCCAACTACTTTAATTTATTCCCTCTGTTTAACTTGGTACTCCTCCTCCTTTAAAATCTCATCACTTTTGATATCTTGGGGTTAATACTCACTCCATTCCTCTTACATTGTTATAGAGTTAAAACAAAATAATAATTACAATCCCGGCTCTCAATGAATTATTTCGATGCTTGACAATGTAGCTTATTATCTGCAAACATATAGTAATTGAATTATTAGGATCGCCTCCCGCTCCCTATCCTATGACTTGTTCCTAAAGGCAACCTTTCTTCTCCATTCCATGTTAATACTCTTTCACTTCCTGATAGCTTTTCCATTTTTCGTCCTCAATTTGTCATATCTACTTGTGTTTTTGTCTACCTCACGGGATGATCCTTCGTAATATGTGTCTAATTTAGTTTCTAGGCTAATTAATAAAACATGTAATTAATTTTTTAAACACAGAGTTGAATAAAGCCTTTTTAAAATAATTTTTCCACAAAAGAATATTTGTTTATAAGGAATGAACTGCTTTTTTAAATAGAAACATTTTAATAAGATTCATTTCAGGAACACAATTAATTAAAACCTATATTAGCCTAGTTTTGCAAGGCCTGCGCACTTTTAAATTTTAAAGGGCTTCTATGGATACAGAAAGCAACTTGAGCTAAATACACTGCAACAGTACGTACGAAAAATTCTTCCTCACATCCACCAGTTTTTAATCGATAAAAGTGCCCTTCCAGTTATTTTCTAACTAGGCTTGAAATAGTTGGTTAGGTTTTGATACTTGTCTAGTTTCCATGTAAAATTTCTAGATTTATTTATGTATCACTCAATGGAACTTAATAATTACTGGATTTGTCATTCCTTATTTATACCCCTAGAATGCGTAAAAACGTTGAGTATAATTTACTCTGTTTTTTCCTTTCACTTGATTATTTCTCATTGCGCAAAAAACAAACCCGAAGACATTAGAACAGGTACGCGAAGACATACCCTAACTTGCTATGCTCAACCGAATCTTTACATATCAGGCCCCACAAGACAGACTCCAGAAAATATTAATAAATCCGGAACACCGAGTTTTACGGAATGACCACACTAAAATAATTTAGAAAGTTAACTGAAACAATGAAATCAATTTAAAATGCAAAAATTGAATTAAAAATGGATATGTATAATTAGCTCAAAACTATATATTAATATCTAAAAGTTTTTCATAAAAAATGAAAGCTCTTTCTATTTTGGAGATTCCACCCCGTATTTCAGGGATACTTTACAACAAATACACATCATCAAATTAATTTCGGTAACCTAGTTTAAAAACAGAAGAGAAAACGACCGAAAATAAAACTATAATTACCTATATTAATTATGTAAACACAAAGGTGGCTTTGGCTGATTAAAAGAGAGGTGATAAGAAAGACTTGAACAATTAAAGAAAAAACAATACAGTGAGGAATACACGGATATGAAACATTTCCATCGTGTACAGTACATTCATATTATCCTATTTTTTACACTTTTACTCAAATTTAGATTAAATGCAATACATGATTGATAGCAAACATCGCTAAATTTGGTTGAAAAATATCAAATTTATTGCTTTATAGGGATAACTTACTCTCCACAGAATCGACACCTATCCACCAATGGTTTTGAAGTTCTCTCCTTGTCATAAAAGCGTGATCCATCAGCATAAAAAGAATTAAATGTAACCTTAAAGTAAATGAACACAATAATGTGATGAGAGAGTTATTAATTTGTATATAGATTATTCAGAAGAATAATGATATCCAAATACATTCCGATGTATTTCACTTCATGCATAGTGCCTCAAAAAGCGTCCTTTTCTCAATGAAAGAGAAATTATCATAATATGTTATTGAAAATATATTTAATCAAAGATGTTGAGTAGGTTGTTTAAATGAAAATAATTATTTTAAGGCGTTTAATATCGATTTTAACCCATGCGGTACAATATGATACCATCGTCGTCGATACCATCGATAATAATACTAGTTTGCCTGAAATGCAGGAATTAATGGCAGTTTATTTTTGAATGACTATTACTTAAATATCAGTAAGAGAAAGCTGAGATGGAATGCATTGTTCAATTAGAATATTATAATTAATTTAGTGATGGAATAAATTTTCTGAACCATCGGAGACTGAGCTTTTTGTGATATTTATCTCAATTTAAATTACCGAATATTCATTCTATGCATATTACCTTCACTTCAACCTCAACAATGGTTATGGTCCACACTTTTATCTAGGAATCGCGTGATGACGCAAACTTAGCGAAAACATGAAAATGGAATTTGCCGAATCATAAGTGGGCGTTGCTTTCATAAGTAGTGTACAACATCATTTGTCTTGAAGATTTTATGCACAAACTTTTCAAGCGTCCCTAATGTGGGGCATCACTTTGTATACTGAACACCAGTTGAAAGCTCAAAAAAACATTACTTTTTGCCTTTTACGACTTTTTGCCTTTTTTAACCTTTTAGTTTTTTCCTTGGCAGCCGATAAAAATTACATAAGATGAGCTATGTTAAATACTACAATTGGAGTTAATTAACTTGACCTAATATAAAGGGGTACCGATGCTGGAAGTGCTATTGGCTGAAATGGACGGAGTAGAGGTAGAATTAATCTGTGCTTTCGTTAATTAAAGACAAAGCAACTTACACTTGGAGGAAGGAATTGATGTCGTGAAATTTGAGTAAGGATTTTTAAAAGCGGCTCGTTAATGCAATTTGTGGTTTTGTACGGCGCGGAAACACGTTCATTGAAGTAAGAATACAGGTAAGACACTGCCATCACGACTCTCCATCCACTTCTCGCACATGAGGAGTCTGTGATGTTTACAAATTGTGGATGAGTGTCATATCCCTCCAATCTACTCCTATTTTCTAAAAAACAGTCACCTACTTAAAATTGAACCCAGTTCACACTATCAAACGCTTTCTAGAAATCTAAAAAATAGAAACAAACATCCTGGTTTTATTAATTGCTGCTCTAAATCGGTGACCCTTTGGCACCTTGCCTGCTCCTTCCCTTTCTGAACCCAAACTGAGATATCCCTATGTATTTGTTTGCTTTGCTCTCCATCCTCTTAGCGATGATCCTGTGAACCAATTTAACTACGCGCGAAATCAAACTTATTGTTCTGTAGTCCTCACAATAACTACCTTTTCTTTTCTGGAATAGGAATTAAAATTGATGTGACAAAATCATCCGACCGAATTCCTCCCTCATCAATGTTACGAATTAGTCCATAGAAACCCTTCCACCCATATTTTCCTAAACATATTAGTAATTCCGAGAGAATTTGTCCATCTCTTCTACCTTCTTTGATTCCAATCTCCCTAATGTCATTTTTATTTTGCAATCGAGTAAGCCTATAACTAAGCTTCCTCACCTGTATAAGATTATTTTTCTACACCTAAGCCTTAGAGGCCGAATACCTTTACAATTCCGTTTTTCTACACATTCCTTTCATCTTCCTACAGTCTCACCTGGTTTAAGTAATATTTTTCCGGAATTATTTTTTAATATCCTTGGAGAGTTTTCCTTATTGCTTCCTTACAGTTCTTTCACCTTCCTGAACAGCGCACCAATTTTACCCTTCCTCTCTAAGCTTTCTGTACCCTCTGTTTTTCAGCACGCTTCTTTAACTATACTTGTTACTCGCCTTTATCAATTATCTAACTCTTTATTCTTCTTTTAACCCTACTCAGTATTTATATTCTTACATTTCCTTCTCTCATATATCTTTTTACTCATCTCGTTCATAATCAATTGCTTCCTTGTTGGTTTCCAATTTAAAATTGTAGCAGCTTCATTTGCTTTTGGATGCTGTATCCCTATTTTGATAAATTCACATTTGTTCTCTAAAGTATCCAATTTCCTTTCCTCCCTTATGATTTTCTCTACAGCTCACTGATAATCCTTCCTTGCCATTCCTATTCATGCCTCAACGTTCCTATTCCTAAACTTTCTGCCCTGTGTTATCTTTTTCAATCGAACGGTACATTTAACAATAAAAAAATTGGTATAAGTACGCATCTTCTCCCGGGAAACTGCGAATAATCACGCTGTTGTTAAATTTGTTCCTAACCAAATAAAGGTCTGATTGCTTCCTGAATCTCCGGCAGTTTCACGAATTATTATCCCTTTTGTGGCGTCTGAAAACAAGTGTTCGTTATGATTCAATTTATCTTCAATAAATTCAGTAGCTCTGGTTGATAGGCTCTACAAAATGCAGTTTCTAAATAAAATAAGCAAAAAATACACCCTCTTTACTTTATATTCTTTACAGTTAGTTACTCATATCAAGGCTGCAAATGTTCATTGTTTTTACTATGTTATGAAATAGAAAAAAATATTGTCCCTGATAAAAAATCATATCAATATATAAATACAACGTAAAGCACTTAAAAAGATCGACACATAAAGTGCCCGTATGGACGAACGTTTAGGGATTTAGTGACTACATACATTAATATTAATCTTTTTACTTGGGGTTATTTGAAAAAAATAGCATATTAGAATTTTTGGCTATGAATTGTATTTGCTTATTTTTATACTTATATCTTAAATAAATTACTCTGGAAGGGTAAGTCATCATTGATAACAGAATGAATGAAAATTTGTTAACACTAATGTGACGCCAACGCTGGCCGATTGCGTGCCAAAGTTGGTGTCATAATTCGTGTTTACAAAGAAAGAAAAAGTGATAAAAAATAAGTGATAGCTAAGGCCAATAATTTTGATGAAATATTAGATTATATGAATAGTAAAAGAAACCGAATTCACCTAATTGAAACTAGACATAATAATGATTTCCCAACATTTAGTACTTGGTACGTTAATACGTATTAGTAGTTGAAATGATGTACGAAGCATGTAAAATATGAGATAAGCAAAATTAGACATTTTATAAGTGCTATAATATGATAAAAATTAAAATAAATGATTAATAAAACGGAAGTTTCCACGGATTTCTACCAACATCGACCACTGATAGCTCTTCGCATTTTTAATGATGCATGAATGAAATAAGATAAAATAGTTTTTTATACCTTAAAAGCGGACGTTCAAAATATTTTTGTCCAAATATTTAATTAACATTTTATTAAACGGGATCCTCTTTTTTCCTTCTTAATTGCTACTTTGTAGACGCAAATTTACATGTAAAAACTCAAAGCAGGTGAAATTAACCATTAGAGCATTATAGCTACCGCACAGAGTCATAATTGATCTTGAAATCACTTTCGATGTTGTAAATTAACCTGAACCCTGAACGGGTATGTTTCAGAAAAAGGTCTGAGGATATTATAGATTAAGACAGTTAACCACTGCCTGTGGTTAACCATCCTAATCTCTCTCATCCACTTCCATGAAATGGGTTGACCCTTCTTTTCGGGAAAAACGATAGAATATTGGAGAAGGAAGAGTTGAGCTACGGAGAGGGATAAATGTGAGGGGTGAAGGGTTTTCAAGCGCTCTGGAACTTTTTGCGTGAAAAACCCGTCTTTTGGAGAAGAGTGCCAAAGAAGCTTAGGGGGACGAAAATTGGGGCTTAGCAAGGAATGTGAGCAGAGGCAACCCAAGAAGAGAAGTATCACATGCGAAAGACTCGCGGTACATCTTTCCGCCAACTCATTAATCGAAATAGTGTAGAAATGGAAGAAACGTATCGGTGAATTAGTCACAAACGTAAAAAATGCTGATTCTGCATTCTGATGACAACGGCCGGGCCGTCGAATCGTCAATACATACTGTGAGTGTCCTTCCTTTTTGTTTCTGTGTGTTGAATATTTTGTATCCGTGTGTTAGTGTTTATATATATATATATATATATATATATATATATATATATATATATATATATATATATATATATATATATATAAACACACAAACACTAGGTTAATAAATATTAAACATACAGAAACTTAAAAGAAGGACACTTACAGTAGATATTTACGTTTCGACGGCACGGCCGTCGTTATCAGATTCTGATGACGACGGCCGTGCCGTCGAAACGTAAATATCTACTGTAAGTGTCCTTCTTTTATGTTTCTGTATGTTTAATATTTATTAACCTAGTGTTTGTGTGTTTGCGCGTCGCCGGAGTGCGTCATCTTCAAGAGTATACATATATATATATATATATATATATATATATGTATATATATATATATATATATATATATATATATATATATATATATATTAATATAATATTCCACTTGAGAAAGGTGGTTGCACCACCGAAAATTCGAGAACCAGTGAGTCCCTCTTTTATATGTTTTAGTTTCTGCGTTTGTTATGACTATTAGTAAATTTACATTATATATATATATATACATACATATATATATATATAATAGAGGGGAGAATGTTGGGCAAGCGAGGAAAGGGTAGGAACAGGATAGGGATGTTGGATGGGATGAAGGGAGGAAAGAAGTACACAGAGATGAAGAGGGTCCTGATGTAGATTAGGTTGCTGGATTGGGTTTTGTTTGGAGTTACAAAATATTTATTTGATAGTTGTGTCCATCCAAAAACCTACCTTAACCGGTAGATTACCTAATAATAATAATAATTATATATATATATATATATATATATATATATATATATATATATATATATATATATATATATATATATATATATATATATATATATATTTATAAACTAAAATGCGACTAAATGAGAAATAAAAAACAGAACCGCAAGAACCATACTTGCAACTTATGTGTGTGTGAGTCTATATATATATATATATATATATATATATATATATATATATATACATATTATATATATATATAGACACACACACATAAGTTGCAAGTATGATTCTTGCGGTTCTGTTTTATATTTCTCATTTAGTTTGCTCATTTATAACTGAGTTTCTGCATGGTCATTTTCATTGTGACACATGAGGATGTTGTTAAAATGAATTCAATCAGTACAAATAACTTCATATGATTTTATTTATCATAACTTTTGTTAACATATTTAAATCTTCAATGAATAGATATTTCTGAACAAAAGAAATGTGTCAGTCCTTTGAAGAATTTTGATATATTTCAAAATTTCGCAAAAGCGTGGCACCGAAACTTTATGGTGAGGCCGTGAGTCAGGAATAGGTCTAAACAAAATTAATTTCAAACTCAGAATAAATTTATAAAATCTATTTCTAACTCAAAGGCACTCTGTCTAGCAGACTCTATATAAACATAAAGAACTTCCCAAATTTATATGTATACTGTATTGCTGTGAGTGCTGAAAAAAATAAGATTTTAAATACATAAGTTTGTTACAAGTAATATACATTTAGGAATTATAGGAAATTAAAACGGAAATACCAGTGCGTTTAACCAAGTTAAATATGCACAATTATATTTGATTTTAATTAGCATTCAGAACCGTTGCTTACAAATGTACTAATCAAGTTAACATCGCCATAAATTAGTGTAGTTAGATAATTTTTCAAATATTTTCTTCAAAATAATTGAGATATATGTATTTGTAAATTCCTGGCGTCATAATTTGATTCCTATGTACATAACTACCGACATATTTTCTTGTTATTTTGCGCTTTGTTTAAAAATTGTACGTATAGCAAAAATAATAGTGATACCTTAATAAAAGAGACAATATTCCCAGGAACTGGAAGATTGCGCCTATTTCTCTAAGCTTTCATGTAAATGGATTATACGACAGTTATTTTATGATTACTTGTTACAATCCAAGCATAAGCATCTAACCTCGTATGCTGTACGCTTCACTTCATAAAATTTAGGTACATATCTAAAATATCAGCGTGATAATAATTTGGACCCGATACCTTTTGAATTAATCGGTACCAAAAGTGCATACATGTTGCGGACATATATAAGTGTTTGTCACCCATGTCAGTCTGTAAATGTCACATACAGGAAGAAACATTGAAAATCAATTGAAAGGACTACGATTCGTTTTCCGGAATTTTTAATTTTATTTTTCATTGAAAAAAGGTGGAGTAAATATCAATCTGTGAGACAGGTTATTTTATTTTATTAATAAATATGAAATATTTACATTTAAACTGCGAAGCTGTGAATAAAAACAGGACTTAAATATTATCTCAACTTATTTTTCTTTTGAATCAGCAAAGAGTATTAGAAATATTGAAAAATATTTTCCCAAAGATTGATTTTCAACGATTACATCGCCTTTTGATATGTATGTTGCTGCCACAGAATTCGCTAACCTTGTAATGGAAGGGAGGATTTTTTATCAATGTTCATTTGTTTTTCATGGAAATTCATTGAAATATATTGCATTTTCCATCCTGCACTCCATTAAATGGTGGTATTAGCGTGACTGCAAACATTTAGTAAATAAGTTAAAAAAGTGTTAAGAAATACTATTCGTGCATCACAATTCCATATAGCATTGTTTAACTTTCGACAAATGCAATGTGCATTGCACCGAGTTGAATCTGAACTAAAACCACTTTTTCGGATTGAGAAGATCGTATTTATGGGTTTCTCATCATCGACGTTTGTTAGTATAATATTTCTTGGAATTCCCTAATCATTCTGTTCACAAAACGATAACAATAATTAGAAGCAAATAAACTTAGGCTCTTTTGGAACACGGAAGATGTGATCTTTGTTTACAATATCAAAAGTATAAGTTCGTTACCTGAGACCGGGAAAATCATTTGTAGAATATATTTGTTTTCCTCGAGGCATTGGCATCGCCCCGAATTGATAGTTTACTAATGCACTTCCGAATTGCAACTATTCACCGTGGAGAATCAAATAGAATGAATGACCTTTGATTTAAAAATTAAAATTTCACTGTAATTATATACGTTTACAGTCCTGAATTGGTAACATAATTTAGAAATGTACTGTAAATGACAGAGTGGTATTGAAATTTATTGGAGGGTTGAACAGTTTCATTGGAAATGAAAAATCCAACAGAATGAATACAAAATATCTTCTCCTGAATTTTCGAGGTTTTTAAAAAAGAGGCCACATTTGAAAGAAAAATGGCTTGATGCTGCACCTCGAAAATTAATGATCAAACGTTTCTAATGTTGCTGCTCTCGTGGAAATCAACGTGAGTTGTTGTGAGTTCTTCCAAATAAATTCCAGGTCTCGCCCCATGCGACTTTCTCCAATGTAAAGAAACACCGATGAGGAGAGCGTTTTACGTCCAAAGGAGTAGGAGAACTGAAAATGTTTGTGATTGCAACGCCAACGTCTGACGCAATATTGGAGTCAAGCTAATGATACTTGTACCATATACTTTTTACTGACATTACATTACATTATTTTACATTGTGTACTACGCTAACATAATTATACAAAATTATATTGTCTTAATTTATTATGCGAATAAAAAAAGTGTGATAAATCTTTACAGAACAGCTCGCATATGAAAATACGGTCTGGTGGACAGTTATGCCCTAAACAGAAGTAATATTATTGCGGAAAGCGAACAACAAAAAGTAACTGCAAATGCAATCAGAACGTATGTAACGAACATGGTTTTATGTTATACACGTGTCTAGAGGCAGAGTTGAATAAGGTAATGCTATAAGTCAATAGAACTCTCATATTCATAAGTGATTCGGACATATTATTACGATTTCAGAATACTTATTATCATTTATAAGTTCTCTGATCATATGCTTTCCCATAAATGGCAAAAACAAATTAATTAGCGGGGAAAACTGAGAGAGGTGAGTTTTTTTGACAGAGGTGATACTTATTTGTTTCTGCAGTTATTACTTAGGTATTCATACCGTGATTCATTTATTGCCAATAAAATGCTCATGTTTTATCAGAGAATTTATGAATGGGTTTCGTAGTAGAGTAGTGAAGTTACAACAGTCATTATTCCTACGGCCAGATATAATGGGTCGACGGGAGGTCAATTCATACCGTCCAAATTTGACCAAGTTAAGCATTGCCAATTATATCACCCATTATAAAACTAACAGCGCTCTGATAAGCAACCACAAGACTTCCAACCACATTAAAAATAAGCTTATATTTATGAGATTAGAAATTTACTCAATAAAACTATAGAAACCGAATCCAACTTGGTTGCGAAAGGTTTAAAAGTGATTAAAAAAATAAGTTACACGTAATTTTAATGAAGTCTAAGTAGATCTGAAAGTCTATCTATAGTCTACAAGTATATTCATGAGTTTTCCTCAGTATTAGCCAGCAATCTGGCTAATACTGAGGAAATAAATGGATCACTCGAAGCCAAGCATTGCTCTGTTGAAAAGGTGCCACTTACTTGTTGTATAGTGACCCAATTAGAGATTGGATATGTATTATCTCCATTAAAACTGAAAAATAGAGAAGCATAACGATTAAAAACATACCGTTTCATTCATTAAACTTTAACTATTGTAAAATATGAACCGATAAAATATCTGGTCCAGTAATATCTAAATAAGTGGGGATGTTTTAGACTGAAGAGAAATCACCCCAGAGAACGTGAAACGAACCATGAAATATGTGGTTTGTCAACTCGAAAGCATTGATTTTCATAAAAACGCCGGAATATGAATAACAAAGCGGAAACAAGAGGCGGAAATGAAGGGACGAAAAGAAATCAAAGCGTCCATGAGAAGGGAGAGAAGAATGGGGCAAGGTCGGCTGTAACCGAAACTGCTTTCAGTATTCAACCCTTAGAACTCGATTGCCTGGTATGCAGCACCTCAGCTCACGGCATTAGATACATTAATCCTTCGGTTTCTATGGAAACAACGGAGAAGGTTTCTTTTTTGCTACATGCTTCCTTCCGATTCGCTTTGGGCCGCCCAGCATCACTTTTATCGCCCCCTTCCATGGAGCCCCTCGCACACCCCAAATCTTCCCTAAACCATAAATATTGCATCCACGTTCTGCACGGTCATTATATGCGTTTTTTTCCTCCAGCTGCCATCGCAGAATATTCATCTCTTTTCTCACGCTACATGCTCCCGGGTAAAATGTACAAAAATATTAGCATAGAGGGTAAAAAACGGATAAAATATTTTAAAAATCCCTGAAAATAAAAAGATAAGTCCCTTTTCGTTTCTGCTCACCGCTCGAAACTTAACCCCTTTTTTCTGCTACTCCGACACGCCTCGATGCTTTGCGCAGCACAGAATTTTTATAATTTTATTTTTACATAAAGGATTTGTTCCTCGCTCGCCTTCCTCCGGCCTTCAACAGAGTCCCGTGTGTCTCACAGCGCCCGTGCGTGTGCCCTATTAAAAGGTGCCGAAGGGAGACCGAACCCGCCATTCTCTCCCGCCCGCTTCCCATCGCCCACTCGGGGAAGCAGGGCGGTGAGGGAGGCCTGCTTACTTAACGCATAAAGGACGGATTTCTTTTCCACGGGGCAGGGAATTGGGAGGGAGAAGTGGTTTGCGAGAAACCATTAGGGAAATTAACGCCTAGCCACCTCCCCATGCAAGCCTGCATCCACGCAACCTCCCCTCCTCATCCACACCATGCTCTGCTCCCCCGGATCTCTCACCCCTCTCCAACGAACCTCCTCCCACCACCTCAATCCCACTAAAAACCAGAAGCTATTGAATAAAGGTTTATTTTTATTCCCGAGTAACACACGTATTCTGAGCATGTTTATTCTAGGAACACAATGCACCCTCCTAACCTCACCCTGTTACGTTCGAATATCACTGAACATGAATCACAGCTGCTCTCTTTGGTCTTTTAGCTCTTTCAAGTTCAGTTCACCAGTTTTTAAAGGCTTATCACCACTCATCCAGGGTTGATTGGAAAAACATTAGATCCTTATACATTTCAAAGAAATTAAGAACATTGGCTATAATACAGATGCGAGTAGCTCATAGCGCTGCTATGTTTTATGCACGTAATGTTATATGTAATCTGGACCATTTCCATGGAATACATCCTTGACGTGGTGAAAAGGCTGTGCGATCCAAGAACCCCTAGAATTGTTTTGGCGGAATAAGCACAGTGGAAAACGCCGTGCGAGTCTATGAAACGTTATGGAGAAGTAAGTTAATAAGGAGGGAAAAAATTTGTGCCCTATGTGAAAAAACTGTCAGAAGTTAAGAAGAGAAAATCCTTGCAAACAAACAAAAATAAG
Source organism: Hetaerina titia (assembly GCA_037158775.1). Classification (NCBI taxonomy): domain Eukaryota; kingdom Metazoa; phylum Arthropoda; class Insecta; order Odonata; family Calopterygidae; genus Hetaerina; species Hetaerina titia. Next base: position 21,095,573 of record CM073777.1, on the reverse strand, counting down.
CTAGGATAATTATTAAATGAGCCATAAAAAAATGACGTAGATTAGGTTAGATAAGGCTTAGATTAACTCGATGTCGAGATAGAGAGACTATTAAGGGAATTAAAATTAAGAAAAGCAATAGGGGAAGACCGTTCTCTCAAGGAACTAATAAAAGAAAAACATTGAAGAAAGAGTTTTTATGGATAAATTTGCAGCTTTTAAGAGCAGATGATTTAATTTAGCTGGAAGATTTAGATAGATCAGTTTTAGCTCCTATCCCGTAAAAGGGAAAGACGGTCATATGTGAGGAATGTACAAATATACGTCTGAGTTTTCACGCAATTGCAGTGGTACTCAAGACCAACGATTAGAACATGGAAAGGAAGGTAAATAAATACCTACGTAATTATCAGCAGCTGTTGAGAAAGGGGAGAGGAACCCGTGATACCATAGCAGTAATGGGGATACAATCAGGGTGTGCTTATCTGTTTTTAGATTTTGAAAAAGTGTTCGTGTACATTGTACAAAGTACATTGGCGGGAAAGGGGGCTCATCCCCTACGTATATATTTATATATCACAGAACCCTAATTACTGAGTGGAGAATGGAAAGCGCGAATTGACCGGTTTTAAGTGAGGACTCAAACAGAGGTGTCGGTCTTCACCTCTCCTTTTCCAAGCCATGGGGTTGCTTTACTGAGCGCATTAGAAGACTGGTGAAATGGGTATGGGATCGGAATCAATGTAAATAAAACAGATATAACGCAGTTTTCCGATAAAAGTTAAAAAAATACATTAAAAAGGAGTTAGGTATTATTAAATAGGAGTTAATTAACTGAAGCAAATGGAACAGTTTACCTATTTGGATATTAATTACAGAAATGTTGAAAAAGGACTTTAAGAAAAGGTTAGTCATGATTTTGATTACGGAGCCTGTTATTAAACGACGAGGAAACATGGCCACTAAAGCATCACGATAGACATAGAATGAAAGCCTTATAAATGTGGATATGGATCAGGATATGAAAGATGATGCGGACTGAAAGGAAAACAAACAAAAGAGAGAGAGAGAGAGAGAGAGAGGGAGGGAGGGCTTTTGAGGGAAACCCAAAGGAGGCCGGAAAGATGGACAGACAGCGTTTTGATTGGTAATGGGATGTTTAGGACTTTTATAGAGGGGTGAGCATTAGAAAAAAGTGGATGAAGAGGTGTTGGGTAGGGTTATAGCGTGAAATGAAGCGTGGAAGGTAGAAGCAGAATTTAATACGGGCTTACTGTAGTGTTGGATATCAAGGCGAATTTTTTTAGGAGACGCTGCGGCATTTTCGCTGTACCTTTTGATAACTGGTGCCAATTCGAAATCTGCGCCGGTAGGATTCCAATTTGAATGCATTTGGTGCCCTTAAAATTTTAGACACCAAGTTTATGTGCAAAATCGAGTGTTGTTATTCCATTTCAATTCAAACAAAAGAAATATCCCTCTTCTTATTACCTGTGTAACTGATCACGGTCTATTCTTCAGTGATGAATAATTTCTATCCCTAATTCTATTATCCTGTCAGGAAAAATAAAAGGCAGCCATCACAAATCGATTTGCGATTCAGAGGAACATTGCCTATCTTACCTTCTTTGCAATTATAATCTGATGCTCTCGCGTGGAATATATCTTCTAAATCAACCTGTTCTTATTCCGTAACATTCATATTTCATTAAATGGTGTGTAACTCTTCACCTTTTAGCACTTAACTAACGTTTTTGAATTGGAATTACGTTAAAGAGTCATTCACGTGGATGGCTGAATATTGGGAGGCAGGAATCAAATTAAAATTACATGATCGCGTCGTATAGACGGGAGCGTCTTGTAAAAATCACATTGTTAGGGAAAATTCAATTTGCATAGAAAAAAATAAAAAATGGGTGACTTTTTTCCCTTCAATAAATGAATGACCAGAGAAGAAGAAACGATTTGAAATCTAAGAGGATGCCTCTAGCAAGATTTTCTCCCTTTAAACTTCTGGGATTATTGCTTCAGTGACTTCCTATACCAAGTATTTTCAATCGGCTCAATTTCCGATTCGGATGAAATATTTCCTTGGCCCATATCACAAGCCGTTTTAGCAATTTGGCTGATTTTTGTATTAGTAAATTCTTATGCGTACTGGAAAGCAAAATGATCTGATGCTTCTGAGCGAGATTCCTTATCAGTTGAATAACTTGACAAAGCTCAGTGTTGTGCTTTCTTTCCTGGATACCTCATTACTCATTCAAAATAACTTATGCTAGCCTCTTTTACGCCTTCTCTCTCGTTGCTTCTAAGACACCGACGGCAATTGACTGTTGGTTATTTAAATTAATTAGTTAAAATGTCTTTAAGCTCTTCGAAACCATCGTCTAAAGGTATTATATATTTTTTAAAGGGTTTAGTTGATCCATGCAATAAATTAAAATATATTTCATTTTTTCGCCATATGTATCCAACTTAAGACAGTATACATGCAATATGCTTAAGAGTAAAAATAAGATAACCTGCAAGAAAATATGTTTATGGGATACCATTTGAAGCTATTTATTTGCTTCAAAATGATTCCTTTATGTACATGTCAGCCGGATTAATTGAAACAGCTGATATACAGAGTGCGTTCCAAAGTAATGCAATTGAATTTCCCACGCCGCTCCTATTGTTCGGAGGAGAATCAAACTTATAGTAGGTGGGAGAAATGATAAGCTTTGCGGCAAAACCGATCTCATAGCTGTACAAGCTGTGAAAGTGGCAGAACGTCAGTTATTGTAAATATCTAAGAAAATGGAATTGAAGATCAAGCAACGTGAAGCGATTTATAAGTTCTGTGCTAAACTAAAAAACATCTATTCAGGAGACTGAGTAATTCTTGAGCCTTACAGGGACTCTGTTCTGCCCTACCCACCAGTTTAGAGTTGTTTAAAGACCTTTGAGGAGGGCCGGGAGAAGGTTCACAACGAACAACCCTCTGCGGTCAATCGCCGTCGCCGTCAATCAGCAAAATCGACGAAAATGTGGCTCATGTTCGACAATTGTTGGACTCTGACCGTCGATTGAGTATGAAGATGGTTGCCCTCTAACTAAACTTATCGTACACTGTTGTGTTTCGCATTGTTACTTGTTAAACGGGTCACCAGAACGAAAAAAGACATCCACTATGTGGAAACTCCATCACGCCAACGCGCTACAAGTCCGCGAGCTCCTGACCGAACACCAGGTACCAACGCTGCCTCACCTCTCTTATAGTCCTGAATTCACCCTAGGTGGCTTTTTTCTGTTCCCTCGGATTATAGCAGCATTGAAAGGAACCTGTATTTTGCCCTTAGAAGAGATCCAATCCCCCGTGACGAAGATCTTGCGAGATGTCCCCGAAGACCCCCTCCAGGGAAAAAATGTGCAGAGTCCCAAGGGCAGTACTTTATGTGTTTGTGCAAATCTGTTCAATAAATTATTAAAAAAAATAATTCTATGACTTTCGGAACTCACCCTGTATACCTTTTCGACACAAGTCATACTTGTACTTCGACCATTGAAAATAATATATCAAATGTGTTATTGATGTTCATCTAGTTATACGAGTGGTTAGTAATGATTACTTCTTTGGCTGTTTCAAAATGCATAGAAAATAATCTATGCTACTGACTAATATTGAACAAAGGGTCTTTACTTTAATGTAAGACCATTGTTAGCACATGTTTACTGCAAGTCAATATTTCAATATTTAAAAAATTCTTCGTTTGTCCATTGTGTGAAATAATATTCAGAGTTTCCAGATGTAGCGTTAATGTAATATTATCACGTAGCAGAGACAAGGCCGTAAATCGATTAAGCAGGAACAGAGTTAGTTACGGCGTATGGGCGTCGAAATCCCCTCGCCCACCTGGTAACTGCATTAATTAGGGCGCCTAGGGCAGATGCACTTTCAGCCAACAATAGTGCTTATAACGGCCGCTGCAGCGCTCTCCGTCGCCTGGTATCACATCACGCTGTCGGTCGTTCCCAGAGACGGGAAACAATTAAGTTGATAGTCTTAAGACGATGATGGATGAGCATTGCTGGCGTTATTGCGGAAGCGTGCTTGGGTCAGCCATTGAACTCGGGAGACACGGATGCGCATCCAGTGCGTCCAACTTAGCCGTGCTCTCAATGATTCACACTAGACTTGAGAATTCTCCTCGCCGAAGATAAACAATGAAATATGGACTGGTACTTGGGGAATTCAATCGTTGGCGCAACTGCAATACTTGAAATGTGTTGCTGCAACCATTGGGATAATTTATGTGGGGTATATTGCGTCAGTTTCTGATTGCTTTATAACACCACTTCCCACTGCTGTCACAAATATGGCCAAAACCACCCCTTCCCCTCTCGTAGAGTAAATATTCATAATCATTGGCCTGAATCTTCCTACCTCCTAGCCCGTAAGAACCCTGTTAACCAAATCTTTTTTTATCTGAATGCCACTTTTCGTTGAAAAATTGAGCGCTTCTCTTTAATAGTCGCTTATCCTGTGAAAAATGTCTATCAATTCACATTCTGCAACTATTTGATTTTCATCTTCCCTCCCCCCCGGCGAATGATAGGAATTGTTTTAGCCATCTTGCTGGAAATAATTGTTTTTTTTTCTAAAACGGTGAAAACTAGCAAGATAACATCAAAATATATAGCATAAAATGTTGTTTTAAAATAATCTTGTAATGTACAGATTAGGTGAAATATGAACTGAAAAAATATTTATAATCAATAATTTTATTTGAAAAAAATAGAGAACCTTCTTTCTGAAACAGTACATATTGATATGGCCAGTAAGTTTTCTTTAATTAACTGCAAGATCCGAAATACTAACTGATTGATGGAAGCGGAACAGGTGCTTAATTGCTTGCATTGACCAAGGTATTAATGCACGTAATTATAAAAGAAAGTTAAAACTATTAAAAATAGGAAAATAAAAAAATTAAGAAGGAATATATGCTCAATTTGCTTATCCGAAATGAACACATCTGAAAATTGCAATAAGGGCGTACGATTCGAATAATTTCTAACAAGAAAGATTTCTATTTGAAGTAACTTCACGCAATAGAAATCTAAATATATTCTTCAAAGCCCAAATATATTATAAAGAACCACAAGTTTAAATATGTAGAAATTAGGATGGACAGTTGAGAATAAAGGTTTGAAATCAATTGACAAAGACTGTAATAGTATCATAATGAAGTTCAAGGGTACTTAGGAAGTTGCTTACCAAAGAAATAAAATTAGAAGTGGCGGAAAAGTTTAAGGTAACAAAAGTCACAAATCGGTTTTAGCTTCAATAGTGGAAGCTTAGTTAAATGCAAATGGGAAACAAAAATTCGGGGCAGAAAATTAATTTGATAAAAATATAGAACAAATATACTTAAGTGGAAGATATTGACGAAGTAAACTGAGAATTAATATATTTGTGATTTTAAACAAAATTGCTCTAATACCCTCAAATTACTTTTTTAGATATCAAGAATACAAAGTTCCATACTAGAGAACGACATAAAACAGTGCCATCATAAACCTACGCAGGAATTTTAATCCATTATTTCCACACCTGTATTGTTTCTCTCCCTCCCCATTGATAACTTCCTGAATGGGGCAAAAGGCCTTTCAGATTCTGATGACCCCCAGAGCTGACGGAAGCAATGACATTTGCTCCGGGTGGAATCCCCCATGCCAAATAGGTCGAAGGGTAGGAGGAAGGCGATAGATAGCCTGAGCGGCTTTTGATCCTCAGTGAGACATAAGCAAAGGCGTGACATGAGAATGAGTCCTGACAACCATGGGTTTCGACACACTGGTCGCCCCAGTGGGAGAGACGTTTCCACGGTCATCATCTAAGAAAATCCTTGTAAAACGGATTGGACAGCACCAAGCTAGGAGACAGGGAAATAGCCCGTCAGAATAGGAATTTGGGATGTTGCGGTTATGTTGAGGAGAGTTAAATTTAAAAAAAAATAAAGAGGCATTATAGCTATTTTAGGAATGATGATGGACGTAAGATGGAAGGATAGCGGCATTACTGAAATTGAGAGATACAGAGTTATAACTTTACAGCGGAGGGGAAGATAACCAATGAGGGATGGCAATAATATCAAACAAAAATACAGAAAGAAGTGTAGGAAACATAGACAAAACAGGTGAGAGAATATTATTGGAAGAGTTAACAGCTGAACGAGCACAGTAGGGCATTTTTCAGGTCTACATGCCACCAAGCATCAAAGGGAGGAAAACATTCACAGGTTGTGCGATCAATTAAAAGGTATAATTGGTTGGAGTTCCAGGAGTAAAACTTGATAGTGATGATGGATTGGTACACATAGATGGGCGAAGGAATCATGTAGAAGACCCTGGTTATGGAAAATAAAACCAACTCGGGGAGAAAGCAATAGAGATCTAAAGGATATAAGAACAAGCATCTGGTTTTAACACCACAATTGGTAGAGGGAAGCATGGATGATTCCCAGGGATTTAGGGATCTATTTTAACTTATATTATGATTCGGCATAGATTTCGGAACAGTTTGGATGATTCCCCGTTTCCCATGAGCAGATGCGGACTTTGACCAAAAGTTAATGAAAGGAAACATCAACCGGTAGGCAAATGAGGAAGATGATGGAAAAGGATTAATGTTTTGCGCGAAAGGAGCAGAGGAAGAAATTACGAGGAAATGAAGAAGGATTTACCGTTAGGGCGAACTTTAGGTGGTGTTTCTTTAAAAGAGGAAACGAAATGATTCGTTTTACCTTAGTATGGGCTGTGTCTATCCAAATCCTGAATTAACCGGTAAAATAACAGTGAGAAATGTTTGTCAACGGTGCGTAATTTTCGTGGTTTTTTAAATTCACTTTGCTTATTAAACAACGATACTTTATGCTCGTGAATTTTGGGATGGAAAAACTATAATTCATGATGAATCAATTGCAGAGTCACGAACGCTTTTTGAATGAGTCGTACCACTGAAAATAATGTCTAAATTGGTTTTTCTCAGAATATCACTCATGAAAAATCTCTCTGGAGAAAGGTTTTTAATGAATTATTATTCAATTCACATCTAATAACAAGTAGAATGATTTCCATTGAAGAAAACAATATAGAATAATTACTGTAAAGGTAACTTGATTTCCCCAATACAATTCGTCTTCCCACCGATATTTGCTGCCATAAAAAATAATTATAATTCAATTCCTACGTCAACCAATATTGCAATTATCCAAAATAAACCTTTATTTTAGAAAATTTTCATAAATACGAACAACTTTAATATTCAGTAGTCAAATACTACGTTTCATCCACATTCAACTCTTGAAAATTGCAATTTTTTCCATGTCAGGTAAACACATATCATTATTTTGAATTTAAATTTGTTCTGTTTTTCCTGTGTTAACGATTATGTCTCACATGTATAACTGATATCACTATATTTTTATACACATTAATTACCACGACGTTATCAATCCAAAGTTTGTTTTGCAAGAGCTACCCATACTATTCTATTATACTGCCAATGTCTTTATTCCTTCATTGCTTCTTGCGGCGAATGAACAGTTTTATAAGGTTTCAATGACTAGTTTTAAACACCACATAATTAATTACCTAACTGTCTTCATGGGGTCCGCAATCGCTCATTCATTTCCTTTAATTATACATTCACTCATTCATGATATCCATCAAATTAAGAGTGTCATTCATTATTTTTGGTTAACTGGCATTGATGTTATAATTGTTGATTATAATGACCAAATTGTTTTTTCTAATTAGGTGATGCCGGCGAATAATTCTGCTAACGAAACGTCTCTAGCCAACTGCGCCATATGCTCTTGCGGAGCATCAAGACTCTTTGAAATAGTGTTGGAATTCAGAGCAAACAGTAATATTCACACAATAAATATATCTAAAACTTTTAATATTTCTGGAATTAATTTAAGATGTAAGCTGAAATAGCGTTACTGAGATTCTCTACATAGCATAACAGTATTAAGAGTACTTCTCTTTCGCGCATTTCCTCTTTATCGAGGTTTTCATAGAATAAGGTAACTCACCTAGTTAGCATTTATGTGCAAAATAAGAGGATCAAATAATGAAATGGTTGTAACTGAGGAACCGGTGCGTTTACAACGATGGCAATCATAAAATTTCGTCCAATATATGCTGAAATGAGAGCATAAAAGAGATTTTGTCATAACGTTCACCTTTTATGCCCTTGAAACATTAATTTACAAACGTTGTAAAAAAAATTCTCCGCCTCTAGTAAAGAATCTGGTAGGTTCGCACTATATCATTCCAAGTATCAAGCATGCAATACATTTCAATAAAATGCTTGAATAAATGTGTACTCCCCGCAGGAGAAGCTAAACAAGACGACAAAAAGTGGGAGAAATATTGCCTGCATTCCAAAAATACCGTTGCATTATTGATATATACGTATATATGGAGGCAGGTGAACTTTGCGGCCGTAAAAACCGACTTCGTCTGAGCTGGGGGGCGGCTGACCCGAGAGGCGCTTATTCAGGCCGCCGCGCTTGAAATTGTGGCGTTTAAGTTCCTCGAGGGTCTCGGTTGAGCGCGTTAAAATATAAAGTTCACCGAGAGACCAAAGGGGCGGGGAGGTGGAGGGAGGGGGTGGGAGAGGAGGCGGGGATAGAGCGGAGGGAGGGAGGCAAAAAAAATCTAGCAAAACTCGGGGCCACTTCACCTTTAAATGAGCACCCCAGACCGTTTTTGACACTTCTGGAAACCTGACATGTGAAAAGGCATAAGAACGTGAGTGGAGTAAGACACGAGTTTTAGGGAGCCGTTATGACGGAGGGAGAGTGGGGATGGAGGAGCGGCTAGCGGTGGGGCGGGGGGGACCCGGATAGAGGGGAAGAAATAAACGGCGAAGGGGGAGGATATCGTGGCGGCGGGATGGAGAGGGTGGCTGAACCGGAGGGCCGTTGGACCCTCGGGAGACAGAGAGGGGCGTGAGAGGGGAGTTTGGGGGAAGGAGGCGGATCTGGGTATGAGAGGATCACGTGCAAGGGATGAAGGGGAGTGGAAAATGAGTTAGACTGGAGAAGTGGAGGGGTGGGAGGGTGGATGGATGTTGGGTGAAAGACGTGGTGGCGCACTAGAGCGTGGAGTTCGATGAAAATTGAGTTTACTTTTGACCGAAACGGAATTAATTACAAATGAATGCAATGTTTTATATCCATGGAATGAGTTGACTTGGATTATTAGAGTATAATACGGGAAAGAGTTTTTTCTATCGAGCTATAAGATGAAGCCCAAACTCAAGAGGATAAAAAATTAAACGGTTTAATATAAGAAATACGAAACCAAACAATGTTTTAGTTAAAGAAATGCCTTAATCAATATTATCTCTCCAGAGTGATTAGCTCCTACTGTACAAGTATTAATTTCAAAGATTTGTTGTTTCATCTGGTGTATTATAAATGTAAATGTAATGTTTATTATTCAATTATTACAAACAAAAAGTCATTATTGAGTAGTTTATTCTGCCAAGTTTTGACATGAGAACTATTGAACATTTTAAAATACTCGTTCCTACTTGAAAACTTAAAGTAGTACGAAGTTATAAGGGAAGAAACCGGCAGCTGAGATTATCTGTATGCGATGGCAGTGAAAATCATTAGCATCTTGTATTAAATAATCCAACTAATAACTGAATTATTTTTCAACATTGGGCATATTTTAATCTGAAGCGTTAGTCTTCTTCGTTGAAGATAAACCAAATTTTGGTTGGGAAGATGAGGATACATCTGTATTCCACAGGAATCAGGCAAGTGCCCACGAGGGAGTATGGTGGGGAGTGCAATGGTCATTCATTCAGAAATATTAGGGTGGTTGAATATTCTCTGCTTATATACAGTGTCACACGATCATAATCACGTATACGAGCAGATGCTTATAAACATTCGGGTGCTATGGTTTAATTTTGTCGTGACTGTGAATCCGAAGAAAAGGAATAATTGTACTCGTCATGTGGCTGTGTGTGTTTCCATCTCTCCGATTTTATCGCAGTGATCGAAATTGTCTGCATAATTCTAGCCATAATAATTCACTGTGTAAATAGCTGATGTGGGTGTCCTGTACCATTCGAAATGTCTTTAAGTCTTTCCTGAAGTCTTCGTCAATCCATGTTCCTCCAATATAACTGTTGCGCTCACTCTAATTTTTTAGCAATATTTAAAATATATCTAGCAGTTTTCTCTGAGCATTTTCATATTATTTAATTAAAGATATCGATTATGAAGTCATAGTAATTTCAGCGGATTTAAAATTTAGCTAAAATATAGCAAAATTACATCCTTATTTGACCATATTTTTCATTTTTCTACAGTTCATTTAATGAAAACTAACTCCTTTAAGGCTGATTGCCATATTTTTCCAATGCGTGTGAACCATGAATTATCGCTTAAGCGTGAAACCCAATTATTTGAAAAATGCAAAGAAAATGCGGGAAAATCCATGACATTACCTTTTAACGGAGTCATCAAAATACAATTCCAAGATGTGTCATTTTTACACAATAAAATTTTTCCATATATATATTTACAAAATATTTTTTTGGTAGTTGTGTCCATCCAAAAACCTACCTTAACCGGTAGATTATCTAATAATAATTTTTTCGACTGATATCAGTTTTTTTATTCGGTTGCATCCATTTTGTGTATTCTCATTTGTTTCCTTTAGTTTGATTCAGAAATTACACTTTTGTGTAATTATTTAAGTTTATTTCTAACCCCCATATCTTAGAGCAATCATAATATGGTAAAATGGTTGCAGAGTAGGTCGCAACCTGCAAGGTTCTTTATTTTTTTCTAAATTAGAGTCTGAAAATAATTTGCGTTTGATGATAATATGGAGCAGTTTGTGTATATCACGAACCAAATTAAAGTTCCTTGTGCCACACTAGAAGTTACATCTTCCGCTAATTAACTCAACTCATTGATAACTACTTTTCGTTTATGGTTGTATTGGAAGTCCTTAATTTTATTCGTCAGTTCATCATTGTGTCAAAATATCTTAGATTGCATATCAGTGAGTTGTAAGGGACCAGTACGAAGGCTTTCTTGAAATCTTAAGAAAGCATTCATTCGTGTATTTTATTTCCCCGAAGTCAGGATATCACGAATAAAAATACCTTATCGAATGTTGAATGATCTGCTTTTTCTTAACCGGTGCTGGCTAAAGCATTCATAGTAAGATTCTTTTGTCGAGGAATAATAATATAGTACTAAGATTGTTATTTCTTAAGATTTTGCAAGATTTTATTGTTTCAGAAATCTATCTGCAATGGCTGCTGCAATAACTTCGTGGCATCAGTCATTGTAAACTGATGCCTTAAACTTAAATTTCCACATGCCACGTCAGAAGAATCTTCCTCTAATTAAATCTACTCATCGACAACTACTTTGAGTTCTACTACATTACTACCGGAACCGTATCGCCGCCTTTCCATAGGTTGGTCATTTGCTTCCAGTGACGAAATACTGAAACTTCTCTACTAGAGGCTTAATTTATAACCATGAACACAGTAATCAAGCCGGAACTCGGTTAGGTAGGAGATGATAGGGCTCACCCAGTACTAAGCTCGAAGTCGTGTAAAATTTCTTTCATCCTTTCCCTGTGCTGGTTATGGTTTCCCAGGAAGATCTGGTACCACATAGCTTGGGTGAAGCTAAGGGTGCCCTGAGAAAAGCTTGCCCAGGAATTAAACCGGGCCCTCTTTGTTCAACGCTCTACCCATGGACTACCGCGACCCACTAGAGACTTACAGCAAACTGAATTTAAGTAAATAGTATGTCTTCAATAAGTGTTTTCTGTATTCCACTGACGATTTGTAAGAGATACGGGACCATTTTTCTTCTATTATTTGGAATTTATTCTTCATTTATTCCCGGAACGGTGATATTCCTCATGGGATCTTTCGCTGCGTGATGGACTTCGTTTTGGCTGAGATGGTCCGATAAATATTCAGGAAGTTTGCTTTTGTCACACATTATTTAAAAGTTTAACTATTTCTCCCCCTGTGAAGATGGATGATTCCCTTGCATATCCCCAGTATAATACCAAAATGGTTTAGGCTAAATTTTCGAAAATATTTTCTTCTTAAGTTTCGTCAGGCTATGACAATAAATTTTTGCTCTTGCTCATAATTCTACAAATTTCACATATTCGACCTATGTTAAATTTTTATCATTACTTTTTCAAATATTTGAAAAAAATATCAGGGAATATTAGGTTTTCACCTCCTTAACGCCACTCTGATTTCTTCTCTCTTACACTTTTTTGGTTGCTTTTTAACGCAATTTCTCTCCAAATTTGGAATTAAATACTGTTATTTGAGAGAGGGAAGCCATATATCTTACCTTCACAAACAATTGGTTCCCCATTTCTTTTTAGTGAAAGGAAATCACGCTGAAATTTTTGAGAATAAATTTTTCATAGGTGTCGCCGGGATCTTTTCGCAATAGAATAACTTTTTACCTCCAGATTAAGCTATAATGGCGCAAAGCCCATATCTGTGACTTCAAACCTTCTGCTAGCAATTGGTTTTATAGAAGAATTGGCCATGATAATATTTTCTGTTCTAACATTTGTACCTTTTTGACAGAAGTAAGCCCTACGAGTTCTTTCCACTTCTCTAAGTCTATATGTCACCTTTATAAGACTCGGAGGTAATTTTTGTGGAGAAAAATGTATTCAGAATAAATTAACATCAATATGACTTTCTACATAAATTACAACTTTTATAAGGCGAATAATTAAAAATTATGAAGTCTCTTTATCACTCCTCTCCGACTTCTATGATTTTAGGTTTGTTTGATGCTCTCCTACCTAAATGACAGCAACAAAATTGTAGAGCAGAGTACACTACATAAAAAGAGAATAATTTATGTCGTTGGTTCAATTTTATAATGAATGTCCCGTGGAAACAACATAAAATATCCAAAGGACATTTTTATCATGACTTATTTTTATCTAGTTCGGAGATTTCGGCCCCAGTGGTCGTATTCCCTTTAAAATTGGAAGGTAAAACTTCTATTGAGAGTTACAGATGAGCGAATTATTCGAATTTACACTCGTGTATATTGAATTAAAATGAATAAATAATGGAAAGAGAATCAAACAAGTTTAACGCTCATGAAAAAATACAATATTGATAGCTAGAGCCACATAACCTGTTTGATGGGATCGCTTGCATACATTCTCACATGAAAGGAGGGAAAAACACCGTACACACAGTCAAACTACAAGTGCCCTTTCTAACGATAAACAAATATCACTTTACTAACGATTCCGCATTTTTACCAATCTTCTCTATACTTTTCTGCCTGAAATGAGACTTGCAATGATAAAAGAGTTTCATAATAGTGCTTGGTATTGTAGGTGTTGGAAAACGGTTCTAATTCAAGAAAGAATCATTTCCTTTGAATCCACATCAATCTACCTTTAAGCCATTTCCTCGTCCAGTTGTAAGAGGATGAGAACTGAACTCTGTATTAATACAATAAAACACACACATAAAGATCTTACATGAATTTCTCATTTGGCCAAGAACAGTGGCTTCATGTCATGATAATAGGTTACCTATCACTGCTTTCTTATGTTTTTTTGACAGTTTTCTTAATATTTTCGGAATATCTGAATGGAAATGAGGCATTTATAGTTCAAAACGCATATATGTATGTATATATATATATATATATATATATATATATATATATATATATATATATATATATATACAATGTAAATTCACTAACTAGTCGACACAAACACAGAATTCTGTTCCTAATTACTCTTGAGAAAGTTGGTTGCACCACCGAAAATTCGAGAACCAGTGAGTCCCTCTTTTATGTGTTTTGGTTTCTGTGTTTGTTTCGACTAGTTAGTGAATTTACATTATTGTGCACGTTCGTGGTTTTTTTAAGAAAGTGACTTATATTGTGTATGTATATTGCATATGTATATTGTATATGTATATTGTATATGTATATTGTATATGTATATTGTATATGTATATGTATAGACATATATATATATATATATATATATATATATATATATATATGTGTGTGTGTGTGTGTGTGTGTGTATGTGTGTGTGTATATATATATGTGTGTATATATATATATATATATATATCTCGTATGTTGAATACAAATGAGAAGTAGAAAAACATACCATCAGGTGGCCAATATAGGAAATTAAGTTTGGCAGGAATACAGAAAATCGTTCCGTAAATACTTAACGTAGACAAAGTAATAGTTTATCTAAGGGAGCAAATTAACTAAACCGTGAAATAGTAAAGACTTATATGCTAATAAAATAAATCGTCAATGATTACATTGATACAGGTTAGACTTGAAAATATGCAAAACCCGATAGCTACATGGAAAAACCAAGAACTTTTTAGATTTTAAGGCTTAGCAAGAAAAAAATCGATGTAGGTGGATGAGAATTTGTAAATTCAAAGTAAGAAGTTGAATAAATGATTTGTAAATACAAGCATCATATTTTTATCCATTATCCTTTCTCAAATTCAAGCAATCATTCTGTCCCTAAATCCATCGGCCATTCACGATGGCCGCAAACTCGTGTCGTTTTTCGTCAAACAAAATGTCTTACTAAAATAATATTATTAATAGGTGAATTTTCTAAAGAAGGTTCTTAAAAATATGCCTAGGAATTCATTTCTTATCTCTGATTAGTGAGCAAGGGTGAAAGATAAAATCATTTGTGGATTCCACTTAACTGCGTCATCAATGACTTTGATAAAAGTCAATAATGGAAGCATCCTCTTGTAATGCATGTACAAATTGTAAAAATGTAGTGATATGTTATAACTTTCTCTCATGTGCTATTAATGGGAAATTCTCAAATGTAATTTCCCCAAATCATATTTAAGGATTGCGTTATCCAAGTGATATGAGGACATCCGAATGATGAAAAACCCTTTCAGAATTCTTGCTTCATTAAATTAAAACGAGAAGTGAATCTCAGCTGCCTAATAGCGGAGGATCCGTAGGTCCGAGGGGATTTCTTTCTCCGTCACCGCGTCCCTTTGCACCCTTCGCTCGGAGCGCACTCTAAACGGCGAGGGGTTGGGGAGGGCGTCACCGCGAGGTTGGGAGGGGGGAGAAAAATGGTACGCTAAAAGGCAATGCGGGGAGGATCGAAAGGGGGTGGAGGTACACGCAGGCGGCGGAGGGGGGGTGGCGACCGTCGATTTAATTAAACGGAGCGATCAGGAAGAGATGCTGCGAGAGAGGGAGAGAGAAAGGAGGAAGGAGTGGTTTGAAGGATATGGGGATGGGAGTGTGACGTGGGATGGGGTCCCCGCGACCGAGGAAATGATATGACAGGCAAAACCTCATCTCTCCCCCATCCCCATAATTCTCCACTCCGCCCGGTCCTGCGTGAGGGAGGGTGAGTGGTGAAAGGGAACACCGTTTCCCCGACCATTCACCGTCCTTTGGTTTGCCGGATTCTTTCGCTGCAATCTCTCCGTGCGGTGACGGGGCTGCGGCCGTCGCTCTGATATCGAACAGGCATTTCAAGGGTTTTATCATTTACCTCATCGAAGCGCTGGAATTTTGGGATTGATGCTTTGGTGGGACGCTTCTGAGAAATGCCTTCTTTTCAAAATTTTCTCTTAAGATTCAGGCATTTTTTAAGGGTCCTTCCAGCCATCCGCACTCTATATTATGGCGAAAACGTATTGTACCCGTAATTGATGTTCTAAAAAAAGCTGTGTAAATGGGGGCGTTGAGTAAGACAGCCAGCATAAAAATGGTTAAGAATCTTTATACGTATTGTTTATTTTTAATGCGACCAATGATGATAAAACAGCAATGAATAATTATTGAGCATAATAACTAATGAAAATTGGCAAGGGATATTTTTTCAATGGACGTTTACATCGTATTATTTGATCAATGGAGATAACTTATTTTATTTGACTAAAAAACAGTGTACTGAACCTCTTTTCTGGCTTGGAATCAGAATGGAAATTGAGACCATTTTCCCAAGTAATTAGACGCAACAAGTTTTACAAAAGTAAAAACGTTTAGAATAGGTAAGCTCAGCTGGAAACCTAACGCGTACATGATTCACACTCGTTTGATTTCAAATTTATTCGAGCGGTAATTCACAGAGAATAAGGGGAAATTTCCTACAATAAAATTTGTTCTTTGTAATACCTACTTATATTCACATTCAATTTTATTCCTTCATAGCTTTATGATTATATTGGAACCATGTATAAATATATGGAAGCTATGGATAATGAAGCTTCCTCTTCCTCCTTAAACCGCTATTGACCCTATTCCGCGTCTTATGCTAATGGTTCTACATCTTTGTTATGATGGATAAAGTCTATCCGGGTATTTAAGTTTTTGAGGGATCCCGAGATAAAGAGCTGATACCCTAATTATCCCTAAAAATAGGATACATGGATCATATACTCCTGTCTGTCTTCTTTATTTCACTCCTTTTCCTTCCCTCCGTCTTCATTGCCAAACCAAAATGTTCCTTCAATCAGTATTCAGCATTATATTACCTCCATCCACTTTTTCTTTTCCCTTTAAAACGCGTCCTTCCCCTCCCCCCATCTGGCTAAGTACCTCTGTTTTGCTCCGTTCATTTCACCTTTGAAAATTACCTCCACACACACTTCTCAAGAACCTTGTAAATCCACGTATACCCTTGAGGAAAATGATTCAAAGGAAAAATGACTTTGTACCATACGAAAGTTTTCATAAACCATCTTTCTATTTAGGGTTCCTATCATCTTCATTTACCTTTTTACAACAACTTTATTATGTAATGCAAAAATTCTTGTGTAACTACTTTTTAAAGTAAGATCTGGTGCTTTCCCGGCGTATTTGCTGGATGAAGTTTTCTCGGGTCTTCCACCGGGTCAGGGGTTCCATGTTGGCCAGAAACCCTGAAATGGAACCCCTGACCCGGTGGAAGACCCGAGAAAACTTCATCCTACTTTTTAAAGATTATTAATCATAACATTTTTCTTCAGGCAGGTTTTAGCAGTTGCCATAAATTAAACACGGGTAGCGGTCAATGAGAGGGGTGAATGTTAGGCAAACGAGGAAAGGGAAGGAGCAGGATAGGGATGTTGGACGGGATGAAGGGCGGAATGAAGTACACAGAGATGAAGAGGGACCTGATGTAGAGTAGGTTGCTGGATTGGGTTTTGTTTGGAGTCACAAAATATTTATTTGATACTTCTGTCCATCTGAATACCTACCCTAACCGGTAGATTACCTAAGAATAACCTGTCAATGTTGCACCGCACTCAATGAACTGGAACTATATACCAAAAACCTATCTTCAATTTTATATGCTTCCTTTCTTCATTCCGTCAAACACCCCTCCTTATCCTTTTCCTCCCTGTACCTCGCTCTCCCAACGTTCTTCCCTCTATCACAGTGTTTAACATCCTCATGTCATTCTAAATGCTCTCTATCCATTTTTTTGGCCTCCTTTCGATTTATCGTAACAATCCTTCCTCATCAACTGACTTTCTCAGTACTTCCTCGTTATTCTTTCTTTCCGTACATTTCACATTTTCCATCCTTCTAATTCCATCCACATTTCAATCTACGCCTATTATCTCGCTAAAAGACATTAAACCGAATCGAAAATCGCGAATCATCGAAAAAAACGCGCTACATATCAAAGTTTCCTCGAATATTTCCATATTATTTTTTCTGAGCATCGATATTCTCCTCTCTGAGAAAGGTTTTTTTTGGCTAATATAATCCCCTTTTCATCATTCTCCTTCTTTGACCGTCTTGGTCCAAAACACTTCCAACTAAGATAAACTAAAAACCTTCTCTAAATTTTACCCTTTAGTTTTAAAGTTTAACTTTGCATTTCTTCTTAAAAATCTTGCTTCAGATTACCAAACAAAATTTTATTCATTAAGCCCTTACTACATTTGCTATCTTCGCCTAAAAACTACCTATATAGCTAGTCTAATTACTAATCCTTTTTAAGTGATTATCCTTAGTGCTCATTTAAGCTTATCATAAATACTACCTATTATCCTTAGCCATTTGGAACAAAAACTCCAAGAACTAAGTCTTACTTAGCCTTCCTATTTCATAAAAGATTAATTAGTTTAGTCTTTTTGAACTGATGCTAATTACATACCGCTGATTCAACTAAACGCTTAGCATGATTACCCAAGGTATTGATTTTCTTCAACGACCGAAGGTTCCGCCTCCAACTTATCCTGTTACTTTTATTTCAGTAGCGTACACATTGAAATACGCGTGACAGTGGATAGCCCTGTTTAACTGCGGTGCATAATACTGCCCATTGCGACTTTCCAGACGTCGCACGCACCCAGTCACGCTTAGATATGCACAGGCTGAGGATAATTCGTCTCTTCTTTCAGTTTCCCTGCATCTTCTGAAATAAATTTTTGTAAGCTATTATTTTATCTATTTTACTGTTTTAGCTATATCAGTCGAACTCCTTCTTAAACTAAACAATGTAAAAGTATTTGTCCCGTTTTCATTCTACTTTCTTTTAAATCCGACACCTCACAACTGCCATGGCATCGTTCATACATGTGTATCTCCCTTTTCTGAATATAAAAGCTTCATTATGTATGTTTTCATTTACCCTCCTCCCCTTACTATTCTTGAAGTTCCTGAATACTACTTGAGCTGCGTGATAAATTTAATTTATTATTCTATTCCTCACATATGGTTCATTTTCCAATCTGACGATATCCTCCGGTTAAATCCCTCCCTCATAAAAACTACGAATATACCTATAAAAACTATTCCTCCCAAGTTTTACTAAACCCATTGTACTAATTAGAGGAGGATAGTGAGTGGCCGAGGATTTTTAGGTTCGTTCTCTCATTATTACAGGACAATCGGCTTCCTAAAAACTGTCGCACCAACGAACGCACAGCAATCACATCAATATCAGCATCGTCATTAGTCTCACTCTATTGACGGGTTTCGATGTGTTCCGCGAATCCCCGCGAGCAGTGAAAACGGATGTTTATTCTGTTCATGTACACGACACCATATTTTAACTATTGAAAACACTTCTCAATCGACCAGCAGCTAAACAAAACACGTGCACCATACGGAGCAATCGTGCATCAAATCCGCATCTTGAATTCTACTCTTAGTCCAAAGAATAGACTTTGTTGACTTTCGATCAAAAACAAGGTTCTCCTCGTCGTCATTCTTATTAGTAATCTTCATTCTTATCAGCAAACCTCATTCCCCGACTTCAGTCCCATCTCTCCCTTCGCCCACCACCGCTTCCATCCACATCACTACCAAAAAATCCAGGTATTTCAGTAACCAACTAATCCAGAAATTTTATTGTCTTTTATCTCGGTCAGTAACTTTCTTTAAATCACCGACTGAACGATATTCGAGGGATGACTATATTTTTTACGTAATTATGTTGGTATTCTCCTAAGAATTATTAATGCATTAAACTAACAATAAAAAGCCAACTAACAAAGTAATATTAATCATAATCAAGAACCCATCTCGGCACTATAAAATGAATATGTGGTGATATAAAGGTCCATGAAATTTCAATGAAACCTTTCTTTCTTTCCAGAGAAATGTTCTTGAATTATATTCATAAAGCATTGTTAATATGAAAGCGTTACTCAAAGTGCACCAAAATGATGAATAAAAGAAGGAAGATCTTAACGAATACTTCAAATTATATGAGAACCTTAAGCGCGATGTGAAACGTAGTGCGAGATTTCCTTGTAAGATGAAGAGTTCCAATTTTGATGAGTTAAAATGTTTAAGCTGATGATATTATCCTAAGTTAAGAAGATGAGAGAAGTTTTTAGTAAAAAATTATGAATGAAGTCGTCTCAGGAAACCGTAGAAACTCTTTAAGGGGAATAAAAATGAAATGCCGCATATAGCGACGAAAAAGGGTCCGCCCACATAAAGCGCTCTCTACCTTTCTGCGGTAATTTGCCATTTTTGGGCACCGCGCGAATTTGTGAACGGCTAAACTGAAAGCTTTTCCTTTCCAAGCTCAGTGCGAAAGGGAGGCTTGGGTTCTCCAGAGCTCTCAAAAGCCCGCCTCTAACCCAAAACACCCTTCTCGCCCGGCCCCCAAGCTCTCCTCACTCTCTCACTTTCAACGTGGGCGCTTTAAAGTCAGACCGATTAAACAGGCAGCCACGGATGACGGGCAGCGCCGACGGGGGACACTGCGGAGGGCTCGGAGCGGCGGAGGAGACCCGCGAGAGAGGCAACAGAGAAAGTGAATGAAGGGGCGGCTAAGAGGCGGAGAGAGAGAGGGCCCCCTACCATTCGCTCCCCCCCCCCCGCCGCCATCTACGTTGCTTGATTTCCCGTGCGAGTTGACACACTCGGTTTAGCCTGTTGAATGCTCCTCCCATCGAAAGAAGTGGCGTCGGACGAAGAAGAGAGCACGCCACTGGGGAGGAAACGCGAAATTCACTCGCGCCACCTCAACTCGATTCCGTTCTTTAATAATGCACTTTGAATTGCATCAAGAATAACTACTGCAGTTAGGCAGGATGATAAATATGATATCGCCTAGACAAACGATTGCTCATGTACCACTCCGTGGAGTAGTTCATGAATGAAATTATATCTTTGAGCTCTCACCGTGAAACGCCATTAATTCTGGAACAGACTCAGATTTGCACTCAAGTCCCCCGTCTCACTGACCTCTTTTTTAGAGAATTTGCCGTCGATAATGTAGTTTTACCAATACAAATGTAATGTTCACAAAAAGTAAATGCAACACTGTAGTGCTTCTCTTCTATTGAGAGAATGTACCCGTCCAAAGATTTTCGTGATTAACTAACCCGTCGTGACATGTCGTAGACCTAAAGTATCGAACGAATATAAGGCGTTGGATTTCCATATTTCTATATAATTAATTAAATAACATTCACTTTTTAGCACACAGCTGCATCAAATCATTATCAATTTAAGGTATTTGCAATAAAAATACACAATTCAATATTTAGCCGTTAGTTCACCATTTTGACACCTGGCATTCCTTTCGATGATTTCCAGAATTGTACCTTCTTCCCAAGCTACTTTCTTAGGACTGCTAAGGAAATTTCTATTATTTCTTAGTTCCTGCATGGATTCATTATAATTGGACTAAAAATAAAAAAAAATCCCGGAAGAAAGTCAGACTAAGGTATGTTGATAGCGACAGACCCGAGCTCCAATCCTATCTCTCATGTTAATTCATGTTTTGGGGAATTTAAATGGGGTAATTGCATATGAGTGTCGCGAAATACAATCTATCATTAGAGGAAATATACGTCATGTACTTTTCTGTGGCTGAAACTTCCACAAATCATTGCCTTATATTTCCAACCGCTAGTAACATTATAATTTATATTCAGCGTAGTTCTTCGTCCCAAATCGAGATCTATGCCATCATTCCTCTTTTCTATGATACTCAGACTCATATATGTATATATATGTGTGTATATATATATATATATATATATATATATATTTCTAAACCAAAAACCAATTATATATAATGATATATATTAACCAAAAACAGAGAAATCAGCCCTACGGTCAGTTTGATAGGTGATAGTAGAGTTCACCCAGTATCTCCAGGAAGAACTGGCGATAGGAATCAAAGTCTGAGGGGAATTCGTTCTAACTTCATTACCATACAGTGTTTCTATGTATTCGTTCGAGAGATCTCTTGGATCTTTTTTGTATCGACTGTTATCTTACCCCGTTTATCTTTAACTGTTAGCACAGATCTTGCCTTCTTACTTCCCGATAATAACTTAACCTTGCTGTAGAGCGCACCAATTTCACCCTTGCTCTGTAAACTTTCCATATCCTCGCATTGCGTTTTCCACCATTCTTCTTTCGCTTTATTTGTGGCCCTTCTCAATTTATTGTTTAACTCTTTGTACTTCATTTTGCCTAACACTGTGTTTACATTTCTCCATCTTCTTCTCTCATCCATCTTTGCAATCATCTCATCCGTTACCCATGGTTTCCTTATCCTTTTCCCGTTAACGGTTCCTATAGTGTCTTTTGCGGCTTTCACAATCCCTGTCTTGATACATTCCCATTTTTCGTCGATAGTACTCAGCTCTTTACCGTCATCCATCATAGCAAAGAGTGCTAGGTAAATGCGACGAAAAGGTGAAAGAACGATGTTTCCTTGCCTTGGTCAGGCCCCACCTAGAGTATGCTGCCAGTATATGGGATCCTCACAACATAAATTTGGTTTCGGAATTAGATCGAGTTCAGCGGGGGGGGGCTAGATTTGTCAAACATTGTTATGACCAACTCAGCAGCGTATCCACTTTGTTAGACAGTTTAGGTTGGGATTCTCTTACACAGCGGCGTTTCCAATATAGATTAAACTTATTAAAAACATTTAAAGATGGGCCCTTTTCCGATGACATCAAGGATATAATACGAACCCCAACGTATTACGGTCGAAGGGATCACGAATATAAGACTAGAGAGATAGACTGCAAGACTGACAGGTTTAAAATGTCATTTTTTCCAAGAACGATAAGGGAACAGAATGCTCGTAGTCGAAATTCCCCAGGACTTAGTTCATTACAATAAGTATTAACGTACAGGTTAGGGACTTCGCGAGGATGTGTATACATGTGTGTATGTA
Organism: Hetaerina titia; assembly: GCA_037158775.1. Lineage (NCBI taxonomy): Eukaryota > Metazoa > Arthropoda > Insecta > Odonata > Calopterygidae > Hetaerina > Hetaerina titia. The sequence continues at coordinate 21,072,863 of CM073777.1, read as the reverse complement.
TGTATGTATATGTATGTGTGTATATATACATATATATATATGTATATATATATTTTTTTTCCTACAGATTCCCCCCACCTTTCCTCACCTAACTCCCAACCCCCTCAACCCTTACCCTTCCCTCATGGTGCTACACCCCCTGCCACACACCTTTTTGGTGGCTCGCAGGGTACTTATGTAGATGTAGATCATTTTCTCTACAGCCTGCTGATACTCCTTCCTTGTTAATCCATTTAGTGCTTCTACATTCCATTTCCTAACCCGCCGCCCCTGCCTTATCTTTTTGAAACGGACGACATTTCGTAACAACTAAATTGTGGTCAGAGTCCGCATCAGCTCCCGGGAAGCTGTGCGAAGTTCATACTGTTCCTAAACCTGTGCCCAACCGTAATATAATCTAACTGATAATATTCTAGCGTAGTAGTAAGGCGAATATAGATAGAATGTAGGCGAAGTATGGATAGAATAGATAATATTTAGCGTAGATTTTCTCTTCCTTGAAAACCGCTTAAACATTCCCTTTTTCCCATTTCTTATCATCCCATGGACCTCCCAATGCACTCAGCATAGTTTTGCAATGCCTTGAAGAGGGGCCTGATGTAGAGTATGTTGTTTGATTGCGTTTTGTTTGGAGTCACAAGATATTTATTTGATAATTATCAATTATAGTTGTATCCATCCAAAAACCTACCTTAACTGGTAAATTACCTTATAATAATATATCCCTCCCATGGACTACAACAAAAGGGCAGGAACATGATAGGAATGTTGGACGGGATAAAGGGAGGAAGGAAGTACACAGAGATGAAGGGGGCTTTAATAAAAAATTATACGATTATCTTTTTGAATCGGACTGTTCATTTCATAATTACTAAATTATATCCTAGTCCGCCACCCCTCCCGGGAAACTGTGCGAGTTGATCCCCTTGGGTGTACTTAACCATAATACGAGTATAGTCTATCTGATGCCTTTCAGAATCCCCCAGCATTTTCCATGTGAACTTACTTCTTTTGTGGCCTCTATTACCGCTGTTTCATGCATAACTTGATTAATTTCTACCCGTGGCCATTCCTTGTTCCTCTACCGCATTCACCTACCTCACACCAACTCTCCCTTATCCTACCATCGCGTTCAATCTCTCATCACTATCCAATGTTTTCCTGCAGGAGCACACCCTATTATACCCTAGAACTGACCATATGTCCTATCTAACTGTTCCCTCCTGTTTTTTTCCTGGAGGAATACCTTAACAATGACCTAGTTCTTTGGTTCCGGTTTGACTTCTACTACTAATATCAAATCAGTCACTTGCTTACAAACTTCACAACGCTTCTACTTAGCATTATGTTCGGTATTTCAACCCTTTTTGCAGAAGTATATACAGTGGACGGCACAATAGAACACAGAACAAAACAGATAACACGTAAAAGGACACTCACACTGTAGGCTATTTGAGCTTTCGGCCTACTCCGAGGCCTTCTTCAGGTCAGACTCTATTGTGCCATCCAAAAGTTATATTGCTCTCATGAGTACTTCCTATATACATATATTTACATCATAAACAAAGTATTTAACCCGAATTTCGGTTTATTAGGAATGGTAAAATTCACCCAGTACTAAGCCCGACGGCGTGTGAAATTCACACATCAGGGTAGGGGAGCCAATTACTTTCCCTGTGCCGGTTATGGTTTCCCATGAAGATCTGGTACCCGAAAAATCATATAGCTTGGGTGTAGCTGCAGCTACCCAGAGTAACTTGCCCGGGAATCGAACCCGGGCCCTCCAATAAGTAGTCCAATGCTCTACCCCCTGAACTACCACGACCCAAATATATATAAATAAACACTAAGGGCCACGCTTAACTTATTTATATATAATATACACAGATTTTGAATCATCGCTTTTTTCGTTCATGTAAATCGAGATCATATATCAAATTATTGTAAGGTTTTATTTAAATAATAAACATCTCATCTGTAATTAGTTACTCACTCTAATACCTAATACAGCTATAATGCCCCTATACCAAGGTAAGACCTCTCATACACTCTTAATTACGAGGAATTACCTTTGCGGCTTTCGACAGTCACTCTTGGTTTCATTGTGCACAAACCATACACCTATCCAAGTGTCCTTACGGTATTTTCAATCAGTTCCTACCAGGCAGTCAGCGTCATCTTAATATCTCATTTCCTAAACGCGAGACTCTTGGTTACCATCTTTCGTATCCTCCGCTTTAAATTGCTTTCACTCTGCGTCACAAGAGGGTTTTGTAGTGACGATTCCTTGAAGACTGCCTTTCCCGAACACCAATTTTATTGTATACATATATAATAACACCAAATTTATTTATGTATATATATATACGTATATAATATTTATACAGCACAATAGAACACAGAATAAAATAGATAGTTGTAGATTGTTTAAGCTTTCGGCCTACTCCGAGGCCTTCTTCAGGTCAGACTGAAAGGTCTTGGCTATTTTATTCTTTGTTATATTGTGCCATCGAAATGCTATATTGATTTCGTGAGTACTTCCACATCATCGATATATATATATATATATATATATATATATATATATATATATATATATATATATATGTGTGTGTGTGTGTGTATATATATATATATATATATATATTATAGGCAATCTACCGGTTAAGGTAGGTTTTTGGATGGACACAACTATCAAATAAACAATTTGTAATTCCAAACAAAACCCAATATAGCAACCTAATCTACATCAGGTCCCTCTTCATCTCTATGTACTACTTTCCTCCATTCATCCCGTCCAACATCCCTATCCTGTTCCTGCCCTTTCCTCGCTTGCCCAACATTCTTCCCTCTATTACGTTCTTCAACATTCCACTACCGCTCAATACGCCTTTCATCCATTTTTCCTGCCTCCATAGGATTTCTCTCAACAAACCCCTCTCCTCACCCACCATCTCCAGTACTTCCTCATTTGTTTTCCTTTCGGTCCATTTCACCTTTTCCATTCTTCTCCAACCCACATTTCAAAAGCCTCCAATATACGTCTATCCTCCTGCTTCAACGACCACGTTTCCGCGCCGTACTACGTACATACTACGCTCCATATCAGAGGTTTTACGAGTCTTGTCTTAACCTCCAGACTCAATTTCCCCGTCATCAGCTCCCTCCTCCTTCAGAAAGCCTCCTTGCCTAGCGCAGTTTATCTCCTTACGTCCCTACTACTTTGGCCGTATTGGTCCAAAACTCTTCCGAAATATCTAAACTGCTCTACCTGCTCTTTTCTTTCCCCGCCTATTTTAATATTTAGCTTAGCCTTTTTCTTATTGGAAAATGGCATAACCGTTGTTTTATTAATTTTTATTCTCATCCCATATTTATCGCACTGAACCTCCAATTCACTCAGCAATGCTTCCAACCCCTTGGCTGACTGAGCAACTAATTCTTGGTCATCAGCAAACCTAACCGATTTTACGAATTCCCCTCCAACTTTCATTCCTAACTCCATTTTTTTCCATGCCTCTTTAATCATTTCCTCCACACATACGTTGAACAGCACCGGTGACAATGGGCAACCCTGCCTTACCCCTCTTCCTAACACTGCCCATCCGGACTCTCCGTTCCCCACTCGCACCTGAGCAGTCTGAGACATGTACAGGAAAATATATAGAATATATATTTACATATATATATGTATATATATATATGTGTGTGTGTGTGTGTGTGTGTGTATGTATATATATATATACACTCACACGCATTTCGTGTTGGTTGATTCCCACAGTTTCCACCATTCATCTTTCATCCTGTTCCGTCTGTCATAAACGCGGACGTATTCTTGTGGCGGTCTCCTGTTTTATCACTCGGATCTTTTCGCTTTTATCTTCAAGACATCAATAAAAAAATGATAAAACCTCCATAACACTACTGTCATCGTGGTAAAACCGTTCTGGGATTATTGCTTAGATTCGCTTGCATGATTTTGTTTCACCGTCGTTACGCCTACAGAAGCGGCAAACAAGAAAGTGAACATCCACTATCGCTCGGATTGGACGCAGCCGAGCTTCCCTTCAGCCCCATTTTACCATCAAAACAATTAATATCGGTGACTTATCAAAGGTCAACATTCTAATGTTGATATAAAATTAAAAGAATTGGCTTTATAATCCGTGAGGGTAGCGAGCTTTGGTCGCCATTACTTCGCAGAATTCAGAAGGAGCATTTCCTGGAGACGCCTGGAAAAGTATCACCAGACTTCCAGTTCCCTTACGATCATTTTCTTCTCACATAACACAGTTCCACTCCCACCCAAAATTCATTTAAGTATCGTACAAGAAGGATAAAATCGTAAAAGAAGAAAAACCGAGGCGAAAAATTACGTCCCCTTCGTAAAGAAATGATGGGTAGCAGTCCCCAAAGCTGGGCCCCGCAAAGAGCCCACTCAATCCGTCACGAAGGGCAAAGGGGGTGGGTAGGGGAAGAGAGGGCGGGAAGCGGCTGGAGGAGGGGAAGAACCACAGTAATTCCCCAAACCTGAGCCCTTCCCTGCACCGCAGGGAAAAACTTTCTGCACCGTAAGGTGGTGAGAGTTTGGTGTGGATGAGGGGGAGGAAACGCCTTGTGCAGGGGTGAAGCCCAACTCCGAGTTGAAGCGAGAGAGGGTGTTGGGGAGGGTGCGGTGAAGGAGGGACGATTTTCGCCTCAGGGCATGATGGGAAATGAAGGAGATGAGGAGGAGGCGGATCCTGCCTGTGCGAAGGCGAACTAAAGGCGGGTTTTTGAAGAGCACTCAATCGTTTGTCTTCGTCAGCTTTGATTCATCAGCAGCCATCTTAGCTCGCACCCCAACTTAGCCTCCCCTTTCACAACCCTCCCTCTTGCTCCACCCTCTCCCCTACCCCCTTCCAGCCTCTCCTGCACTTACATTAAAGTCCAACATCCAAACACAACCCTCAGCGTGGCTGCCACCCCTAACCACATCCCCCAAACCCTTATCGCATTTCAACTCATCTATTCCACTCATTCACTGCTCCCCTCACACCAATGGCTGTCATCTTATTATATCCCTCGTTTTTTCGTCGCTGGCATCAGGAATCGTCTCCTCATTACGGTCTTTAATTTTCTCGAAATGGAATCGACCTCAAGAAGAAGACTGCCTCTCGCAGGTTCAATATGAAGGGAAATGATGAAAAGGAATACACCTACTTAAATTCACATAGGATTCCAGGATATTATTCCGCGGCCTTTCGTTGATTGATGATGTGGTGTTGAGGGTCGTGCGCCTTCTTTTTTCCTAATTCAGAGAACTTTACTTTCTTTCCAACCCTAAGACGTCCCGTCGCATGGAAGCCAATCTACCGACTAAAAAATAGAACCCTCCATGAATGATCAAAGTATATGAGTTTTTCGCTGGAGAGAGAGGAGCAGAGTTGCGTTGCACAAGTGTGCCTTAAAATTTGCAGAAATTACATTAATTATTACAAATACTTAAATACATAATGTTATAGGACCTAATAACGATTCAATATTTGGTAGTCTACCATTTGAGGTGGGAGTTAAATGAACATACACTAGTTATTTCTAGATTTCTTAGCCTTGTCTTTCCAGAACAAGCCTGGCATTCATCAGCACAGTCAATTGTGCTTCAATTCTCCATATCTTTTTTGTTCCTTCGTTCCTTCCAAAAGACCTCCCCCTTCCTTGCTTGACCAAAGTTCTCCCTATTTTCACAGTCTTCAATAGTCCATTTGCAATTAAAATTTTCTACGTCCATTGTTCCTGTCTCCCTAAGATTTCGCCCAACAATCTCCTCCCTCTCCTCTCGGCCATCTCCGAGCATAAATGGAGTGAACCCGGCCATGATATTCTATTTCATGACGCTACAATCATAAGTAAAGAAAGTAGATATTACCCACGCCTAATTAGAGAAGCTATTGAGATAGCCAAAAACCCGGTGAATTTCAATAGAGATTAAGGCTACCATCTCCACAACGCGTGGAAGAGAGTCCTTCGAAAAAGTACCAATCAGAGAGCAGCACCTGGACGGGACCACCTATATAAGGACGGCCAAAATCTGAGTCCCTCATCTTCGACCTAAAGACGCCGGATGAAACTTCGGCGAAACTGTTGTCGGCTTCAAACAACAACGCGGTGAAAACCCGAATATGCAGAATTCTTCAAGCCACCGCCGCGAAAATCTACGCAGCCATAATCTCCTCCCCTCCACCAATATGCCTCGCACTTCCTGGTATGTTTTTCTCTCAATTTATTTCACATTTTCCATCCCTCTCGACATCACATGTCCACCACAAATAAGTTTAAGAGCACGTGTGTTAATAGATATATCTAACACCTTTTACCTATATTGTCCATCTTGGCTCTCAATTCGCATATGCATCAGAGTAGTATGACTTATGTGCGGGGGTACAGATTACGGCTAAATCGCCTTCCATTCTAATGTACTCCTATCTTTTGTGAGACATTCAATAATTCAACTGAACTTTTTCTATAAAACATATTCTCTGAATCTACAAAAAAAATTACCTTAATAGTACACCTTATTCATTAATATTATGGATATAAATAGTACAACGGCATTAAGGGGATCAATTCACATAAACCAAACTGATCACGCCCATAATATTAGGTTCTATAGCCTTAAGTTTTCACTTATTAGAAAGGAAACTAACGATAATCTAAAGAAAACATTCGGCTATATTCCTCCTTAGTAAAAGTTTTGAATTAGCCAATAAAAACACTTCCCAATAGGTTTTCCTTTTCCCTTTAGTCGTTCCTCGAAAAAACCCCGAGAGCCTTGGTTTTGTTCTCCTTGCATCCTTTCAGTTTTAATATTAAGTACTCCCCGACCTAAGCAATCGTTATATAAGTATTATTCTCTTTATATAGTTTTTAACTCCTCTCCTATTGCATTTACCATATAGTTCCTCTACATATATTATTTCCATTTCTTTGAATCATTTCATGTTCGATTAGTTATTTTTCTGCCCAATCTTTTATAGGAAATACAGATTTTCTCTCATTACTTCCTGATAGATTTTTCTACTTTTCTACAGAGGAACATTTCCTTCTAAACTCTCTGTATCTTCACACTGAATCCTCTACCACACTTTTTTATCCCTATCAGTTTCTCACCCCTGCTTATTACTTATCTCTTTGCCCTTCCTTCTAACTTATTTTGTGTTTAAATGCTTCCATTTTATTCTGTCGTTCACCTTTCCAATCATCTTGCATAATTTATTGTTCCACTGTCCCTTTTTTGCGTATTTTTTCTGTCGTTTCGGGTGTCCCTTTATTGGTATGTTACCATTTTTTACAAAATACCTAGCTCACTTTCCGCACTCATAATTGTTACCACAGCCTGCTAATAATCCTTCTTTCCATCCCTGTTACTGCATCTACATTCCATATGTACGAACGTCTTCCCTGTGTTATCCATTCAAATGAATTGCACAATTTATAATTACTAACTCATAATTTTAATCCTCAATTTTCTTCTGGAATACTGTGGGAATTAATGGCTTCTTCCTAAACCTGTGCATAATTATACATGATTTGCATAAACGGCAGAAAGTATTTCGGAAAAAAAGATTTATTTCAGATATTGCTATAATGCCTCAAAATTCTTCGACGGGCATCCCTTGAGCGTTGACACACTTTTGACAGTGGTTTCTCCACCACTCGAAGGTAGGTGGTTTCCAGTAGGTCCTTAAAGAGCACGCGTGCAAGCTTCTTTTGCGGTACTTAGTGTCCCATGACGGTATCCTTCGAGACATCATTTCTCTTTTCTGAATAGGAAATAGTCTCCTGGTGCCCAGTCAGGACTGTAAGGAGATTGGAAAATCGTCACGATGACGTTGCAGGTCTTCGCAAGCAGACACTTGACTCTGCCCTAGGCCGTCCGTCAAGACCTTCAAGACGAGTTTAGCTCATATCTTTTGCATCGTCAAATTTGCAGTGATAGTGGTGTACACTGTCATCTTATCACTACCAATATGATTTACAATCATACCCACACTTAACCGACGGTTTGATGCCAGCATTTCACGCACACGTCAAGAAAAAATTGTTACCGAATCTTTTTACACTGACCTTGCAATATTGTACACTGATAGCTATCTGAATCTCCAGGCATTCTCCTTGCATAACTTCATCTGTTCTGCCGTTCTAACCAAGTGTTTGTCACGATTTAATCCTGTCCCTGACAGAAATTTATTGATATTTCTCCGCGGTCATTCATTCCTGCTAAATCCTTCCTCACTAACATCTCAAACATCGCCCACCATATCATTCTAACCCTATCATACATATATGCAAACATATCCAACAGCTCTAGTTTTCTAGCCTTTATCTTTCTCGATAATCGTCTTACTTTGCTTTCGTTTGCACAGACATTCCTATACGTTTAGTATTTCTTTCAAGCTCTTTGCTACTTGGAAACCAAAAGCTAGTTCATCTGCAAACCTAACCGATTTTATGGATTCTTTACCGGTTTTTATGCCTGCCTACAGTTTTTCCAAAGCATTTTTACACAACAGAAACACGTAGGAAGTGGAAATTTTTTGATTACCCTTTTTCTTGTGCAAAAATGAGTATATAGTATAATCCAGGGTCAAAATATCAATGGTGATTGAATAAATTCTCAAGTAAGCGTATTACCGTAAGTCAGTGTAATCAACAAATGACTTAAAATTATGATTAATCCGTTAATTAATTCAGCAAATTTAGGTAAATAAGATCGCCGTCATGAATGAAATATTAGGATAAATGTAGAACAATTCATCAAGAAATAGTGTATTTTTATATCACATCGAATATTCGGACCTGATAATATACCCTTTACATGAAAACCTCTTGAAAGTTCCACGTATAATGTTGCAACATTTAGAGCCGTGTACTCAAAATTCCTCACTTTACGAATGAATCCCTGTAAAATTGAAGTTTTCACAAATGAATGGAGATATTTTGTGAAATAATTTTCTTAGAATTCTAAAGAACTTGGATAAGGTCAAACAGAAACATACTTGTAAACCTTAAAAAGATATTGTGATGAAAGAAAGAAAGAAAAAAAATCATTGAAATTTTGAATAATAAAGTAAAATAGTGGAAGATGAGAAAGTTGACCGGAAGTGCAGCATTTCACTTCTTTCCTGGACAATGTTTAAATGAAAAAACATCAAAATACATTCCATTAGAATTCAAAATTTTGCAGCTCTAAAGAGAAGTAAAATTTATAATATGTTAATGGCTAATTTATATTCAAATGAAAACTGGGGAAACATAAAAGACACTAAGATTAAGTAGTGTTATTGTGAATGAAGAAGCACTAAGAAAAATATAAGGTGGGAATATCGGGATTTCGAGGGTAGGATTTCTCAAAAACGTGTTACGAAGACGAATAATGACACTCAAAGACGTTTCTAATGTTGTGAGCCAATGAGGGAGATGTATAACTCTTGGTTGGTTAATAACAATGAATAAGATATTGCGAAGATGTACGCAAAGTTTGTATTCAACCGAAAAACATGAAAATGCGGGAAAGCATTTCCTTACACAAGCATATGTCCTAATAAGAACTTCGTTGCAATTTTCCACAATTGAAACAATATTTCACATCAGGTGACCTGATGATGATACAGTGTATCGAAACCATGGTCGAAATAAAGTTTTAATGGTGGAAAATTGCAACAAAGTTCTTATTATGTCTCGATTCCACAACATCACGCCTGACTCTTCACTTTTCGTAAATATGACCTCATTATCGAATTTACATAATGTATTACAATTATCAATTTGAATTTCGTACCATTATTACTATTGTCTAAGATATTAAAGAGAGATCTACGAGATATTATTTCATTAGACAAACGTTTGACAATATTAATGTATTCCTATTAATGAGATTCACTGAATCGAATGAGAAAAAAATTAAATACCACCATCTTAAATACGCCAGCAGGTAAATTATTGACATTTCGAAATCAATATTTCAATGTTATGTTTGAATATTTGATCACAGCACATAGGCATATCAAGGGAAAGAGTACATTGAAGTATTATTTTTTTTTGATTTTACATAAGGGGATTCAAAACTTCGTTTAACGAAATGTGCTTCTTACATAGGCTTGTCAAATCAGAGTGAGTGGCGCATATGCGTTTATTTCATTGAAGTGTTGACTCCACGGCGGATTTTATACTTTTTTTGGCATTAAAGGCCTCAATACCTCGGAAAAAAGATGTCGAAATCAGAAGATGTGACGAGTGTTAGGAGATATACGTATATCACATGTCGAAGACAGAAGGTTAAAGAGGCTATTTCAAAGCTCACTACATGACAGAGAGTTATTGTTTTGTTTCACGTATTGACTCTAAGCTTAAGTGAAGAGAAAACAAGCGGATCGTTCCCGCTTCGTATAAAAAGATTTCATTCGTTTGCTATCTGCCGTGATCCTCTTTCTCGAGCTCCCTTCAACATTTTGCAACACTCGCCATTTCGCCCACCCCTCCCCCATCAGCCCCCTCGGTCACATACACATACAACCTCACCCGTCCGTCCTTCACCCCATCTCGAAACACTCCCTTCGGAAACACCTCCCCACTTCCACCTTATCTCAGCTTCGCAGCCAATCCCAACTCCGTTTCCGTCTCTGTGCTTACCCGGGTAAAAACATTTCAGGGAGCAGAGCAAAAAACATGCGGAAGTGGTCGGTCACCCCTCGAGTAATCAGCCTTTCGACATCTCAAATTTGCATTTTTTCCCTAAAAGTATTCATGCTTTTCGATATATTCCCTTGGTCTTTTCAAATAAAATAGGTTGGGCGTGTCGCTTGCATCATTTTTCCGCATTATTTGGGGACTGTCATTCAAAGTAACGGCAGGGTCTCATGGTTGTGCACTGGTTGATAAAATATTAAACAAATGTTTATAATTCGAGGATTTAAGGCATGTTATTATTACTTGTTTGTGGAATACACAAAATTCTGATTAGGTTCCATTACATGTAAGAAATTTGCGATGGTGTTTCAATATTTATACAATGACTTGACTTCAAATCCGAAAAACCACCAACGCTATAAATACTTTATTTGTGACGATGCTGAACTCTGGAATCGATTTTTTCCACCTGGATGTGCAAAAAACAAGATATTAGAGAGTTTGCGCAATGGGAGAAAGGTTTTTTGACCAAAAGATAGGTACCGATATTGATCAGACAGAATATTTAATCTATCCCGTTTGGACACGATTTTTGGGTCACACAAAATTTATATTAAGTGCATATAATTAAGCGACAGATTCATTGTTTGGACTATCGGTTACTAAAAGAGGGTGTTCATTTAAAAATATTTTACATTTCATGCTCTTTTTCATCCATATTACGTCTTACATTAAATTCTCCCCCTTGCATTCACCCGTTCTGTCATAACTAATACTAATTCCTCAGAATTACTCGACTCTGGGATTCCCTCCCATCCTCTGTCACAGCCGGACAATACCCCCCTCCTCCAATTTGCTACCCAGTTAGCCAAGAACATCTCACAATTCCTTAAGAAAAATCTTCGTTGCATGACATAATTAAAAATCTCGCTAAATACTATATTCCGCAAAAGGGTTCGTGGCGTAATATTCCCATCCGTGTGTAAATTTACTCTGATAAAAACACTTATTAGAGGTATACAAATAGGCAAATGGATATTCAATGAGACTACCGTGTCTTATCAAAATTTATCTGTATCTTCTTCATTTTATTCCTAAATCGTGTCGTTTTTTTGTAATCGTTAGTCCTCCCCTCCTCTTTCTCATTTTTGATCCTGAATACCACTTTAGATGCGAGCGAAATTTAACTTAATATTCCTCACATTATAGCCTTCACATGTTATTCCCTTTTTCTGTTTTGGAATGGGAACTAATACTTACTCAAAATTTCCGTAATCTTTAAGCAGTCCCGTGGGAATATCGTCTACCCCTACGAGCTTATTTTAGTTCCCTTAATGCTCTCTCCATATCACCATCAAGAGTACCTTGACCTGAGCTTTCCTCATCTACGTCATATTCCCTTTCTATGTCTACGCTTGCTAGCCTAACTTATTTACCAAATAGTTCATCTATGCATTTTTTCCATATTTCATCTTTATATTCTTTCTAGATATTCTGAATTGTTTTGGTTCAATCAATTGATTCCCCGCCGCATTTTTAATAATGTACACAGACTTACAGCTTTTACTTCCTGATAAATATTACACCTTTCTGTGCGGTGTTTTCACCCCAACTGCACAGCTCACCAATTTCACCCTTCCTTGCTAAACTTTCCGTGAGAGAACTCCAAGATGTAGACTTAAGAAGCATAAGAAGGCCCTTACTAAGAAACAGTTCCCCCGTCAGTGTGATCAACAATTCCTCTGTGAGACCATAGCCCAGAATTAATAATTCACTCCAATTTTTCTGTTTCTTCCTTTGATTCACTAATTTTACCCTGTTTTCATACTCACCGCATTTTTATCAGATTCTCTCCCTGCCGAAATATTAGAATTTCCTGTTACATTTCATCATTGCTTCCAGTCTATTCTTTCCTATACTCACGAGGAACAAATTATACTCTTCTATCTAATTCATTCTCCTTTCCTTATTACTCACTTAATTGACAATCTCAATCTCCTAATACCTGTCACCTTATACATATGCGAGGCTTTATTCATCGCTAAGCGAAAATTGCATCGAAATGCATTTTTGGAACCCGTTGTTTTTGGAACTACGTTGGCCTTGTGCCAGATACATTCCACCATAGCAATATTTTCCCTAAATCGTTTTATGTAGAGAGTAAATAAGAATGTTAAAATTTAAAACATAGACACAAAATTCCATTTTCTTTGAAAAACAAACTAAACACTAAAAATTGTTAGACTTGTTTTTTTTTACTTTAGACTTGTTAGAATTGTTAGTATTCTTAAAGACAATTAGATGCACAGAGAAATACATATTCTCACGGTCTTGAAATATGAAATGAGCTATTCTCTGGGAATCCATTCGCGGCAAAGTTATTTGAGAAGACATCAGGTGCCCAAAGTTTTAGGAATTCACTTACCAGTGTCAGTAAGCGAAATATTACAGAAAGAGAGCTATAAGAGGATTAGCAGAAAGCACTTTAATGCTGTACCACTAGGATGGCAATTGAGAGCTCTCATAAAACACGAGAAATAATTGAAAATGTTCGTGCTTAGATAAATATAAATGTATTTATTCAAGGAAAACGCGACCGGTCAAAAAGCATTTTCATATTCCGAGATAAATTTTTTTTTGATATTCGGAGAATTTACCGGCTAGAAGATTTAGTGAGCAAAGCACAATCAACGGATAATATATTGCACTCACAGATTTAAACAATAAGAATCGTGTCACGTGGAGTATTTTTATTATTTATTTATTTAACGTCCTTTTGTAAAAATGTATGAGTACCCTCAACCTGGAAAATGTAACTATACAATATTTTGCTCATCACTTTGGCACACTTAATAATAAAAGAAATTTTTATAACAAATTGATTTTTTATCTACTAAATCTGATAGTAACAAAAAACGAGACTTGTAATTTCAAATGGATCGACATACTGTAAAGACATGAGCAACAGCATATGACATGGCGCTCTAGGAATACGTCATCGTGAAATTTTGAGAGATTTTTAATTAATATGACATTGAATACAAAAATGCACTTTCCTCCAAAAAATTTCGAGTCAATGAAAAAATGGTGAACCACAGAGGGTCAAAACTTTTTCATAAAAATGACGTCCACAAGAGAATTCAATAATTGAAAGCGTGGCAGCGGTGCTATGAATCTGCATGAGGTTTGAACTATATACTCCAGAATGATAATATGTTAGGTTAGGCTAATATTTACAGTTATATCGCAGGATATCCATCATCGCCTTTGCTGCACTTAAATATTGTATTGAGGTCACGTTTAGCTAGGGATAAAAGTGTATGAAACTCCCCCATTCGAGCGCTTCGGCTGTCGTGGTGACATAGTTCTATCTCATTTTGGTCAAAACATTAGTATGACTACCACTATAAGGGGAGGAATCTGACAGTAAGAGATCAATGCATAGAGTCGCTCATGCATACATAAATAGATTACTTCCAAAAATCGTCTTCATTTATCCAGACATCTTTACATTTATTAAAAGGGATCACTCGGAAACTTTTTAAGCTCGTTCTTGTCCCTTTTTGCTGCAAAGTGCGACGCTGCCTCTAGGGATTCCCCTCTTGCTCAATGTGAGGGGACCATCCATCAAAATTCCTTTCAGTACGGCATCAAAACTTTCCATCTCCTTTCATCCCTTCAACGATTTCGAGCAGGGGGAATATTTCCATCCTTTGAATGGAAAAACGATCCGGATCTCACACTGACGTTCAGAAGGCCCCGCACACTACATTGCACCTTGTGCCTCACCACAGGAACGATTTGCATTCTGGAAAAAAAACTCCAAGCTGCACTCGATAAGCAATCAAAATTGGTGGTAATCGAATATTGGATGGTGTCTTGGTCAACCCCTCGATGGTTACGGCTTTGCATACATGTTTATATTCCAAAGCCATCCGCGGAGAGTTTTTGACGGGGAAAGAATATATCTACCGCCGAGCACTTTTCCGCTGGTAAAAACGATGCAATACCAGATTATAGCTTGTTTTATGAGCAAAAACTCTTCCCAGGATAGGCAGATTTTACATTTTTACGTTTTTCAAGTGTACTACAAATAATATTTGAATCGGAGACAAGTCTCACCTACACCAAGCCAAGTGCCAATGGCTCTATGACTCGGATGACTTATATATGAGAATAATTGCGTGATGTAGATTCCATGTAAATATTTTTTAGAACTCTTTACTAGCTCTCTCCTCCTCAGCGCTAACAAAGAAAATGTGTACAAACACAAGTGGCTGAAAACAAATAGAAATCTTCAATATCCTGCACCACTTCCTGTGCTACAGTGTTAAAATTAACTAAAAACTGGAGCAAAATCTATTTCCCAGATAAATTTTGAAAATATAAAAACATTTCGTATGAATTCGAATTTAATTTAACCCTTTGAAATTAATGACTATGTAATTCAATTCAAAGGAAAATAGGAATTTAATTTTAAATACATTTATGATTCAAGTCTACATAATTAACCTCAGTAAAGCACTAAATTCTACTTAATGATCATATGTCTATGAAGAGACTGGTCAATCCAACCGCTTGGAAATGAATTTTGACTTACTTTGTGACAGAAATAACGGACCAAACGGTTTCATATCATCCTCAATTACATGTTTGCCCTTCAATTATGTATAGACATGTATAATCATTTATCTTCCAAATTATTCACAAACTTAATTCTTTCATAGAGCAGTTTCTATGTTTTCGTTTCCGATAAAAGCTTACCCTCGTTCTTAATTTTTTTTTATTTTTGTCGTAATTATCCATTTAATTATTTTTTTTAATCTCGCACTTGCGGAATGATGTCGTATTTCTCCACTAATTCAATGTCATTTTTGAAATTTAACGCGTTTCTCTCTTGGTTTTTCATTGTAATCTGCAATGGATATAATATTTTTTTATGAAAGACATAAATCTATCCCGACCTGGAAATCTCGCTCGAGTTATTTCAGATAACTTATCTCTAACATCAAACTCCGAGTGACTTTAGAGTTGAGGTCACTCAGATTGGCGCACCCGATGCGAACAGGTCATTATCGTCTTCAATGGAATGGTATGGATTCAACTAATTCCTGATACAAGATGGATAGTGGAAGTTTACGCGTGTTAATGAAAACTGCTAATCGCAATATAATGACTGTGTTGTTGTTTCTTTACAAGCTAATATACCAAATCGAATCCTATACGACAGGTGGATTTTGTGCCTAGAACATGAGAAAATTTTGTCGGCATTGCCACTAACAGACCATTTCTGTCACTCCATAAATATTAAATTTCTCCTGGCTCTTGTGCGTTTTGACACTAAATGCTAAAAGCGTTGGGTCTCCCATGTCTATGGAAGACTTTTATTTGTGTTTCCATACATGGGAGAAAAGACTAATATTGATGTTCATGTCAATCATAAATTTTATTGAATTTTGTTTACTTTTCATTTATTCAATTCAGCTCATCAAATATAAATCATAACCGGCGGCTCCGAACGAGTTCTTTGTTGTTGCAAAGGATTTGTTTATAAACCAAACATTATGGTGAACATGTTACGTAGCTCTATGTTTTGTTTATGATTTTCTTTATCACCACTTATATTGACTTTAGAGTACTTTATATTCTGAAGCATAAGTAAAACTTAAATTTGAAATAAAACACGAGCCACTTAGGTCATAAAATAAGTTTCAATTACTAGAATGGCTAAGGCTGAAGATTTGTATTCAAAGCAGCATTCATAGGTGTTGATTGAAAAATCAAGAAAATTGAAAAGAAAAGATGCCTTACTGACGTAAAGGCATACGAAATTACTGGCAAACCGCTTTCGGGGACCTGGTCTCGACTTTACCTGCAAAGTTAATAGCCTCTGCCAATTTCCAGCCTCGTTTCTTGTGTACCAATTTCACTTTCCTCTACCTCGTCTTTTTTACTGGGACTAAGGAATACCAAATTAGCATTAGCGTGAAGGGCGCCTTGAGTAATTACTTTGAGCGTTCGTGTTGACTTGAATGAGTCTCGGCTTACGTTTTCACACCATGAAGCATCGAGTGTCCATGCGACATAAGTGTGTTCAATAGGTTCAAGTTGGGAATACGGGATCTGAAAACAAGCAACCCAAGCGAATAGATGCACAAGTCTTACCCTAGTAGGGAGGAATATCCTCAACTTGATTCACCTGCACTCCATCTAATCTTCTTCCCAATCCCGCACGCTCCCGGCCGTCACCCTCATGGTGCTCACGTCCCTCCCGCCCGGGTTCGATTCCCCACGGGGGGCATGCATTAGCTTTTAGGACGGAATCTTTCCCCAACCGAATCCCCTGAGGCGCACTACATCCAGTGCTCCCCCACACATCTTGGGAGCACAATGAAATTGACCTAGAAGGTTAGAGTTTAGTAATGGGCAATCGGATCCCAGCAATTGGTCATTCTCCTCCCATTTATCTGAACAATTCCTACATTTATGAAGTTTAAGCAAATCGAATATAGGGGTACCACTGCCGCAAGACTTCAATTTAGTGCTTAGGCGATTCGTAAATCAAACTCCCATAATTTATTCCTAAACCTGATTTTTGGTCTATAAGCTATATCATGGGAATTAAAACCATTTATTTATTTTATTTACGTATTTATTTGACAACATTGAATTTTATAGCATTGCTACTAAAGGAAGGCGAGTGGAAGGCTTTGATGGAAGGGAAAATGTCGGATATGCGAGGTAGGGCGGATAGAGAATATGGTTTTTGAACAAAACGAACGGAGGTAGGAACAACTTGATACAGGACTGAGAAAAGAAATGGTTTCGGGTAAACGACTGGAAGTTCACGCGTCACAGAGTATTTTATATAATTTTGATGGACAGACCAAACCAAATTTTAATAAACAGCTAGGAGAGATTAATTCTTCATTTTACAACTTTCTCTGTAATGCGTTTTATAATGTCATCTTTCTCTTGGTGTATTTCTCAGTGTAGTATGATAATTAAACCCATTCTTCACCATAAAATCAATAATGAAATTATATTTAAACTGCAAAATATTTTTTTTAAGCCATGACGGATTATTACATGGCATTTCTTGGTCTGAGAACATTTCTTGTCATCCTCTCTTTTTGCATCTTCCATTTCCGTCCTCAATACACACGTAGTTGTCCTTACCTTGACTATAAATACTGTAACGCAGACTCTACATTACTCATTAATTGAATGCAGTTGAATTGTGTGTGAGTTACTTGGATAGTAATAACTAAAATGCTAGAGTAACATACGTTCCAATGTAACAATTGAATTTTTTGTAATATATAATTTTGAAGAAACGCTAATGCAGTTGTTTACCAGCATTACTTCAAAACAATACCATTTAAATGGTAAATAATTAACCTTTAGTCAAATATAATTATTATAGGTAATCTACCGGTTAAGCTAAGTTTTGGATGGACCAAACCCCAAACCTCTGGTCTCTCCTAACAAAAACACTACCCAAAATCCTACTCTACAATAAAGGCCCTCTTTTCTCCGTATGCTTCCTTCCTCCCTTCATTCCGTCCAACATCCCTATTCTATTCCTGATTCTTCGTTATTTGACTGACATTGTACCCTTTATAACAGTCTTCAACACCCTTGTCATTGAATATGATTTCACCCAACGATCCCCTCTCCTCCCCCACCCAACCCACACTTCCTCATTTGTTTTCCTTTCTGTCCACTTCACCTTCTCCAACCTTCTTCTCAACCTCATTACAAAAGCCTCCAATCAACGTCAATCATCCTGCTTCAATGGCCATGATTCCGCGGCGTACATAATCACGCTCCATACCAAAGATTTAACGAGCCTTTTCTTAACATCCTTACTTAACGTCCCTATCATCAATTCCCTCCTCTTTATGAATTCTTCTTTACCTAACGCAATTCTATCTCTAAGCTACTTAATACTTTAAACATTTTGAATCAAGATAATTCCTGGAAAAATAAACTGTATCAGCTGCTCTAGTTTTTGGCCTCCTATTTTAACGTCTAATTTGGCCTTCCTCTTTAAGAAAAAAACGCATAACCTTTGTTTTGTTTGAATTTATTCTTTATTATTTGGTTTGGTTCGAAATCAAACTTATTGTTCTTTTGGACTCATATGAAGTAGTCTTTAACTCTTTTTGGAATATGAACAAGCATTGGTCTGACAAAATCTTCCGGCCAGACTCCTCTCTCATGTTACGAATTGGTCAATAAAAACTGTTCCTCCCATATTCCCCATGGCCTTATTTAGTTCCATTTCCCTAAATGCTCTTTCTATCTCATCATCGAGTAAGTCTGGTCCTAAGCAATCTTCATCTGCGTCACATTGTCTTTTTATAACCTTGCTGACCAAAATTCTTTTTCTAACAGTTTTTCTAGATATTTCTTCCATCTCCTTTGGATCTTAACTGGTCCGACTATTATTTTCCCAAAATCTTCTCTAAATGTTAAAACAGATTTTCCCCTCTTACTTCTTGATATTCTTATAACCTTCTCGCGTAGCACAGAAATTTCACCCTCCCTCTATAAGCGCTCCGTATGCTCGCATTGCGTCATCCACCACGCTTCTATTGTTCCTTATGCTATCCTTCTCAATTTATTATACAAGCCGTCGCAAGGACGTGTGGAAGAGGATGATAGGTCGCCAGCCAATCGACATATATTCCCTCAGTTTCCTCAAGCACTTGGCACCCTGCGATCCACCAAAAACTGCGTGGAAAGGGGTAACTGAACACCAATTATGTGACATGCCTACATATATATAGAGCATTACATCGTTAGCGCCTACGCCTACACAAAGAGGACAAGAAAGTACCTTAAAAGAGGGCAGGCACACATGCAATTCAGGTACTTATTACTGGTTATTATTCTACGCATTCCGGATGGACAATTCACAAATACATTAGACTTTGTATAGTTTCACATACACCGCACCAGGCACCAGAGCGCAAATCGGGGGGCATTAGGACACCAAACATGGATAGTGTTTTGTGATAATTCAATCTTGTAAACCACTATTTTTGGCAGCGTGTACCTGTTATTTTTTAAGTGCTCATCCTTTTATTGTTGTCGTGAATAATGTGCGGGAAAAAGAAATACTTAAATCTATATGTTCGGCAACCTAGCCCTCCAATTTTGTGACAATTGTCGGCCTCGCAAATGTAATTAGAAGGCCTAATTATATCTCCCATGTCGGAGGCAAAGCCACACGCTTTTTATCTTTCTAATAAGTTTAACCAAGCCCTGAGTCTTCGCATATCTAAACGTTCCCACCACAGATCCTGTGGCAAGTGCGTTACGCTTTGTGTCCTTTGGTACGAGTTTTTTACGAACCTGGCGGCTTTTCTCTGGACTATTTTATCCTTTAATTAATGTTTTCAGAAATGGTTTCCAATGGCTCACCACAAACTCAATGTGAGACCTTACTAAAGATAAATAGCACGTTTCCTTCACTTTTTCGTCGCTACACCTTTCGGCTATAATTTTAAGGAGTTCCAGCTTTTTTAGCGTTCCTCCACAAATCGTGCGTACATGCTTTCCTCAAGAATGATCCGATGCAATGGTGACCCAAAAAACAGTTGTATAGTGTGTAAGTTGGTAAATTTTGGTTGTGTTTCCTATTGTTTAAGAAATTAAAGACGGTACATTTTTTAAAATTTAATAAGTCCCATATGACTGTACTTCTTTCTACCT
Organism: Hetaerina titia; assembly: GCA_037158775.1. Taxonomy (NCBI): domain Eukaryota; kingdom Metazoa; phylum Arthropoda; class Insecta; order Odonata; family Calopterygidae; genus Hetaerina; species Hetaerina titia. Next base: position 21,052,472 of record CM073777.1, on the reverse strand, counting down.
ACCTCTGTATTTACATTCTTCCATATTCTTATCTCATCTAGCTTTCTAATTATATCATCTGTGTACCAAATGTATTCAAATCCGTGAATGTCAGCTTTGACGTAGAAATGAAAAGTGTTAAACCAAAAAAATTATTATTGCTATAAAGCAAACTTAGAAACGTTTGCCAGTCAATTGAACTCTTCACTACCCGAATTCAAAACGCGCTTAAGTCATGCCAGCGTGGAAGAAACTTGGACACAATTTGTTAATATTATGCAAAACTGCATCACAGATTTCATCCCTATAAAATACGTTAGCGCAAATCGCAACCCCAATTGGTACAAGAAAGGCGTTAGAAAAGCCCTTCGAAAGCAGAGAACGTTGCAATCTAGGGCAAAGAAAGCATGCGTAAACATATCATCCTCGGAGAATAAATACATATTGGACAAGTAAAAATTTATTATTAAAACCATAACACAATTAGGTAGTGCCTTATAAGACTTTAAACGGGAAATTCTATGCGAGTATTTGGACACTGCCCCTAAAGCATTCTGGACACATGTTAGGTAAGTAAAGGGGGGTAAGATAACTTGCTGAAAAGACTGTAGAAATATAATTCATACTGATAGTGAGAGAGAAGCTAACATTATAAAATACATTCTTCCTAAGCGTTTTCACGAACGATGCTCCCACCGCGTATCTCCATGCTACCCCTCGCTTGTTCTTTTCCCCTCCACTGTGTGCTGCCCCATACCCTAGTGGTGGCTTGAAGGGTAATAGAAAATATTAATATCCTACTCATATGACTCTCACACCAGTATTCCTGCTATCCTTCCTTCTAAACTCGCAAAACCTTAAAACATCTATATTTCCTCTATACATTCCTTGCCTTAAATTCCTTAATTTTCTTGTGCTTCTCAATTTAATAACCTTTCTAGCTTCTATGATAACTGACTCGGTCGTTCTTTTGTGTGTAATGTACTGCTGCTGTCGCTTTTGTTTTGCAACGACTTGGTGAAATGACATCCGTGGAAGCCTTGCCTCTCATGCTGGCGAGCACGGCACACGGCCAATTGGGCCGAGTCCTGTAGTTGCCAGGACTCATTGTTTCTATACTGTCCATAATAAAAATTATGGGATTAATAATTGAGGTTTTCCGTTGCCTTCCTCAATAGTATTTTTAACGTGACACCATCACTTAATGGCCATCCCATTGGAGTCAGACGCCTTTGCAGTCGCCACACTTAGAAACAGACGGTACGTGGACTACATTTAATTTAGCTTCTAATCTTCGACCTAACTGGCATTGTTAATTCTACCAGGAGCAGTTATTAGTGCTCCCGCCAGCACAGCTCTAGGGGATAACGGAACACTTTAAGTCCTTTCACCACGTAAAGGCTGTAGTCCATGGTAGTCATTTTTGCGTAGAGAAAATTTTCAGTAGTTATTTTGCGTTAATGAAATTGTATAAATACAGTTACAATAAATTGGAAAATACCTAACTATACTTTATGAAGAATGAAGTTTAACTTAGAGAATACTAGGGGTTTTGGCAGTTCTACTAAAATGTAATTCCAGTGCTCTAAACTACTGATGATCCTTAATGTTTATTATTACCTTTTTGGTAAGGCTGTTAGCCTTCACTTGCCAAATGTTAAGAATTTGTATATTTTCATGCAATATAAAATAAATTATATATATTTTATGGGTAAATAAAAATGAAACTGAAAAAATAGTTTTATATAGCATATTTTTTTCAAATCCGATGTAGAACAATCTGAATCCATCAGGCCTGGAGATGTTCACTTGAATCGAAAACGATAAAAAAATAAATAAAATATCTATGATGATTTCCCTGCAACAAGAGGATTAGGCCACCGCTCTTCAGAGGAGCTCTGAGTGGACGCCAATGGTCCACGTTGAGAAAGAAGGATAATGCGGGCTTGACAAAGGGAGCTACTTTTGGGATTCGTCTCTATCTACCTCGGGAGAGGACGCGGACGGGCTGGGGGTCCACAAAAACCTTCAATGCAATACCAGGTCCAATTTAAAAACCAATTCTCTCTCGAGCTGGACTACGGAATAAGCTTCATTATGTCCCTTTGTTATATTTTCATTGCCCACACTTTACCAACCTGAATGAATCCATGATTCACAATTATTATATTTAATTATCACGCATTTATATTTTTGTAACACACATGAAAATTGCCCTAACATTATGATCCTCATCATAACGTTATTTAAGTGCAAATATGGAGTAGTAAGTACTTTAGAATTTACTTTATTTATGAAACTCGTGGTGGAACGTAAAATTATCCATCTAATGAACTTTTTAATGGCTGGGAGGCAATTATTTTTGACTGAGATTAAACCGGAGAAAAACTGATGAAAAGTTTTAATCCTATTCTGAAAGACAGCACGCAGGTAAAATGTATTAGCCCTTAAAATAGATGGATTTCGAAGTGTCATTCTAAGGAATCTATGATGCTCGCTATTCCCACATTATGAGCTTCAAGGGAGAACCGAATGTATCGTACGTAACCCAACCCTTGAAAGATCACACATTTAATTATTTTATGAAAAACACGACTGTCACTCACCAGTGGAATGGAACGGAGGTTTAAATTCAATTACTATTCCTTTCACTCTTTGAAAATCTAACCCCATTTTACTCGATCACCTCCATTTCATTCCACGCCTTACTCGTCATCCCATTTTGCAATCCTCAAGATCGCCTCCACTTACACACACCCTAACAACTCTCCGTCACATCCCTCTTCCTGCTCTTAATTTCAACCCCCTACAAAAACTCAACCCTCCCTTTTAACCTTACCCCACTATTATGGAGGAAGGGACCAAAAAATAACCTTTGATAAGGGAGACCCTCTTATTTGCATCATCCACTCTCAATTCTCCCTTAGCAGATGAGAGTGGGGGCAGTAAACCTCCCTAGTTCGCTTGCCGCTCTCTCGTCTTCGTCCCACTCGCTTGACTAAAGGAAATTGGATTTAAGTTTCGTACAAGAAAAGGATGCAATGCTGGGAACCGGGAAATCTTTCTTTTCTTGATTGAGTCAAGTGAGGGGGGAAAGATTAAGGAAGTGACACACCCAGGATCGTGCTTCTATGGCAATCCAAATCCATGACAAATAAATAAAATTAAATAAAAGTTCCTTACTCAATTCCATTGAAATGAGAAATAGCAATTGCGGCTAATCAACTAGTTTAGTTCCCAGGCGGAAAACTTCTGTGCTGAAGAAATTAAAAAGCTGGAACAGCGCTACGGAAAGTGCTTAAGATAAAATGACGATTATGTAGAAAAGTTAAGAAGATTTTTAGAAAATCAAAACTGTCAATAATATTGCTTCCTACTTAATATATTTTTTATGACCATGCGAACCCTACTCTTTGAATATGTTCGTAATACGCCGATCAGTCGCTTGGGAAGTCTGCAGTGCCTACTTATAATCTAATTCAAGATAAAACATATTTTACCACTTCCTAATGAGCATGCTGTGTTGAAATTAATTCAGAAGAAAAATTATAAAAAGATCAAAAACAATTGAAGAAATACAGGAATACAAAGAGAAATGAATCTAAGATCCCATCAATGCCTGATTTCAGACATATTGCTTATCTCCTTTCGCTCCAGAGATCTGGTATTTCCACGAAGCAGACATTTAAAGATCGTTTACACGCCCACTAACAAACAGATGGTAGAGGTCCTAATGTGAGGTGAGCACTTTATTTGCCCATAATATAAAGACTCTCATCAAATTCTCATTAGTAGCTTTGAGTAAATACCATCTTCATAGTTATTTGGTATTTGATCTAAATGTAAGTTTAAAGGGAAAATTAGGTATAACATTTTCAATTTAATTTAAATAAAGGTTAATATTATATAATAAGGTTTTATGTGTTTCTATTGATGTTAGTTTCATAAATACATCCATAAATATACTTATTCACCATTCATGCAATAAATAATACGGTGTCGAAATTATATTCGAAATGCTACAATAATGTTTCGTATAATGTGTCGGCAGTAAGTTAAATTGTGTCGACGTAAAGTAAATGACAAGGAAGAGAGAAGTAGACGTGAATACAAAAGTAAACATAAAGAAACATTAAAACCAGTGTTATTATTCTTTGTATCCTCGGGCTACAGTTACCTATTAATGGTCTTGGTGGCTGTCATTCTTTATTTCGAAAACGAGGTTAATATGACTCTGCCCTATTTCAGCTCATATGATGAAAATTTCCATCGCATCGGCTAATCAATATAACACGTTCCTATATTGACTGAATTTAAACCCCGTCGTGAGACTTCACTAGCGCTTGCTAATTGAAATTAAAATGTTGGCAATGACGCCGTCAATAGATCCAGCAATCTTCAATCGATTTCGCCTGAAATAGGTTACAGTCGGGATTGATTAGGGAATAGTTTCTATGGTCGGTTGTGCAATTAAATAACCATTGATGAAGAATAAACAAATTGATGAACCAATGGTTTCTCTGTTTGTGAGTTGATTGCTTGAGTAATTGATTCAATCATTCATATTTGTGGTTTTAATCGGTTTTTTATGTCTATGAATAATAACACAGACCTACAAAAAAAATTTTTTTTTGGTGCCGGGAATCTTTGTGTTGATTTTAACTATATTTGTAGAGCTGAATCCAAATATGAAATCCGTTTTTATTTAACAGCTCTACTTTTTTATATATGGCACATCTTACGATTAGTTGTTTTAATATTTGATATATTCCGGAAAATAATTTTCAAAGTTAAATAAATCTATAAGTATAATAATTTATAACCTCTCTGCGATGCTCCTTTTATTTTCAATAAACTGTCAATAAGTTTTATGTATATTTCTATATTGTAGGCCAATGCGATAATTATTAATATAATATTCCCATATCATCATGTGGAAGATTTTTTTACGTAAGTAACAACATATCTATATCTTGAAAACTATACATGATAGGAAAAAACTAGTTTCATAATTGGATTCAGCACACCAATTGTTCTTTAAATCAGCATTAAAAGCTCCGGCACCAAAACCACTGTTGGCCTGTGTTATTAATATAATATTCCCATATCATCATGTAGAAGATTTTTTTACGTAAGTAACAACATATCTATATCTTGAAAACTATAACTGATAGGAAAAAACTAGTGTCATAATTGGATTCAGCACCCCAATTGTTCTATAAATCAGCATTAAATCTTTCAATGAAAACATAATGATGAATCCAAAGTATGGTTTTGGACGGTAACGATAGAGCTCACCAAGTAAAGAGTTCTTAGACAGCGTCTGCGGAATAAGGAGGTTAATTCCTTATTCCCTTCGCCGCCTGATATTTCCCTTGAAGAAAAGGTCACCGAGAATCGTGCTGCTTGGGAGAAGCTACAGTGGATCTCCGAAGTCACTGAAAATCGAACCAGATACCTCTGGTGCAATATCCGACGACTCTTGCCTGTGAGTTAACAGTGCCCCAATACTAGTTACTGCTGCGTGATCAAGTGATTTTTACAACTTGATTATGTTCTTTACTCCTAATTCATTCTAAGCTCTAAAATCCTACAGGACTTTTAAATATTTCCTTGGTACACGCCATCTTCATAATTCGGTGTAAGTTCAAGAAACGGCGATTCGAAAAAGATGTTTCTTCAGCACCTGCTAGAATGCTAACCATCCCTGGCCTAATAGGAAAAACCCTGAATGCATTTTCCATTAAATTCTCCTTCTGTACCCTTTTGAATTGCGCCCTTATTATTACATATTAAAATTACATTTTCCACCTCGTATTAATAATAGTATTTTATCAGTTGTTATTACCGTCCCAACGGCTTTTTTTGTTGGTGAATAATCTTGCCTCCAGCTACTTCTTTCAATCGTCAAATTAATTTTGTTCCCTTATGCTATGTACTTTTGGTCGTTCGCATTTCGTTTAATTTGAAGATATGAACACGAGTAAATTATTTGATAAATGTAACTACGGTTCATCGCAAATGTTAAAAGGGAAAATGTTCACTCAAAGGTCAAAGGGTTTAACGAGAACGACCAGTAAGATTATTGCATTCCATAGTGTAAATTGCAGTCATACGTATAGCTTCATATGATGCATCTCTCATACTCTCAAGCTGCCTTGGTTGTACGTATAATCCGCCAACTTAATGATTTCACATTTCGACCGATTTCAATTACTCGCCTAACCGTATCAATTAGCGGGCAATTCATCATTTTATCCCTTACTTTTCTTCAGCCTCTAAAATGAAATCCTGACTACGTGCCTGTCTCCGATGTACCCCTCCTCTCCGTTCCGTAACCCACCTCCTACGATTTTCCTACCCAATTATTCCGTATCAATTCTTGTATTTTTAGTCCATTTTCTTTAACCCCCACCCTCTCTATCGTCGATTTTTCTCTCGTCCAACCTTCTCTTCCGCAACCTCCCCGACGCTGTCCTCTCCTCATGTTCCTCAGCCCCTCTCCCACCCGCCGGTCTCCCGCGTCCTGCCCCCGGGACGATAAAAGTTGATCAAGCAGAAACCAATTACACGTGCGGGAGAGAGAAAGAGGAAAAAGAATGGAATAAAACTCTCACTGCGTAGGAGGGAGGGGGTGTTAGCAAAAGGTGGGGCATGGGTGAGGGAAGGCCACGGGGGGTTGGGGGGAGGAGGATCAGGACGGAGGAACCAATAAATTGGGATGGAAAAGAAAATAGCAGGAAAAAATGCGGTGGAAGGAACGGAAGGAAGGACCACAGAAGACCCGAGTGAAATGAAGATGCGTCACTCGAACCCCACCTCCTTCGGCCGCGCCCGAGAAATGCGACGCTCGGGGTATTTCTGCTACCGGGAAATATTAAAGGCAAACCGCAGTTACGAAAACAAATTTTTAGTCGTCGGAAAGTTAGCATTCTAATCATTGAATGCGTGTCTTGCCTTATTTCGCGGCATTGGAGAATGAGCAAAATCGTTTATAGTGTATTAGCTAAATTGTTTTTCGGTAGACCATTGTATGAAAATCATTGGAATAAGTACTTTTAATTATCAAGTTTTGAGAATAAGTGTAATAATATAATACCATGGAAGCGGTATCCCAGTGAACAGAATGCTGGCATACTGACCGGAGGGTCCAGGTTCGATTATCGGCTACAAATCTGGGCACCCTCAGCTTCACCCGAACTTTGTCATTTCTCGATTCTCAGATATCCCCGGAAAACCATAGGCGGCACACGGGATAAGGGACCCCGCCCCCTCTTCACTGTTGTGTGAGTTTCATAGACTATTGGATTTAGTGCTAGGTGAGCTCTACCTTCACCTATCAAACCAAACTTCCGGCTGATTATTTTGGTTTTTACTTAAATATAATGATTCAAAAACCATAGGAAGCGAGCCTCTATTATGATATGTTCAGATGCTAAGAATATATTTTTCTAAAGTCTTGTTTGGTTAGTCCAAAGTTTTACATTCACAAGATGGTTTTATATAATAACTGCCATTTTAAGCAGAAAAATTTTTCATAAAAAATGGAAAGATTGCTAAATATTTATAAAAAAGTTTCTATTCACCTGATATCGAAATAGCTGCACTTGAATTCTTCAATGATTTGTAAGTATGATATCCATGAGCAAACAGCGTCCGTAAAAATATTCCAAAAAGTATAGTAATGCGATTCATAGTTTAGTTATCCTGATTGAACTGTTGACTAGAGCTATACAAAATTAGGCAATATATTTCCCAATGAAGATATATATGACTTAATTTAATGCTTACCGAAATTATTTTAGAGAAAATGTTCCTGTTTGACGAAAAAAAATGCCAATTGATGTCCTAATAAATTCACTGATTGGGGTTCAACTAACTTTTAAAAGTTTGCATAGGCCAGCTTGATGGGTGTAGATGCTTAATGGTTTGGAAAAAGCATTAAGAAGCGATGGTAAATAAGAGGACGCAGATTTAATATAGGCTCCATATCATCTGCGGCTAGCATAAGTGTGTGGCAATATTGTGGAAATGAAACGACTGTAAAGCTACTCATTGTAACCAAAATTGGATAAGTAAATTCATGCGTATCAGTTTGTGTCATATTGTTGACATATATTTAACATCTCGTATACTAGACTATGTACTGATCTTCGGTTGCAGAAAATATTACTTAAAATGAAGATAGCTAAAATACAAATGAGGTTGAATTCGATTTTTAAGTATATTCCACAAAATACAAATACTCGAAAATAGTCCAACATCAGCAATACTAATAAAAATTCTTGTGATATTTTCATCTGATTACTTCATAATACATATATAATATAATGAAACACAGTAATCAACCCGAAGGTCGGTTTTTGTAGGTGATGGAAGAGATGTAACCATGTACTAAGCCCGACGGCGCGTGAATATTCACACATCAGGGTAGGGGGGGCCAGTTCCTTTCCCTGTGGCGCTTTATGATCGATGCCAGGAAGATCTGGTACCCGAAAAATCAACAAGCTTGAGTGGAGCTGCAGGTGCCCGGGAATCGAACCCGGGACCCTCCAGTCAGTTGTCCAACACTCTGCCCATTGGACCACCGCGACCCACTATTATATAATATGCATACAATATAATATACACTCGTGTGTGTATATATATATATATATATATATATATATAGAATATGGATAACAATTTAACGAAAAACACAAATAATGAACATCCACGAACATGACTGGTTCTATGATCAATCCGTCAACCTCAGGAATCCTTTGTTGGGGAAAGAGTGTATAGAATATGAGTATGTGTGCGTCGAGCGGGGAAAGGTGGCGGTGGAAGTGACAAGAAGATGAGGGGATAGTGGCTATTGCATGGGTTCGGTAGACGTTATTAAGGCCAGGGATTTAAAAGGGCTTATAAAGCGCCCATATGTAAGCCATCTCGCTTGTTCTTGCCTCTTATGTTCCCTCCCTATCTCTCTTTTAAGAAATCAGGGAGGGTTTTTGATCAACAAAAACTGTCAAATGACAGGCGGCGGAAAGCGGTATAAGTAGGAATGGGATAATTACGGAATATGGGGAATTATGTTGAGAGGCAATGTTTGTTCATGACGAGGGAAAGGGGGGTAGTGCCTTCACTGATATAAAAGGCGGAACAAAAGCTACAGGAGAAGAAGTAGGCAGTGTACTAAATTGATGTGCAGATGGTAAAGGAGTGTTTTTTTTCTGGGATTCTGGAGTTAGAAAGGTGTAGCAGCATTTGAATCGTGACGCATCAAAATGGCAAATAAGGGGGCGGAGAAGAGGTAGTGAAAGTGCTGGTGCTTTTAGATCAGAAAATGAGGCGCAAATTTGACGGATGGTTAAAAGAGGCATGGACACTATGAGAGTTGAAGCGATTTTGACTCATTTTACTGTGTAACGGGGAAGAGTTCGTATAGTATACTATATATCTAATTATGTGGGTCAGGGGAAGAATATAATGACAAGACTAGGGTACGGTTGACAAATGTTTTTGGAACAAATAGTATATTGATAGAAGCTTAAAGGATTATTTTGTTGAGTAAACATTCCGCGTACTCTCATTTCTTGAGTAAAATGTGTTGGAGGTTCATGTACTTATGTTAGGAGGATGTGTTGTTTGTAGAGACAGAGAGCAAGGGCTGACAATAAAAAATGGATGGATTGTTTTGCATGTGACGGGTTTCAAATGTAGAAATGGAGATATTGTTGGTTGTTGATCGGTTAAATGTGAACTGGAGTAATGTATTTTTTGTTTTGGATGTGATTCCTGATGTCGAGAAAAATAATTTTTGGTCAGATAAGGATCAGTTGAAAGATACTGAGAGAGAGGGTTTGAGAGAGGAAATGAACGAGGATATACAAGTAGTATATCCTCGTAGGTTACCTTGTAGTTTCGCGGCCGTGGGGCTAAAGAAGGAAAATGTCGACGATTTCGCAGATCCAGAATAGTAGTTTGAGGGTCAGGCGGTGGAGAAACGTGTTACTGAATTTGCCCATGAAAAGATTAGTGAATACAGGAGCCATTACCTTATCCATGGCAGCACTTTTTTTCTGGTAAATAATATTTATTTTAAAAATAAAATGAAAATTCCATGAGGACGAGTTGAGTTAAGTAGATAATAAAATTAGTGGAAGGGTATGTTAGGTGTGCCTTAGGGAGAGGCAGTATCTGAGGTATTCTAGGACTACTTTCTGGGGAATGGAGATGAAGAGAGAGAGATGAAATCTATTATGGCCATAAGTATATTGATGTTTTGAGGAAATGAGATCGAATCTAAACGGTGAAGGAAGTGGTGGAAATCTTTTATATAAGAGGGGAGGGAAGCAACCATGGGTTGAGTGTAGTGTTCTCTTAATATGGAAATTCCTTCGATGGATGAGTTGATGCAGGAAATTGGGGTGTAAGGGGAATTTTTAAAATGTATTTTGGGACAAAAGTAGAATTAGACGGTCATAGAATGAAAGGGTAGAAATTGGTATGTCACTGGGTGAGAGGCCTTTTTAGGGACTAAATTTGATTAATAAAGAGAATATTTCGTTCTAGTATAGGATGGTGGATCAGGACGACGTAAAAACAGATAGTTTCCGTAACAGTTTCATAGACGGAATGTCCCAGAGAAGTGGTATCTTTTGCTTAGTGCGATGACGGATGAGCCTTGGCCACCCGCTGTGCAAAACTTCTGAGGCGCCTTGGAGCGGGAAACGTATTTTGGTGGTTTAAGTACTCTAAGATAACTACGTGTAGCCTTATATGAAAGAGGTTGATGAAGGTTTCTATCGGATGGTTGTATGGGAGTGATTTGGGTTCAATTTAGGAAGATTGGCGGACTTTAATGTGTGCTGGGTTGATGGTGGAAGAGTTCGAGGGACTAAATTGGGATTTTTATTAAGTGTACCAGCGTATATGCGCCATAGAAGATATCTAAAGCGTAGGTGACGATGCTAACTTGGTTAATTCAAGGGGTATGAGAGACATTTACAGCGTAACAAAAGCTCATTTTCGTCGATGGGACGAGAGAGCACTGGCTCTTGGGGTCGAGGCGTGGGGAAAAAAGGTGTGTCGCGAAGGATGAGGTAGGTTGTAAATTGTGCCCAGGTAAGGATACATATAAATCTATATATATATATATATATATATATATATATATATATATATAAAACATTAAATAATACGTATATATAAATATAGTTATAACATTTGGACAGTACAAAAGAACACACAAATAAAATAGATAACACGAAAAATGACGGTAACATTTTAGAAAGCGTAAGCTTTTGGTCCTCTTTCGAGCTGTCTTCAGGTCAGACTATGATTTTAAGAAGTCCGCTTAAACATATACATGTATATGTATATATATATATATACATATATATATATATATATATATATATATATATATATATATATATATATATATATATATATATATATATATATATAAAGTAATCTATCGGTGAAGGCAGGTATTGCAAGGCAGGTATCGGCATTCAACTCTACAAATCCCTCTTCATCTCCGTTTACTTCCTTCCTCTTTTCATACCATCAACATCTCTCTCCTATTTCAGTCCATTCCTTGTTTGTGTAACATTCTCCCCTCCAATACAGTCTTTAACAACACACTGCCGATCAATGCCTTCATCCATTTTTCCTGCCTGCTTGGAATTTCTCCCAACAAACCCCTCTCCTCGCCCACCATACCTAGCATTCCCTCATTTGCTTTCCTACCGTCCATTCTTCTTCACACCAAAAATTTCAATTGCCTAAAATTTACGTCTATCATCTTGCTAAAAAAAATATGGCTTCAACGCTTAAACCAGACAAATATCAACTTGAATTTCCCGGCATATCATAGTTCCCCTGGGGGCCGCGATTGGCGTTCTTTAAAGCTATAGGTATCTAGTAACTAGTTATAACCTCAAATTGCGGTGTACAATCGGAGAGCCGCTGTTATAGAAAGCGTTCGCGCTTGGGTTCGCCCAGTGAAATGGTTGGATTCATCGAGTACCCCAGATCAAATGTTTACTATACTGTGGCTTATGATATTGTGGCTAAATATAATGCTTCGGAGAAGTCTGGGGAAGGTTCCGCAAACCCGGCGAGGAAACTTCATTCGAGGAAACGCGTATTTGTCCGGATTTAAGCGCCGCACCCTGTATATAAATATACCATTAATGTAATATATATATGTATATATGTATGTATATATGTATATATATACATATATGTATGTATATATGTATATGTATATATATATGTATATATATATATATATATATATATATATATATATATATATATATATATATATATATATATATATATATATATATATATATATATATATATATATATATATATATATATATATATATATATATATATATATATGTATATGCGGGTCGCGGTGGTCTAGCGGGTAGAGCGTTGGACTACTGACTGGAGGGTCCCGGGTTCGATTCCCGGGCACTTTGGCACCTGCAGCTCCACCCAAACTTGTTGATTTTTCGGGTACCAGATCTTCCTGGGAAACCATAACCGGCACGGGGGAAGGAACTGGCCCCCCTACCCTGATGTGTGAATATTCACACTCCGTATATATATATATATATATATATATATATATATATATATATATATATATATATATAGGTGTATATTACTATTTACATCCGTGAGAATTTCACACAAATTTAAAAAAATAGCCCGGTAGGTCAAAGATCCTTGGTTTAATAAGATGAAGTGTTAGGCAATGAATTACTTAGGGGATGATCAGGCTCAAGGAGGGGAAATTTATACTTTAGGTTACAGCAGTGTTAATACCAATAATTTATATGAACATAAAAGAGAATCAGAATGTGTTTGTTTGAAAGATTTTGAGAAAGCGTTTGATAGATTGATTTTGGTGGAGATAATGGTTGAAAGAAAATAGGAGTAAATTGGATGGTTAGTAGGCAATATGGCTGCGTAGATTTTTGGTTAGTAGTCATATCGGCAACCTGAACATTTACTGCACACATAACACAATACTCAGATGTGAGTGGTGGATGGAGACTAAAGAGGCAATGTAAGAAAAAGGGTGTCCATTATCACATGTGCTTTTCAGCAATTATTAGAATTAATGTTCAAAGAGACATGGATAGTATTTGTGATATGTTGCAAGTCCATGGGAAAAATAAGATACATTTTCACATGATCAAGCTTTGTTGAATAAGTAAGAAAACAGGTTAAAGAAATTATCTAGCGTATAAGGGCAATTTTCTTGGTACATTAAGAGTTCCATTGTTAGACAACAAACACGAAGGTTAACTGCAAAGTTATCGGCCTGACACTGATAGGGCGTTTCAATAAGCGGACATTTATAATTCTTGCTTGGGTGCACGCGTCACTATTTCGTAAGAAGTTTCAACTTGTTATCTCAAATAGTTTGTGCAGTAGATGGCTTTCATTTTTTTCATCAAAATACAATTCGTGCGGTCATAACATTATTCGTGTTGGATGGATTAACCCCTAAAGAAACTCAGCCGAAGTTAATAAAAGTGCACGGAGACTTGGCTCCTTCCATATCAACCGTTAAAAATGTGGGAAGCTGAATTTAAACGTGATCGAACACCCCTCGAATATGACCCACGTGACGGGCGGCCAAAATAACTAAAAACACCGGAAACAATCGAAAAGTTGCGTGTTGGACGATAGGCGTGTGAAGGTGAGTGAGATAGCTAAGGACGTGGGGATATGGGAAGAATCCCAAATATTTTGCACAAGGATTAGGGATTTGAAAACCCCCCGCAAGGTGGATACAGCATTAGTTCAATGCCTATCAAAAGCCAATACGCAAACGATATTCGGAGCAGTGTTTGGACCGTTTCAAGAGGGAGGCAACCGATTTTGCAGGGCAATATGTCACCGTGGAAGAGACGGTCCACCACTACAAGCCAGAAAGGAAACATCAGTCGAAACAGTGGGTGGAAGCCGGTGCTTCAGCGCCAAAGAAAGCGAAGTCGACCGAATCTATCGGAAAGGTCACGGCCAGTGTGTTTTGGGATGCGAAAGGGATCCTGTTAATTCAATATATTGAAAAAGCCAGAAAATTTAGAGACAAATTATACTTCAACCTTTTTGACTAGCTGGATGCCAAAATTCGCGAGAAGAGCTTGAAGGCTTGAAGAAGTACGCATGTATTTTTTCACTTTCAGAACCTTATCAAATTTGCTCCTGAAGTACGCTCTTGCTTGAAGTAATCTTTTCGCGATTTAGCAATTTACTCAAGAGCAATCAACCTCAATATTTTGAGATTTTTCACTCGTAAAAAATCATCTTTCACCAGGACCACGCACCTGCTCACAAAGGTGTTTTGGCGTTGGGAAAACTACGGGATTCGTGGTATGATTCGCTTGGGCAACCCCCTATTCTCCTGATTTGACACCATCAGACTTCTACCTGTTCCCAAGTTTGAAGGAATTCGTTTCTGATGAGCGCTTTTCGTCCATGGAAGAAGTTGAGGCGGCCGTAGATGGATATTTTTACAGTCGCTAAGACTCTCACTCCCGGAAAGGAATACTGATATTAGAGAAATGTTGGACTAAGTTTGGTGCAGTTAATGGAGATTATTAATTAAATATAAACAGAAAAATAAAATTTTAAGTAAAATGATATTTTAAATTTTTATAAAATTTTTAAGGGATAAATCGCAGTCTGTCATTGTAAGACAAAGAACTTTTCATCTTATCCTCGGAGTATCGGATGTAAGAGGATAGGAAACCAAAATCTGACTTTTAAGAAAGCGGACAAATTTTAGAGATTATGAGCACTTTACCAATCGTTAGATTAATTTTAGTACGATTTTGTGTGAATACATATATGAGCCACATACACTGAAATAGGATATACTTAAACAATGAAGAAACGAGTACACCTGAAAAAAAGTACGAAAAAACGAACCAATAGAGTAGATAATATTTAGAGCCTTTTCCTATACCCGTTGTCCTACACAATCGGGTAAAAACGCTTCAGTGGAATATATCGTTGATATGATAATACTCTATAAATGATACTTTCTAAATGATGGAATCACCCATTGGGAAAAGAGTCACTAAGCAACGGTTCTCGGTTAGACACAGCGATGCGTACTTACCTACGCGGTACAACGCAAATATTTTTATGATTTCCTGAAATCTTTGGAAATGGTAACTGATGCTCGAGTTTGAGGTATTCGCACACTTTTCCACTTTGCCCAACTATGGTCTTGGGAGCCTTATGAATAGAGCCATATGAATATGGCCAAGATAAGATTTTGGGTTCCAAGTTTCTAATTACTGTGAAGGAATTAAAAAGAACCTTTAATACAGCATATAATCATTCTATAGCATAATTAAAGGACTAGAAAATTTTCCGTTACGTCACATTTATTAAAATCGTTCCTTTGATTAACTTTCCGTAAAATGAAAACATTACTAATATAAACTTTTCAACTGGTATATAAACTAATAATCTTTATTTCTTTGCCCACGAGAACGATTTAATAATGGCCGTGAAGCATAAGATGACACAGGAAACCTTACATTTTACTTAACTAATGTCAAGTTTAAACTTTTTTGAACGCATCAATATGATTCGCCAGCGATTAACCTCTGATTGAAAAAAAATTTAATGAATTAGAATTTTCTGGAGGTTATAAAATGGATAACCGAAGAATATATTTAAATGGCTAGGCTGATATGTATCAAATGAAACCATACACGTACAAAGACATCCGAGCACCTGGCTCCAAAGATATCATTAGCCAAGGAAAACACACCCACCCTCAAGCAGAGAGTGAAACCGTATTCGTTCATCGCGCACGCCCCTTCGGAAGGAAGCCGACCCTTGAGAAACCCTTCGACGTGAGGCCTCGGCCGCCCGTTCAAATGATTTTTCTGGCCCTGCCTCCTGTCTTTAAGACCGTATCCACCGTTAATCACCGGGTGTCGTTGCTCCATTGAGAGGGATTCCCATCGTATTACAAGGTATAGCTAGACCTTTCATTACTAGAGATTTCGGTACTCAAAATTGATACTTGACTCTGTAATCTAGGATGTGTGCCAGTGCCCCCTAATGATGGTCAATATCCGGAATTAAATAGTTTACAGTTAGTGAAGTTAATATTTTCAGATGATTAATTCAAAAAGTAACAATTAACAACGCGAAATGATTTTAAAATTATTTGTTCATATGAATTCTGAAGTGTAGCCAGTCAACTGGAAAGTGTCGTATAACATAGGGTTAGGACTATTCATCGAAAATCGATTACACTTTTGTGTCTTGGTTCTTTGGGAATAAGGAGCTCCTGTTTCACCTGTGTAATAAATAATATAAAAATAAATATCGTCACGCACGATATGGACCAATATCTTCTATACGTCCACAAGCAGTTACTCTATTTTTAATCACCACATGCAATATACCGATAAGAGAAAATTTGATCTTTTTAATATGGTGTCTAAAGAAATTTTCTGTCGTACTAGTTCGGGAAGGATAGAAGTATAGCAGTATTTTGTCTCATGCTCCAATTTACCCTTATTTCCGTGGAGTAATGATGGTAAACAATGGGCGATATGCAATTCTTAACTTTTTTCGTTTTTTTAAATTACGGGTGGTTCCCCCGCCACACACCCTTGCGCCGGCTTGAGGGGTATCAAGTAGAAGTATATGTAGATAAAGAGGGGGTCATAGACAGCCAATTTTGGCTGACTCAGATTTTTCTGGGCTTCCAGAGCTCTTTCTGTTAACTGCTACTGTATTGCAGTGCTTCTGTCTCAAACTTTAAAACCTTGCTTGAATTACGGTAACCAATTATCACATATTTCTCAACGTCCTGTTCACTGCTAGCATCTCTTCGCTATCTCTCACTTATCAATTATTCCAACAAGCCAAGCCTCTAAACCTTCGCATGCATGTACTACACACTTTGCCCTTTTGCTTAATAAGGAAGAGTGTATTTTTTAGACTCTAAGGGTCTACGTTCCCTATAAAAGTCTTTTCTAATGATTTTTGCTTTTTATATACATTGAACGACCGCAATATATTCCGTATCGTATGCTTATGCAAATATAAATATCAATTTTGTATCAATTTTTACTGAGGAAACTAACTGAAAACACAAAAAATTACACATTAAAACACTCATTGCACGACCAAGTTTTATTGCTGTAAAGAATTTATAGGTAGTTTGGTGGTGCAATAATTATAGAAACGTGGAATTACAAAGTATTTTGGATTATTTTAATCAGGAAGCTTTTTCACTACCCGTCAAAATGCACTTTCTAACCATTTGACCATTTCAATTAAAAACACACCCACAATGTTTGAATGTCTAAATCTGTTATAATGAACGTCTTACAACGTTAATGTTCGACTTAACATTTTCTTGAAAATTGCCGTAGTATATTAACTTAGTTACACATTCCCTTATGATGCAGCTCGTTCGGCAATGTCTAAGCACTTCCCTAGATGGCAAAGTAAACATTTATAATGGTAAAATATCGCTGAAATAATTAGATTTCCACTATATTCTTTTAAGCAAGCAATTGACGACAAGTCATTTTGCCAAATAGATGAAGAAAGTTTCATTAAATACCTCAATGCCTTGGAATCGTATTATCATTTCTTTGGTAAAAGAGAAGTTTTCAAATAAGTCCTCTAAATACATGAAAAACAAATAAATATATCTATTTATCTAAATGAATAGATGAAATGCCCTCTTAACAGACAATTTATATACAAGGCTTGAGTCTGGATTCTATTTCATTACATGAGTTCAATTGATTCTCTTCAATAATTGCCCTCGTTTTATTGGAGCTTTTCACTGTGTGGACGAGGCATAGTTCTGTTCCAAATCGGATTTCATCGGCAGTGGTATGGATTACAAACCACAGAATGCAATGATTTCATCATCAGGATTCACTACAATAAATATTATACTCCCCGCCCCCCCGCACCCATAGGGATTGGCTTGGGGCGTGTGCCGAATCCGCGAGCAGCCCTCCGGTGGCACGGTACAGCCCTCCGGCGGCAAGCACCGCCACCCCCCTTCCCTCGAGGCTCTCCTCCACACTCTTCTGGTATAGATTGATATTTTCTACAAAATCAACCGATTTAAAGTCAGCGCTGCCGCAATATTCCAATAAAACTTTATCTCTCCAAAATCACTTGATTAATAGAACAATCTTTACATTTGATGGTCACTAGCAGTCACAAATATTTATGTAAAATCCGAAAAATATTCTGCAATATGCTAAGTTAACTTTGCATCAATGGCCACTGCATACATTCCATTTCATGACATTGTCTATTCGAAAACAAATACAGTTTAAAGAGTGATGTACATAATTTGCAGTAGCAATTACGGCAAAGTTTATATTACTCAAAATTATTCACTCGCACCAAGTAGTAGGTAATTCTGTGGAGCTTAGTAATATTTCATATAATCGGGTATTGCCTAGTTGTATAGCTCCGTCTTAATAAAATAACCTCCATGTTTTTAGGCGTAAAGATTTAACGAATTTAAGATCGATGGTAAAATATTTTATCAAAAATCACCGTTGTGAATCCGGACTTAGTCGTAGCTCATACAGGGGTTATTCACTTATACTGGTGATTTTCAGGGTACGTTGAAACAATACAATAGAGCACTTGGTAAATTTTAAACTTAACATAATGACATTTTACAGCACCATGTACGACTGTGGTAAGGCGCAAATGAAGAGAACCTATTGATTCCCTGGGAGCCGGACTGGGTGGCATCACATAATATCACTGGCTTCATTCTGACTGTCAATAATCCCGTTTCAAACCTAATTTCACTACCTTATCATTGCACTTCAAGCTAGGAGTTCTTTTCGTATGATATGCCTAATTACACCGTTACTATATTCATCTATATAATACCCCGCCAGCCACCGCAGGGGCGTGTGGCGGGGGTTGTTATGTCACCACCCGTAAAAGAGAATAAAACCACATGTAAAACCAATATATTGTACTATTACTGCGGATTCTGAAATTGGCCTGCGTGTAGGAAAAGCTACAAAATTAAGTTAGAAAATTTATGGCAAATACTAATGATTACGAAGTAATATTTAAATCGCTTTAATTACAGAAAATTATTTGCAGAAAAGCAAATATGTAACTTAAATTGTTTTAATGGAATACTTCACATTTGTCGGTGTGTAATTTGACGCAACTAAGGGTTCGATGCTGGTCATTTTCATGTTCGTAGTTTATACTGACAGTGATTTAATTTTGATTTACTCCACCAGGTTTCTGCCTATTGATCCATCGTGACTCTATGTCACCTTGAAAAGTTAGTTGACAAAACCGATGACACATGCAAAATGGACCCTCTGGTGGTACATTCATACCGAGCGTAACCTTGTAAAACACCGTCCTTTTCGGACAGTGCTTTCCTGACTATGTCAGTTTGCCATCTTTAATGTTTGGCCCGGTATAGTGAGTGAAACATGGTCAGGGAAGTACGTCTGGAAAAGAACGGTAGTCGGCAGGGCTGTGTCTGGAAGGACCAGGCCGTAGAAGGCTCCCTTCTGTATTTTTCGGCAGTCTTGTTAACTCATTGTGCACGGTGGCGTACGAAATGCTGTGCTTGTGTCATTTCTAGGGGATTGGCTAAAAGTCTTCGAAGTTGGCTTAGGTTGGCGAAGGGAGCAATACACACAAAAGGGAAATACTTGAAATTCAGGGCAACTTGTAATATATAAACTGTAGCATAACGGTTGAACCGGAAATACCCTACCAGGTCAGGTGATGAGAGCAATTGGCGTTCCAATATTATTCCATCCGTCGATCGTTTGCCTTGCGGAGTAGCGTTCAAGCGAGACTGAAACTGACCAGGTTGAGAAATGTGAACCAGGCACCTAATTACATAAACAACAATTCCATTATAAAAGGTATTAGTTCGAAAGTATAATACATTCTATTAATTATCGGTTAATTATGACATATCTAATGCTATCGTTCCCTTCTATTTTTCGTCAAATGTTATCCCATTTCCAACAATTTCTAAAGCTATGAAAAATCAAAATCATTGCTTCTATTTCTTTTATTAACATATTCGTCTATGATTTGATTAGCAAGAGTCCTCTCATGGTGTAAATTGATTTTTTTGTTTTTAAACAGGTATCTCAGAAAATTTGATGATACACTTCGTTCGTCCAAGCCTGTTGCTATGAAACAATAATTTGGCAGGTATAATTAAGAGTTTTGGAGTGTTTTTCCTAAGGCGTAAGGGCCAACAATGATGCGCAAAGAAAGTTATAGTTCATGAGGAAGACGGTGTGAATGATTTCTAATAATTTTAATGCCATGTTTTTGGTTTCAAAGCCGTGACGCATCGAGGGTATCCAATAAACATGTATTCATAAAAATGCTGGGTTACAGAAAGTAAGTAATTTTGGAGCGCAACAGGAATTGTGCGGAATCAAGGCACGTGAACCGATAGAACTGAAAGTTTAAGAAGTTTAACAGGTTTGTTCAACCTTTTTTTTATTTATTTGTCACTAACTTCAGTTGCCATTTCTTATTCTTGGTTTGTACTAATGTTGTTTTTTCATATTTGTAATATCCGCAAGAAAGCTAAGGCAAAATACCAGAGGAGCGGAGTGGAACAAGTACAAAATATTCCACTCTGTCATTTCCCCGTGAAACACTTTTACTGAAATTGCCAAAATTATTTCCGAATACTTCCCCATGAAGCTCATTTGAAAATCTTAAAATTTTGCGGCAAACAAGGAAATTTGCTAAAAACAGTCAAACTTTGTACATAAAAGCAGAGAAAGACACGAAGAATCGCTCATAAAGAAGTAACGAAGAAATTATTTTTTTTGAAAGGCAGAATTACGTATTTTTGCGCGCCAAAGATTTTTTTCGGATAACTCCGCGTTGCTCCAATACATGTCACCGAATTCTGCCATTTCATCCTGCTCATGATGATTGAGTGCGGCGCGTCGTCAAAGAGGTCAACGTTGATTCCGTGAAACATCCGAAATGCGAAGCAGCCAGAGTTCCGTAGGACAAGTAAATTCCATTACCTCGAATCAAGACATGTTTAGACTGTCGTGGCACATAATATTTCACATATTAATTGTTTAAACTATATTCACCTATAATTTATTCTTTGAAATCATTGTTGAAACATTATGAAATTCAATCTTCAACAAAAAATGACACAAAATAAGTTATTTATTAAAATAGTGAGCGATACGAATTGAAAACAGAAAATATGCACATTATTTGAAAAAGTATGTGCTCCACACGTTAAGTGACTTTTGTTACCTACTGACTAATACAACCCTAAAATTATTGTCATGCAGCTCTCCCCACACCCATCTCATTATTCGTTAGTTTCCATACAAATTTTCCATACGATTTTTTCCGTGAGAATATGAATGCATAATTAATACTCGTAAGCAAAGAATTTCCTTTGGTATTTTATGATATCGGAGAATAATCAGAGGTTACACGTAATACTTTTACGCATTCTGTTTATAATCTATTAATATATTCCTTAGAACATAATGTAATGTGAAACGGTTTATTGAAAAGGAATTTAAATTGGCTGTTTGTTATTATATTGTTAAGCAATTAATTTTTAAGAGATTAACCAAAATATTTAACATTAAATTATAAAAGAATAATTCAATAAAATCTTAAGAGAAATTGAATCAAAATCCAAATGATCGAAACTTACTACTTAAATTCTTCCACGCACGCAAGAATTGACGTTGACGAGGTGCTCCTGGGATAGCATTGATTTCGCAGCCGCCAGTTGGATGGCCCATCAAGTGACCTCTCCCATAGGAACACAGTGCTTCCTGAAAGTTCTGTTCTCCAAACACTTAACCAATGTTCCTCCTTTTCTTTATTTTTACGTCTCAGGAGATTTTCTGTCCGTGGGCATAGTCACAGTTGACGCTTCCTATGCATCGTCAACAAGAACCTTAACCTGATGGCCAAAAAATGTTAATAAAATATTATGGAGTATAAATATGTCAACATGACTAAAAACAATATTTAATGACATAGTGTGTTAGTAATGAATAAAATAAACAGGCATAGTTCACTCAAAGAGATATTGGTGAAGTTTTCTACTCTCATTGAAAAGTTGAATAATTTCTTGGTACCTCAAATTTGTAATTTCTTTCCCGTGAGATGAATCACTGTTTTAGATGAACTATGAATCACTAGATGAACCATGAATCAAGTGTGTTGGTGAGGTTGACAAAGTCAGAGGATCATAAAGAGTATTCCCGAGGAAAAATCGGCAAGATCCTCCCTGGTTGGACCACGGATGAAAATTTAATACGTACCAGTTCGTATGTCGAAGGGTAAAAGCCACACAAAAAATCAGATAGGACACCCAAGATTACAAAATTGGTCGGCTATTTTCATTATTTAAAGATAACTTAGCGATAATGTGGAATTGAAAGTTCTACCGAGTAAGGCATTTTACATAAAACTCCTCGCAATAGGACGACGATGAGCGAAAATGTTTGATTTTGGAGACGAATACAAAACGTACCTTATGCATCAAACTGTATTAAATCACGCTTAAAAATATCGTTGATATTAAATCGCTTTATTGGTAAGGAGGAGAATTTTACCATTGCCCCATTGTCTTCCTCCTAATCCAGCTAAATGTATTTCAAATACGACTCTCTGACAAATGGCATCGCAAACACTAACAGAATGCGTGATCAGAGATTGTTATGTGATGTAATTACGTAATATAGCGCTTAACGAATCGGTCTAAGACGGAATATCTTAGGTATGTTACAGGCTGATAGAGTGTAGAGCATCCATCTTTAAAACTAATGACCACACATTCGGCTCCCACGAGGTCCTCCAGATTGCAAGTGCACACTAGTGCTCGAAACGTAACAATGAGAAAACTCATCTTGTTTCCACGTGCTGCTGCGTTACTTCGTCCGTCGCCTTGAATTTCTATTACGGATTCAAAACGTGACCTCTTTTATGCTTCAAGCAAATGTCTTACTTAAGACCGCTATAAAACACCTTCTCTTCATCTAACTTTTTTCTTGTTCAACCAATAAAAACTAAAAATAAAAGAAACCTTTTCTTTGCCCTCCGAACTTCTTTACCTGTTTCTTTCCGGGCTTTCCTACTGAGTTCGCCTTTACCTGCTCCTCACCCCCCCCCCTCTCTCTTTCCCACAGTTTTAGTTTTTGTATTCCATACATAGATGGCCTTGTTTTCTTTTACGCCGTACATTTCCTCCGAATTTATCCCTCTCCACCCCCTCCTCCCACGCCCCCCTGCTCCGACCCATTTCCACCCCTTAGGAGTCTTTTCGGAATGCGCCTCACGAACCGCATGGCAGAAAAGCGCTTTTCTGCACACACACACACACAGGCTCCACGGAAAACAATAAAAAATATCGCCTTGTTCCGTCCTTGTCCCACCTATTCCACACTACTCTCTCTCTTCCTCTCGCCCCAACTTTTCCCTGATCCCAACACCTCTACCACACTCCCGCTTCGCTAACACGCCGTGCGAAGCCTCCCCCAATGTGCCCTAACCTCCCCTTCCAAGCACTCTTTTATTCCCCAAACGATCGTAAAAGCTGACGCTGTCCACTCCGAGGAAACACCCCGCCCAACCCTGCCAACCATCCTAAACCCTATTCCCATCTCACCCCTCCCATACCCTCCTTCACCCACACCCCTGCAGGACATTCTAGCTCCGACCCCACCCTCCTCCACCCAATCCCCCTCCACACAACTCGTAGCCCTCTGCAGGCGAAGGGGGGGGACCTGAGAGGGAAGTTTTAAGCCCTATTCCTCTCTCACCCTCTCACCTCTTGGATGGACGCCAGCCTCTCTCTGCGCAGTGCTTAAGATAGTCACGTTGATTTTTCCCCTTTGCATTATTAAAATCATCAAAGGGGTGCGAGACATTAGATGTGGTCTGTTTCTGAGACGTGTCGCCGTTGGTTTAGTGATGATATTTCGCCGCCGGCCGTGTCTTCATGGACGGAAACAAGACGGGAGCAGCAGGGATTGGCGATTGGATTCTTCTCCCGGGAAAAATAAAGGAGTCTCCCGCTGGAGGACTCTATCGATGAGAAAAAATTCATGCCCCTGCCATATATCTGGAGGATTCACGATAAATTCACCGCAAGATGGTGAAACATTCCCATTAATTACGCGTATTATTTACAGCAGGGTTCAGGTGAGGAATAAAGCAATGGTAGAAATAGTTTATAGCACAAATTTAATAGACTAATCACCTTCAAGTAAATAGTAATACACCTTCTTATGGCACAGGTTCGTTCTATTCACTTGTCCATCCATTGCTACCAATAATAGCAACGAGAAAACTGGTAGGATATGTTTGAAACAAGCAAATAGATAATATTGTATCTGCAAAACATTTTACTTCAAATCTCTTTCCCGTATTTTAATTTCATACTCTAAAACCACTGATCTAAAATTCACATATGTCTCATTAATTTAAAAATATTCATTCTGACCTTAACGACATCATTACATTCTCAGATTAAGTGTCAAGAGAAGTACAATGAAGTCAACTTTGACGAGTAGTTTTCAATTTCTTCTCTCCGTTACAAATTCACTAAAATAATTTCGATCCATAGTACCCTGCCTACTTTTGCAATCGTAGAATATTTTTGCCAATATAGCCTTGAGTGAATGTCTTCTGATAATAATATAAATTGAAGGTCATATTATTTTCCCGATAGGCTTATCCCTTTGTGGCATTTGGGAACGACATATGTGACACAGCACTAATGTTCCTTCATAACCCCGGGCCAAAACACCATTTGGGGGAATCTTGTTTCCATTAACTCGATTTCCAATAATGGCCCTCGTACGCTCGAACCATCGCAGACAACGAAGGGCTTGTGCCTATAGGCCTGTGTCGTGTCCGGAACTAAGTATAAAGGCCATGGAAAGATAATCATCCACAAATTCAATTCTATGCATACATAATAAAGCTACATTGATAAGTATTTATCCGCAATGCACATTAGGAATAAAACTGTTTTCAAACTCCTTATTATGGCTGGAACGACTGCAGTCATGAAAATTACAAGCGTCACTTTCATAATAAGGTTTTTTTTTGAAATTCTATCGGTTATTTAAAATCAGTACGCCCTTTGAGTGTTGCATGTTATAGTGACCATTTATTTTTTATTTCATTGTTTTTTAATTGGTTTTAACAACAAGTTAATCAAATCGCTTACCAAAATACAAACTAAGATACATTCTTTTTCATAACCTTTTTTTATATCACCTTAACCAAGTTCCCCCAGATTTTCAACCATCCCTTAGCTTCCATTCACATATATGATATAATTTTATATAATTGGAAATAGTTTGATATTGATGGGCCACCAGTTAACTACAGTTGGGTCTCAATAGGCTGATTACACTCTTGGAAGAAAAATGAAACGTTCTGGGCTATCTCAATCTTAATGTTGGTTATTATGAGTGGGTACAGCTGATAAGTCGAGAGGGAAGAACATGAGAAAGAATTCATTGCTTGTAAAAACAAATATAGACTCCGAAATTTGAGGGCATGCGTCGATATCGCCCAAAGTAATACTTGCCTGAAGTTCTGTAGCATACCAATAACACCTATGATTCCCAAGCTTAATAGAAGATAAAATTCACTCAGAACAGCATTCAAGAAAAAGTTTGAAGATGCGATTAGCTTGATTTTAGTGGACGAAAATGTAAATAAGACAGGGTATTGCGCATCATTCGAAAAAGTCGTAGGTACTTATCTTTTGCATTTTTGGTATCAATGAGGCAATAGCAATGACATTATACTGAGCAGATTAGGCCGAATTCCAAAAAAGACCGCTGTACACGAGAGGAAGGGAACATGCAATTACTTGAGAAGGAAACAAATGGAGTATCGCATGTTACACGCAGAATATTAAGAAGTTAAGTAGGGATAGTGATATTTAGACAATGTTTAAATCTATGGAATAAATTAACAATCAGGGTACCTTAATCGAAGTTGTCACGAATAGAAGTGAATTAGGCCCTATATTCAAAGTGCATAATATTCTGTTCCAAACTATATGTTTCAAACAATTCATCTTGCAAAAACACTATACTAAACATTATATAATTTAATAAGATTAGCGTTCATACAAACTTTTCATTAAAGTCATGATATAATGATAAACTGGTCATATCTGCAGTAACTAAAACATCAAAGGCTTTCGGACTGAGGTATGGATATGGCAAGAAAATATATTGCTCATACAGATTGAGCTGTGCATTTTTTTACAATATTTTCTTGGAATTTGTATGGAGTCTCATTTAATAAAATGAGGCTCCATAGAAACCAACCAATTTGACGTAATTAAGACTTAAGTACATGATATTTTTACAGGTTTTGAAAGATCATTAATAAATATTTTTTATGGTTTGTACTTCATTATAATCCTAATTCTCAATGGCTCAATACTCAAGGAAGCAATTTCTGAAGTAATATTGATGTCACATGGCTGTGGATTGTGAACGAACGCAGCTAAATTTTTATTTAAAAAGGTATTAAGGACTCACGTAATGATATAAAAGTACTTACATAATGCAGAGGAAGAATAAAATTTATATGCCGAATGATTGCCGCAGAGATGGACAGTGGAGAAAGACTGCATACAGTGAATAGGCGAAAATAAGATTATGCAATTTTGTCCAGCGGTAAAATGCAGCAGTTTTTTTCATGTCATCATCATGCCTTACCTCCAAGAAAGGAAATACTGGCCACGAGACCTTTGAAGAGGACGCAATTCCGAGCTTTATTCGTGTATTCCCTAATCAGGGTCCTAGTACGTGCGCCATTCGGATATTTCAAGGCGGAAAATGGCTCGGGCCATTTTGAGTCCCTGGTTTGAAAACGGGAAAGTGGAATGGGGCATTGAAAAAAGAATCACGGGGGTCGTTAGCGTGCTTACTCTCTGTTTACCGGAAAAGCTCTGTGAATGCCAAAATCCAAATAAGCGATAGTAACCCCGCCCACGGAAAAATACTTAAATCTAACATGGTTGCGCTTTCTTTTTTTTTGCACAGCCCTACTAATTTGAATAAATAACTTTTCATCTTATATTTCAATGACTTCAAAGAACGTGATATTTTTCTTATCTACTTTAATGGACATTTCAATCATCATTTTCAATATGAACATACCCCTACTAATAAAACCGAATCAAAAAGCAGTCTGTGATACTATTCCCCCCTTTTATTCCCGTCCAATTTTTCCTAATAATCGTCAGAATCTATCCAGATCTCTCGCTATTGGAATGTTATTCCATTTTCCCTCATCGAATTGTGTTTTCATGGCGAGATTGCTGTGGCGATCAATGGGCCGAGATCTGGCGATGAAATTAACCGCGCGCGTCACTCAGCGTACGAAGCCGAGAAATCGAGAACTTCCTCGTCGACAGTTGCACAGCGGGGCGACACGCGCTCAAACACGCGCTTGTGCAAATTCACATCATCTACGATTCGAAATGAGCCTCAAAAGGATATGAAAGGTGTTTCCTGGCTCTCCATGTCGACGAGCGCAAACTGCAGGGGGTGGAGGAGGGTTCGATGGGGGGAGGAGGACCAGGTGGCGGATGGAAAGGACGTTGGAAAGTTGTGTTGGGTGGCGGGAAGTGTGAGGGAATGGACGCCGTGGTATTTTGAAAGGGAGATAATTAATCTGAGCGGGGAATGGGGTTGAGTGCGAGGGTGTCGGTTCCGCGACGACAGGCGTATGAATAAAGAGCTGCGGGGAAGCATGCCGAGGCGCGGGGGGAGACAGCATCCGGGGAAGGGCGGTAAGGGATTGCTGACGTTCATTGGACTAAGAGAGAAAACAAACAAAATGGGCACAATTCGTACACCAGGCTATCACTGCAGGACGGACGGACGAACTTAGCAGAAAGAAATGCTGGAATATCTCCCAATATAAATATTTAACTCAATAAAAAATCAATGGTTATCTCAAAAGATCCAAGTTTGAAGTTGTGGAGAAGAGGAGAACTTTTACGACGCTGTTCCCTAAACATCAGTCTCCCAGCGATCGAAAATAACAAAACTCTTGAGGTCTAAACTGTGCCCTTGGAACTTCCCCTGATGTAATTTATCCATTCAAATCTTGAGTCTTTCTTTATTCGGGGTTCCTCTCTTGACCCTTCAAACTTCAGTGGCAGAGGGTTTATGCTCTTAGGGGGCTCAGGGTGGGTCCCACTTGAAGAGCAGGGAAGGAAAGGGAAATTCTGATGCTAAGTCGGTTAGTGAATTCATCACTCAATGAAAGGATAGTGAAAGAGTAGGTACACAATAGATTCTGAAGTGCGTTCACAATGCTGTAATAGCATAAGAAATTTTAATATAACAGAAATTCAATCATAATTCGTACTTGTAGCAAAGTAAATTTTATAAATTATGCTTCATTGACGAGTGAATATGAAAAACTAAAATATTTCTTTAAAAATAGGACATCCTCCGAACTAACTCTATTAATTCACTGTATTTTGGCAAAATATTTACAGCGGTATTAGGATATGAAATTTCGTGTTAGCTGTTAAAAAAGACAGTATGGAATAACGAAATTCCCGAAAATGGGGTCCATATTAGAAATGACTCAATTTATCACGGTACGCTATTTTTACCGTGAATTTTTGGACCCAACATTTATACCTCACCCATACCATTTTAGAGAAAAAATTTAATTTTATAATTAAAAATAATACAAATACAATAAAGATATATCGTTTTCTGATGGATGTGAATAAAAACAGGGGCATCATATAGTCACGTGACTTGTACTTTTGATTATAATCTTTTGTACGGAACATTGTTGCGATTATGTATACACACACACCACCGCCTTTGCAGGACCAATATAGCCATGCAGATGTATCTGAATTTAATTCGTGTTTATAGGTCCATCTACGCGTACAATGTTGTGTCATTGTCAATTTGAAAAATACATAAATATTGCTATTAATGTGCAACATAATTCTACGAGTATATATATATATATATATGTATGTATGTAGGATGGACGTATATACATGTATGTATATACGTCTATGTAGGATAGACGTAGATTGGGGGCTTTTGAAATGTGGGTTTGGAGAAGAATGGAGAAGGTGAAATGGACCGAAAGGAAAACATGAAGTACAGGAGATGGTGGGTGAGGAGAGAGTTCTCTTGAGAGAAATACTATGGAGGGAGGAAAAATGGATGAAAGGCGTATTGAGGGGCAATAGTGGGATGTTGGAGAAGGTAATAGAGGGGAGAATGTTGGGCAAGCGAGGAAAGGGCAGGAACAGGATAGGGATGTTGGACGGGATGAAGGGAGGAAAGAAGTACACAGAGATGAAGAGGGACCTGATGTAGATTAGGTTGCTAAATTGGGTTTTGTTTCGAGTTACAAAATGTGTATTTGATAGTTGTGTCCATCCAAAAACCTACCTTAACCGGTAGATTACCTAAATATATACATATATATATTTTTTCCTCTCCTTGATATAGATATAAGGAAAATTAATAAGAACAATACAATACAAGACTAAAATAAACTACAAAAGGCAAACTCCAGAGAAATGTGGAAGCCGGAATTGAACATATCACAAGCGAATAAATATTTCCTTGATCGAGACTTGAACCTTCTTCCCCACCACTCCTGTTGCATATGTTTCTATCTCGTTTCATTATATCAAAATCCGTGTGAACGATTATTTTTTCGCCATTTGATGGGTTTACGTGTTTGAATTTAAATGTAAATGTAATACATGGCCAGAGATGAACAATGCCTGAGAAGGGCAAGAATGAGGAGTAAGAGTGAAGACATAAATAATAGAGTTAGATTTGTGGATAATATATAGTTATTAGTTTATTCAGGCGGTTTGCAAAGGATTCATAATAGTTGTTGGCTAGAAAATCAGTGTGATATACGTGACATAATGAACAATTGAGAAAAAACAAATTTGATGAGGTTTTTCTGGAAGAAAAATGCGAGACGAAAAAGCTGGAGGGCAAAAATTACAAGGAGATTGGGTAGAAATGCACAATCATCTTGATTAGCTTTGAACCAAAACGGTCAAAATGGTATCGGCATAAGAAGAAGAAAAAATGCGTTAGATAAAGATGCTTTCATAAGATGCTGAGAGCTGGTATCTGGAGTAAGGAACTTTAGAGAAGATTAGTGAAAACCTTGAGATGGATAAAGAAAAGACGTTTCAGGCGTGATATGGTGGAATATCATGATTAATTAAAACTGGAAATTTTCCACAAAAATAAATTTTATTAATACGACCGGTTTCAATGTAACTACATTATCTTCTGGTAACAGTCATTTCTCATTGTCTACTATATTTGCTGAACAGCAAGTGAGGGGAGGGTAGTGGAAAATGGGGGAAAGAAGGAGGGGAGGTGGAAGGTGGGCAACGTGGGTGACAATGATAGGGGAGAAAAGGTGTGGGTGAGGAGGAAGGGGTGGGGGAAAAATTAACACGGTCCCATTTTCCATTACCCTCCCCTCACTTGCTTTTCAGCATATACAGTAGACAATGAGAAATGACTGTTACCAGAAGATGATGTAGGTACATTGAAACAGGTCGTATTAATAAAATTTATTTTTGTGGAAAATTGCCAATTTTAATTAACCTTGACATGAAGCTAAGTTTTGAATGCCACTGAAACATAGTCATTGAAGCAATATGATGGTCATGAATTGAAAACTGTTAAAATGTGTTTTGGATAATAGGCTAGAAAAAATTAAATGGATGGCAATAAAAATAAACAAAGAGGTACTAGGCATGGCGGTTGAGGAAAGATAATTTTTGGGATAAATACAAATGTGAAACATTTTTACAGGCGATGAAATGTCGAAGGGAAGAACTTTCAAACTGTAGGTAAGTAAGGAAGGAGAAAGAAAAGGAAAGGAATGCGGAACGAAATGTAGAGTTAATTGAGGAAGAGAATAATGCATTTGATTTTCTTTTCTGTTCGCTTTACTTTTTCTATTTTACGCGCAGCCATATCTTAAATGTCATTCGCCTGTCTTCGAAAATTTAGTTTTCATGTTGAACAAAATCACGTTCCCTTTGAAAGCTTCATCAACGTTTTTAATATAATTACTCAGCGTCCCTGCCAATAACCCTCGTAAATATATTAAATGGGATGTTTATGTCAAAATATATCCAGGAAACAGATTATTTATTATGAGGTAAAGTTACCGGAATAGAAAACTGCGGTTATCGTAAATAGTTTTAATCGGAAAGAAATTTTTATCATAACAAATATCGAACAGGTCATTCAAAATTTTTTAATTTCGGAAAAAATACTTCTTCCTCGTACATGATCACATTTTAATATCAGTTTTTTCAATGTCATTCAGTATTTTTTAAATATGTGGTTTCTGTTCTTTGTTAAATACCTACATTATAGAAGCCTTGCGTGTTATTTTATTTTCCCTGAATTAACTTTAAGAAATTTGGAATAAGAGCAAGTAATGCATTCAGGACGCTCCCAATGTTTTTTGGGATCGTTTTTGTTTGCGTAAAATAGACCAAAGGGTTAAATATTCTGGTGTTGAGCACATCCCAGTCTGAAGGTAAGGAGGATGGTGAGGTTAATTAGATAGTGGACATTCATGAGGCAAT
The DNA here is from genome assembly GCA_037158775.1 of Hetaerina titia. NCBI lineage: Eukaryota > Metazoa > Arthropoda > Insecta > Odonata > Calopterygidae > Hetaerina > Hetaerina titia. Next base: position 21,020,779 of record CM073777.1, on the reverse strand, counting down.
GGCAAACATAGGGCAAAAGTAGGATAGGGAAGAGAAGAAGAGTAATTAAGTAAGAGAAACGGCGACCAGGGAGCACTAGAAGTAATGTACGGCGACGATGTGCCGTTATTATGCGGGGTATATCACTTTAAAAGGAGTTTATGGCCCATACTGCTCCTTTCTTCCGGTTGAACCCTTCAGACAAGCAACAAATACCAACATGGGGAGGAGCCCATGAAAAAATAAAGCTGAAAATGGTTAATAGTTCATGTGCTGAAAGGATGTCGTAGAAGATAATATTTGAGTGATTTCCGCTGAGATGACCGTGGACTGACGAGTACTTCATTTAGAGGCTCGATATTGAGGACTTAATATTTGTTATACTTTCGCGAGTGACAGACGGCGTACGATAATATATAGGAAGACAGCGCGCTGTATATCAAGAAGGAAGATACCACTGGAGGATAAATAGATGTTTAAAAGGTAAAATGGAAAGGAGAGAAACATATGAGTTATTAGATATAGGACATAGACAGCTTTCCATTAACTAAAACGAATACAATAGTAGAGTAGGAATGGAAAGAAAAGAGAGACGAACAAGATTTTTAACTTGGTGAGTTCCTAGTTAAGAAGGTATCGCGAATGGGCGTTACATTAATTACTTCACTTTTTATTAATGCGTTCATGAACTAAGATTACACAATGACTAGTGGAGTCTTGGTTCATGCTCCTTCAGCTTAATAGGCGCGTTCCACGATGAGCTATTGAGAGCTCAGTACATTTTGGGGAAAATGGATAAAATGAAAAGCTGAAGCCCTTGAAGTTTTTCGAATATCTGCGAATACACCCACACACACATATATATTCACATATCTAGTTGACATTGCGATAACTAGATATGTGACTGTTTTTTCTCTGTGTTTCCGTCCATAAATGCTTCAATCAAAGTTTTATGTATTTGTGTCGTCGCTGGAGAGCGTTATTTGTCGAAGACCTATGTTTATATACATACGTGCAAGTGCATATACAGGATTTATATAAAAACACATGTATATATATATATATATATATATATATATATATATATATAAACACACAAACACTAACACAAAAAACACTACACACATAGAAACATAAAAGAAGGACACTTACATTGGATATTTACGTTTCGACGGCACGTATACACACACGACAAAAATGTAGATATACCTAATTTTCAAACTAGGAAAAATGGTGGAAGATTTTAAATTAATAAGGCTATGAAAAAAGTTGAAACACAGTAGAAGAAGATGTAACGAAAAGGATGATTAATATTTAGAGCAAACGATCTATGATGATGAAGGTACTACTTTTCGAGAATACAAAGAATGTATGTTATCTTAAACAGGCGTGTCTTAAAATAAATGTGCATAGAATCCGTAATAAGATATAATTGGTAGACATACTGGGGAAATGGCGGAATGTTTGTCTAAACCTTATCTACAAACTACTCTTTGGAATTCAATGCATATTAGCGGTCGAGTCCGTTAAAATTACTGCTGCGGCATCTCCCGCGGATTTTTGGGATTACTCTGTGGAACTATTGATGAAAAACTTGAGAGAGAAGTTAAAAGCATACATTTAATTAAATTATTCTCTTAAGGAACTTACTTTAAAACTCAGGACGGAATAAATCCACTAAACACATGTATGCTCTTTAAAAAAAATGGTACAAATGGAATCGGTAGAAAGCAGTTTAAGGAAATGGGTTCTGTTGTCCAAAACGAAATTGATAGACGTTTTGAATTTTCCTTTGTAAAATATTGTTTAACACTCGATTCTAGAGAACTTAATCTTTATGATAAACATGCGCTCTTGTCCCAAAAAGACAACCATCCTTGACCATCTCTTTTAAAAACATAATATCAGACAACTCTTAATCCGATCCTACAAAAGGACTACATGAAGATAAAATCGTGGCATAAAATTTTAATCTCCAAATTAAAGTAACAAATCAATTGGAAAGAGAAAAAAGTCGTTTCCAACTCATGGTATTATAATTTCTGCACCCCAGTTTCTACGGGGTCTATCATAAGTTTTATTTACAACAAGAAGTCACGGTGTTTTCACTCTGCCCTTGAGTATTACGTCAATTCCTTATGAGTGACTTCCTAATAATGATGAAATTCTTGAATTTTGTTTTGAATACACCTGGGTTTAAATTAGCCCAACTCTTGCGTGTTATCTCCCATGCAAGTCAGAAATTCGCATAAAAATAAACTCTCCGGCATTAAGCTTAAAGGTTAGGAGAAGAAAATTGCACGCATTAGTTGATGGTGATAGAAAGATGAAAGCGGCGAACTTTAAGGGAGTTTGAAAATAAAAGAAGATGGAAGGCAGAGAGCGAAGCAGGATGTAAAGGAGAAGAGGGGTTAAAAAGAGAAGAGGCGTAGGCTCGAGTGGATGGAGTAAGGAGTGAAACCAAATGAGGAGGAATATGGCCGGAGAGGAACTTAATTAACGGTGGCGCGCTACGAGAAGAAGGCACGGGAAGAACTTGGGCGGTTCATTCACCATCGGGGGGGGGGGGGGGGAATGTGGGGGGGAGTAGAGCAGCCGAGCCGCGGCATATTCTCCAACCCTTGTAACGAACGCCGCGACGTCCCTCGCCCCCCGCTTCGACGGCTTCATTATGCTTTAGCAAGCTCTATTGTTAGGCGGCCATGCCTGACTTAATATCGACACTGCCACAGCAGAGTTGCGTGCTGCACAAGAGCGGGATTATTCTCCGAAATTGTTTTTCGTATCTTTGTGGCTTTAGCATTGCGCATAGTTGGAGCAATCTTCCTGAAAGAGGCGATATAACCTGCGGCTTGCAGCGATTTAGCATCTTTAGTTTGCAGTCAATATTTGAGGTGAAGTGTGAGACAAGTTCGATACAAGAAAGGTTTTGAAGGCATTGAAGAATCAATGAAGAGAAAAATGTTTATTACAGAGAGGCATTGATTTACCGCTCTACTTGGAACTCATTACGCATAGACATTTTCCCACCTGAAAAGTACGCCGAAGTAATAAAACTGTATCTGAGCTTATACAATTGCATTATCATGAAGTTTCGTGTTGTTTATTTAGGCACCATTCAGATATTTATGTTTTTAGTTTCGAAAATATTTACTCATTGGGAAGAAATACTTAAGTTTTCGTAACAATGGTCGGAAGAAAGCAGTTCTATATTCTATATTGAAAATTACCAACTTTTTACAGTAATATCAATGTCTTCTCAATTCTTATCTTGGCATGTTTATGTTTTTTTAACTTCATTATTTATTTAATTTATATCAAGAAATTCTTTGATCTCCACACGTTCTACTATGCATAGATAAATGAAATAGATCACCGTTTTTAAGCCAGCCTATTTCTGTATTTTTTAATTGATAACTATGACTTTCTACGCAGAAATTCACAGTTCACAGGAAAATTACAGTGATTAATAGCCAAGAGTAGATGCCGAGCTATTCCATAAAATTCAGTCTGAAAAAATTATTCCTATTTATTTTACCCTTTTCTTGGTAAAACACTAGTTATTTCATAAAAAGTGTCCGCGGCTTCTGTATAATAATATTTTACTTCCATTAGTGTAACTATAATAGCAACGGAAAATTATAATGCAGTAGTCAATAAAATATATTCTTGCAGGAGCATTTTCAATGGTTTACGTAACAAAATATCGAATGTATTTCATTTTGTCGAAGATATATAAAAAATATAGTAATAAATCCTGTAGAGGATTTACAAATTTATTATAATGACTTAATTAAGTATAATCTTGATATTTTAAGGCAGATTAAACTCAATAGGCGTTTTTTCAATAGAGCAGGCACATGTCATGAACGGTCATACATACCTTATCCTGTCAGATGATTAATTAGTTTCTATTAATTCCTTGGAAACAAACCCTTTGATTGTTTGCAGGGATCAATAATTATCTGCTAAAAAAACCCCCTCCAAGTAGAACTTCGAGCGCTCACCGTGACGAAAAAAGCGAAACATATCGAAACTCCGCCCAATTATATCATTTTTTCACCATAATAAAACCAAATTCCTGCCGGATTGAGGATTCTCCATTTTTACATAATACTTCACCAGGGTTTGGTGCCTTACTATTGGCTACTCTAATATTTGCCTTTCCCTTGCTTTCCATCTTGGCCATCTACAGTACGCAATCGCTACGCAGAAACGATAATCTGATTGACACCACACTTATCAACCTAAAAAAAAGAACACACAGAGCTTAAGTGCGAAATCGATAATTGAGTTCATGAAAATGAGGTCGCATCCGTCCCTCAGACTCAAAGAAAAATGCAAAAATTCCAATAAAATTGGCAAATAATTCCTACGATCCCACTTATAAACCGCTCTAATCTCACACTCCCTAGTCTTGATCATAAATTAAAGCGTAGATTGTTGAAACATAAGGAGTATGCCGAATACACAGCAATTTCATGATGATGCACGTAGTTTTTAATGTGTTACTGCGGATTGTAAGCCTTGCGCTCACAATTTCTCCCCCAGGTGGCAAAATAAAAACATTAGGCAATGCACAACAAATTCTGACGCCGTCTTGCATCGAATCATTTCCTACACTACTTCATGCTAAAATGTAAGAGATTTATGCTTTTTAATTCATTATAAACTGAATCATTTAATAATACTTAAAAAATTTCAATAACGAATTTTAACTAGAAAGTTTGTTAATGGCTAGCTTTTATTAATTTAATATCGAAGTAATAGAAACCCTTGATATAATCCAAGAGGAGTTAACACACAAGTACGTCCCCCATTCATATAGTAATCATCAATCGACATTTCTTCATCTATATTCAATCTATAAATATGATTCTTTATACTCTCTAGGTTGCATGGTGTATTGTACCTGCCATCTTGTGCTTCTTATATGCATATAGTACAGGGTTCGTCCGGAAAATAAGTGTACTGAGCTCAGGAAAAAAAATTCGTTACACTTTTACATATCTTAAGCTAATATTCCTCAAAATAGGACCCTTGTGAGTCGATACACTTGTTCCAGCGGCGTTCCCATTCCTGGAACGCTCCCGCAAAGGCATCATCGGGAACCTCTCGAAGACACGTCGTCATGGCCTCTTTGACGGCGTCCGAAGTCCCGTATCGTGTTCCTTTCAAACTCCTCTTTATCTTCGGGAACAGAAAGAAGTCCGGTGGTGTGTGGATCATTTTTGCAGTGATCCGCAAGTTGTGTCGCGATTTCCAAACGATTGAGTCTTTGATCATCACTGAGCACTTTCGGCATCAACTTTGCACAAATGTTTCGCATCTGTAATTGGTCCCTAATAATCTCGTGCACTATTGTTTTTGGCACATTACACTGCTCTGCTATCATCCGAACACTAAGACGATGATCAGAGTTCAGTACATCGCGAACTTTTTGCACATTTTCGTCGGTGAGTGTCGTTGATGGGCATCCAGGCCGTGGTTCGTCGTCGACCTCTTCTCTGCCCTCCACGAACATCTTGTGCCACCGAAAGATCATGTTTCTGGACATGGCTGACTCCCCGTAAGCCTGGTTAATCATACCGACAGTTTCGGTAGACGATTTCCCAAGCTTTACCGCAAATTTGATAGAATAACGCTGCTCCAAAAACTTCGGCATCGCGTTCCGTGACGTGGGTCGAGCGTGGAGGTTCGCGTTAACAGAGCTCCTCACTACACCACAGCTCAGAGCCGACTGCCTTTTTCAGCGTCGCTTGCCAACATACCCCCCTCCAATCGCAGCCCGTCAGAGCGGTGCTGGGAGCGCCTGGAGCGGCGGGAAAAAATCAGTACACTTATTTTCCGGACGAACCCTGTATAGGCATATCTAATGTTATATAATTCGATTGAAGTTGGTTGGAGAACGCTATCTTGGGAAACTCATAAATGCTGCTCATACGTTAGACAATTCTCTTCCTCCCGCTGTACACCAAATGGCTTTGACTACCGATCTATTTTAATAATACCTAGAATTTATTTTCTAAAACAAAATCCTACTAATACCTTAAATCATCACATTTTTTCCACCCGAGAAATCCGTCTCAGCCTTATGAGAGACAGTTTGCGTCTCACAACTTCCTCCACGTTGAATCTAGCGACCATAAGTCATAGTTATCACAGACGCTCGAGATTCCGTAAAAAAACATTTTGAATACTGATTCACATTTCGCACAATACTCTGAAGTAAGAAGAATTTTACGGAGATTCTGACCCTCGTTGGAAAGGAATATTTCTTCACCCGGTGATGAGAAAAACGTTCGTCTTCCCATTAAAAGTGTGAGGTCCCTGGTTTCCCTTTATCCAACTTCTTTGATCCTTTAACGAGTGAAACCACGATTAATCTCAGAGCTGATACGAAATATACAAAAATATTTAAAAAACTTTTACTGATTGCTAATTTAATATGGACTTCTTTGTTCAATCATAGCATAACTTTAGCATTATCACAGCATATACTACCATGGAAATGTATTCAATGCTAATCGGATTTGCTCCTTTTAAATATCTACGCCTAATTAACGGCTGAATATGGAGCAAATATTAAGAAAAGCAATTTATAATTGTTTCGATAAAATTCAGAGTAGTATAACATAGCACACCCTAGAGAACAAAAAAGTCTTCCTCGACCAGAAAACGTCCTCGGGCAAAAAAGTTATGCGGTCGATTCAAACGGTGCGAAAGGTCAAATCTCAAAAGGAAACGGCTCCTAACAAGGAAATGCGCAATTTAAATTCACATCGTCTCTTTGAATAATAAGTCTTCCAGCGTAAATAATAGTTTTTTTTAAAACATCACATACGTCCAATTTTCCGCAATAAGCCCCGCAAACATTAGAAAATATTCAAGGAGAGCTCAGTGAAGTCTCCTCGTTAGTATTCATATTCACAATAACCCAAAAGTTTGATATTATGTATGGGATGAAAACTAACTTACTAAACCCAATAGCATGTAATATTCACGCACATCAAAGGTGGGTCCGCTACCTTTTGGTACACGCACATTGGACACTCAAAAAATCACGCACTTAAGATAAAACTGAAGGTGCAGAGGTGTAACACCCGAAGTCAAACCAAGACTTTACGGTAAGTAGCTCACCGTGAATATTATAGATTTTGAGTTATTTTTCTAATAACCGCGGATGCATGTATGGAAATGTTTGAGTAGCTTAGGATGAAACATCAGCGAACGCCAATCTCAAAGATCTCCAACCTTTCTAGACGGAGTGCAAAAAATGTGGTAACTATGTTTTTTTCCTTTGGGAAGAATTTGCGAAGATAAATTACGTAAAACATCATAAATAAAAAAGCAAGGGAAAAATACACTACAGCGTTAGGATTGGTGATTCTTTTGGCCAACATGAAATGGAGCTAGGATAACCGCATCACACTTAGAAGAGAAGTAAGGGGAAGCTCGATGATACTGGACAAACGAAACGAATATACCATCTTCAAAGGGAAATATGTTCAAAAGAGTACACATTTTTGCAAAATTTTCCACTATGTTTTTGCACTTTTTATGATTTCGTTCAACAAATATAAGTTTTAGTCGTGCAGAGTTAGTAATAAAATTTAAAACTCCAAAAGGAAAAGGGGAAATGGAGACATGCGACTGATCGGAGAAAGGTGCAGGCAATTAAGGTAATCGAGAAGGAGTTTGTTGGCTCTTAAGTTTCCCTTCGCGCGAGCCTAGAGCAAATTTATGCGTTCGACTCCCAGAGAATCGGGAAGAAGAAATGGTGCGGGAAAGAAGACAGGAAGAGGGGACGCAGAGAGATGGAGAAGATTGAAGCAAAAGGAATGTAAAAGAGAGAAGATCGTTTTTGATGTGAAACGTGGGAGTCAAGTGGCTTGAGAAAATTAACTTTTTTATTTGAAGAATACTGAGGAAGTAAAGGGACTTCCGGGATTCGCGTGTTCTTTTTCTTTCGAATGCGTTCAACGGAAAGACTTTTTTGTCCACAAAAAACAACCATTTCCTACGCTTGTCGAATAAATCGCAATTCAAATGTTTGATCCAGAGATGGACGTTAACTTTTTCAATTGCGTGAATGATCCTGGTTGCCTAATAGTGACTCTTGGTGAAAACATTTTTTTTCATCAAAGAGATTCTTTAAGTTGTAACACCAAAGCTGCCTTTTAAACTCTCAGAGAATTTCCTGTAGCTGATTAAGGCAAATTCTATTTACTAGGGCTTGGAAATTAAAAATTATTTTCTGAATTCCAATTCAAAAGAAAGATAAGGTTCCTTATGTATCATTAATTATTATTTTTACTCAGTAACCTTAAGAAGCATCATTTACATCATTTTCAATACCAATTATTTAAAATTTTTGCTCCATTGATTATAAAATTCTAAATTTTATCGATGTTTGGCCAACATTATTTCATGTACATAAATACTTCTTCAAGAAATTAATACCTATTCTATTTATGGAATTTCTAGTTCCTGTTTTCTTTTATATACTCTGCTATTATATCTGCTGGGCGGCAACAATTGCTCAGATACACATTTCATTATAATTCCGATTGAAGAAACCACTGAAGTGTGATAACACCAAGGATTTTGCAGAAAATATCTTTTAAAATAACTATATTTTACGAAGTAGTAAACCTATAAAGGATACCCTATTTCTAAGCTACTAAAATTATTAATCAAAGCACAAGATGTTTATAAAATAATGCTGCCATTAAATTACTCATATTCTCAATTATACTTAATAAACTCAATTTACAATTATTCGGTATTTTGGAGATCAATGGTTTGAAATGTATTCCTCAACGCGAGGGAAATAATGTCCGCCGGTTCCAGAAGTTACAGAATTTCATAGGCAGTTCAATATTATAATTAACACTGTTTATTTAACGTTTGGACGCTGCCTAAGAGGTTCTGGACTAAAAGTTTTAAAATTAACGCTGAAGATAGCACTAGGTTATAATGCAAACGATTATTAGATTACCATATAGACTTCGACATAGCCCAATGGAAATATGTTATTGTTAATATTCTTGCGTTTTTCATTTTAAAAACATCATTTTCTCTACGTAGAAGTTTCTATGCGCATATATCATTTTTACATTTTTTATTTCTTGGAAATAAATCCTACCACTTGAAGCAGATATAGCTAGATCAATTCTTTTTTTAAGTTAAAAGAAATTATTAAGCACACATCAATAAATTTCCAAATTGGCCTATTATAAAGGCATAAAGGAACGCCATGAAAATAATAAATTATTTCGATTTCCAAGTCTCTTTACAATACATTAAATTATTCATCACATTCAGAAAGCAGACAAGAACCGAAGGGAAAGGCGGCGAAATTTGTAGTGTGAGGCAAAATTTCACAATTTTTTGATCGCAGATTCACTGAAATCATTTGATTTGCGAGATAAAGAGTGAGAACAGTGATACCTACGCTCTCTGTGTTTGCACGGGTACGCTGAAGCAGCCATTATCTTCGACCAACCATGCTTCCCTCTTTTCGGTGGATATACCACTCAAAAACCTTTCCTTTAATTTGACGCTAAGGCTCAATTACGTAAACAAAGGAGCACTCCCTTTCGTCTCATTAATATCCCTTTGCGTTCCGCACGATTAATCTCAAAGCTTTTGCCTGTCATTCCCTCGCGCATCCCTCATCTTCCCCCTCCATCCACATCTCCGCGACTCCTTTCTCTCTTTCTCCCACACTCCCTCTTGTCTTTTCATCCATTTCCCCGTTTTTCTCGCGCTTGCTTTCAATGTCTTTCCTCCCCTCTTCTCCCCTTTTTCCAACCACCCCTTCATCTCTATCCGTCTCGCACGAATGACTTCCCCGAAAGCCACTACAGCCGAGTCCTCGGCCGGAGTTTTTTCCGCCATTTGTTCAAGAATTAATCTCCACACTCGTTCGTCCTTGTCGCCGATTTAGACAAAAGAAGGCGCGGAAGCGAGACGAGAGATTAATGAAATTTTGAGAGCGATAGTGTTCCAATTTTACGCGTCCCAAATGTGAACTTCATCCTCCTGAGTCGGTGTGTATACGGCCATAAAATTATTCAGGAATTTTTTAAGTGCAAGGTAACTAGTCCTCTGACATTAAGTACTTAAGGAAATGTAACCTTGGTGCTACCAAATGATCTAACGTTGAGTGTTAACATCTTTTGCAGGAGATAAAACATATTATTTCCATTCTCTTTTTAATGCTAGGAGAAAAGTTTACCGTAAGAGTTTTCAATTTTAGACATCAACAGATTTCTGACATCTAACATTAACGTTTTAATGAGAAACATTTCTTAAGACACAATGGGAAGAAAATTTGAGCGGCGACAACATACGGTATATTATATAAAAATATATATAAATATGTATATATACATGTGTATGTACATATACATATTTAATATATATAAATATGTACATATACATGTGTATGTATATATACAGCTATATAAATAAATAAATAAATATAAATATATATATATATATATATATATATATAGGCATATATATAAATAGGTATAGGATAGGAAAGGGGATATTTCTATGTTTGAATGAATATTTGTGCGCCGTGTGACGGGACTTCGTATTTGAATGTATATAACCATAAACACAGTAATCAACCCGAAGATCGGTTTAGTAGGTGATGGTAGAGCTCACCCACGTACCAAGCCCGACGGCGTGCGAATATTCACACATCAGGGTAGGGGGGCCAGTTCCTTTCCCTGTGCCGGTTATAGTTTCCCAGAAAGATCTGGTACCCGAAAAATCAACTAGCCTGGGTGGAGCTGCAGGTGCCAAAGTGCCCGGGAATCGAACCCGGGACCCTCCAGTCAGCAGTCCAACGCTCTACCCACTGGACCACCGTGACCCACCTTGAATGTATATGTATATATATATATATATATATATATATATATATATATATATATATATATATATATATATATGTATACGGGTCGCGGTGGTCTAGCGGGTAGAGCGTTGGACTGCTGACCAGAAGGTCCCGGGTTCGATTCCCGGGCAAGGCACTTTGGGCACCTGCAGCTTTGGGCACCAGACATAGAAAAGGAACATGACGTAGAAGAAGATAGCTTAGGTCCAGGCATACTCGACGATGAAATAGAAAGGGCATTAAAGGAGATGAAAGAAAATAAGGCCTCGGGGGTGGACAACATTCCTGTAGAAATGTTGAAATGGTTAGGAAAAGGTGGGAAGAAGGCCATGTATGGACTGATTCGTAGTATCTATGAGGAAGGAATCTGGCCGGAAGATTTTGTGAGATCAGTGTTAGTTCCTATTCCAAAAAAGGCAAAGGCTACGTCATGTGAGGATTACAGAACAATAAGTTTGATATCGAATGCAGCTAATGTTATTCTCAAGATCATCAAATAAAGGATAGAGAGTAAGGTAAATGATTACTTAGGGGATGATCAGTTTGGGTTTAGGAAAGGAAGAGGTACGCGTGATGCCATTGCAGTAATGAGATACTAATCAAGATGAATATAGAATACAATCAGGACGTTTTTGCCTGTTTTGTAGATTTCGAAAAAGCGTTTGATAGAGTGAGTTGGGAAAAATTAAGGCGTGTATTGCAGAAAATAGGAATGGATCGGAGGGACAGGAGACTGATTCGCAACCTGTACATGTCTCAGACTGCTCAGGTGCGAGTGGGGAACGGAGAGTCCGGATGGGCAGTGTTAGGAAGAGGTGTAAGGCAGGGTTGCCCATTGTCACCAGTACTGTTCAACGCATATGTAGAGGAAATGATTAAAGAGGCATGGGAAGAACTGGAGGTAGGAATGAAAGTCGGAGGGGAATTCGTAAAATCGGTTAGGTTTGCTGATGACCAAGCATTAGTTGCTCAGTCAGCCAAGGGGTTGCGAGCATTGTTGAGTGAATAGGAGGCTCAGTGCAATAAATATGGGATGAGAATCAAAATTAATAAAACAACGGTTATGCGATTTTCCAGAAAGAAAAAGGCTAAGCGAAATATTAAAATAGGCGTGGAAAAAATAGAGTAGGTAGAACAGTTTACATATCTCGGAATTGTTTTGGACCAATACGGTCAAAGTAGTAGGGACGTAAGGAGAAGAATTGCGCTGGGCAAGGAGGCTTTCCCAAGGAGGAGGGAGTTCATGACGGGGACGTTGAGTAGGGATAATAAGAAAAGACTCGTAAAAACTCTGATATGGAGCGTAGCTATCTAGGGTGTGGAAACGTGGTCACTGAAGCAGGAGGATAGACGTAGATTGGAGGCTTTTGAAATGTGGGTGTGCAGAAGAATGGAGAAGGTGAAATGGACCGAAAGGAAAACAAATGAGGAAGTACTGGATATGGTGGGTGAGGAGAGGGGTTTGTTAAGAGAAATCCTATGGAGGTAAAAAAAATGGATGAAAGGCGAATTGAGCGGTAGTGGAATGTTGAAGAAGGTAATAGAGGGGAAAATGTTGGGCAAGCGAGGTAAGGGTAGGAACAGGATAGGGATGTTGGACGGGATGAAGGGAGGAAAGAAGTACACAGAGATGAAGAGGGACCTGATGTATATTAGGTTGCTGGATTAGGTTTTGTTTGGAGTTATAAAATATTTATTTGATAGTTGTGTCCATCCGGAAACCTACCTTAACCGGTAGATGACCTAATAAAAATAATATATATACACACATACTTACAAAATAAAAGAGATAGCACGTTAAAGGACACTGTGATTGTAGATTTTTGAACTTTTTTTGGACGCAGTCTACTTTGTCTATGGAGGAGATTCAGGGTATGCGGGGAAGGGAATTAAAAATGGCGGTAAATGAGGGAATTTTAAAAGATCAGGATTCTAATAAATATGCAGATTCACGAGTACTCACCTTTATATTGATGTATGAAACGGGTAGGGGTTCTAGGAAGTTTAGCAAGAGGCCCTAGTGGAAGAAAAGGTGTCAATTTTTCGTGAAGGGATTGTTAAAGAAGGGAGTGAAGCAGAATTACCGGAGTAGTGGTGATTGTCCTTTCGAATGGACAAGGGGATAATGCATTCGCATATGTAAAATAAAGTGCATTGTTTGCATGACAAAAGATAGGTAATATTTTTTGAGGGGCAATTAGCGTGGAAACGGGGTGAAGGGACAATGTGGGGATGTGGGGAGAGGGAGGCAGAACTGACAATCACACGTTTCACATCGGAGGCGATTGCAAGGAGGTAAAATGTGAGGAAATTTGACAGGGGGAGCGCAAAAGCGTTGGTGGATCGCAGAAGGTTTTTAGATTGGCGGATCGTATGCATGCGAGAGAGGGGCATTGGGGCAGTAAGGATGAGGCATTATCGTGGTGCAAAGGTTGAATCCTGTGTCAGATGTGGAGTTATTTTTCTGTGGTTTGTGAAGTCGGGGTTAGCGGTGTATTTTATTTTGTAGGAGCTTATCGGGGTAACCGCGTTTGTGGAATGAATGGTGTAAATTTTGGAGGCATGTGTTGAGGGTGGCTGTGGTGTTACAAATTTGATGTCCGTAGATACAGAGGGAGCTAGGAATCGAACGTTTGGCGTGAGAAGGTAAAAGCTGGTGTAATGTAGACATTTATTATGGCTATTGGCTTTGATATTTACTGAAGTGATGAATGTGTTATTGTGCATTGAGATGTTTAGGTCAAAAAAGTTGATGATGGAGTCTGAAAGGGAAGAAGTGAATTCAACTGTGAAAGAAGAGTTAAAGGCCGATAAGAATTGTTTGAGGAACTCAATACCGTGTGTCGTCTATGTAGCGGACCCAGAAAAGAGTTTGGAGGGGTTGCTGTGACAGGAAAGTCTCTTCAAGGTTGCCCATGAAGAGAATGGCGTATGACGGCGCCATCATCGTTCCCATCGCTGTGTTATTGGTTTGTAAATAAAAACAATTTTGGAACGAAAATGCGTTTTTTGTCAGGAAGAAAGTAGCTAGATTTAGAAAAAATTCGGTCGAAGAGCGCTGGGGTGAGGGGGATAGAGAAAGACAGTGTCGGGGAGAGGATAGTCTTCTGCATCGGTAACGGAGGCATAGAGGGAAGTAACGTCGATAGCGGCCATAAATAGGTTGGAGGTGGATGGAATGAAGACAGAATTGAAACAGTGGAGGAAGTGATGTGTCTTTCGTGAAGGAGGGCAAGGAGAGTATAAGAGGATGTAGGTGGTGGTCAAGGAATGCGGAGATTCTTTCGGTGGGAGAGTTGAAACTGGAAACTATAGGGCGACAGGGCATGACAGGTTAATGTATTTTTGGGAGGAGATAAACCTGGGGTATTATGAGTTTTGGGTGTGAGAGTATGGATATGGCTTGGAAACATTTCCAAGTAAGATAAAAATCAACTCTTCATTGCATTGCAGAAGGGATACCCTCGTGTCCTTCTGGGTGGAAATCACACCATTTCCTACTTGACAATTGCACCCATTTCCATGGAGCCTGGTCGGTTCATGAAAACGTTCACATATTGGGCTTCCAATTTCGATTTAAAAAGTTTAGAATCTCACCTAGTCGCTCGGCCTTTTCCTATTTCGGCATTTTTAAAATGTCACCGAAACATAATGAATCATGAAATTCAAATTAGTGCGATGAAAGATTTTCACAAATGTATTTGAACCCTTGATGTGATTCTGTTCTGAAAGGAAGTACTGATAACGGGTTTGTGTTCTCGGATTGCGCAATAAATTCAACCTGATAATTTATGCGGCTTGTAATATGCGTTTTCTATCCAGATTACGGCACTATTTTGGCCAATTTTAGGCGAACTACACTTCCCATTCCTCCAAACGAAATCATATCCGCCAATGAAACGAACGAATAATCATGAGTAGGACAGCGAATCTAATTAAGCGTGCTCGGATGAAGCAGCAGGGACGGCCGGATCATCACACGCTTTGGGCAAACTTGGTTTAATACCCTTATGCACTGCAGTTATCCAGATGCAACTGCGCTTAAACCAACACCAGAATAGATCGTTATTACATGACTCCAATTCCTTTTTTTTAAGGTATAGTAAAATATTTTATCAAACATAATGAACATTAATAACTATGGTTAAGTGCAGGATAAGTCTGACTAGTGATGAAAACTGTTTAACTATCATGTTTAATGACATGGCCTGATTACTGGTTCACATCACTACCAATCCGACCAATATGACAGCCTCTCTTGGAATTTTTTAATGAAAAGAAAATATTTACAAATCCATTCATTATTCTCCATTGTCCAATTAACAACATTATTTCCATCCTCTCACCCCAACTCGCCGTAGAACTTATGTCGAGTGATTCCGAGAAATATGGCTCCATCATTTCTTTCCTTTTCCCGTCAACCTAATTTCTTCTACATCTTGTTTAAATCTCCTCTATGCCTCAAAAGAAAATTAATTTTAATCTAAAATTAGATTTTCGTAAATGCGATTCAAGGAGAACGTAGAAGCGATCATTTAAAGAACATAGAAATGAAATGAACCAGAAAGGAAACAGCTGCCATCTCGTTCATTGAATTGTAAGGGAATACCACGACTCTATCCAGCGTCTAGATACATTCTTTGAAATTTTCTTCGTCGAATGATTATTCGAGAGGACTATGAATATAAAGATATGCCTATGACATTTTAATTGTTTACCTCAATATTCATATTATTAGGTGGTTTACGTACCAATTTGGAGAATGTGTACTGCTTTTAAGACTCTTTTACGATTTTCCACCGTATGAACAATAAGCAAAGACAACTGGAGAAGAGATTCACAGCAAGGATCGAACATAGAGATTCTCAAATCATTTTATATCTCGTACAAGAAAACAAACCGCAGTGAATTTAAGTAGCTGTCCACTTAAAGGATTGCACAGGAAAAGAGAATTGTTACCGGTGGTGTTCAGCATATGCAAATGTGCGTTATGAAAGAAGCCGTTTGGAAGAATTTGGCTTCTTTATCAACTGGTAATGTTCCTATAAGTTCTGCCTAAAAAAAATTCGATCATTGCATGAAGAATGAAGACGCGCAAACACAAAGGTATTTTCCCCAAAAAATGTAATGGACTATAAACTTGCCCATTCGTAAAATGCCTCACTTTACCCTATGCAAAATGAAGGAAAGTAAGAGAGGAAAGTTTTTTTCCAATTTAAGTGATTATGTCATGCTAAATATCCGTTGGCCCTCGAAATCCATGTTCCCTCCTCGCAGTTCGCGTAAGACGTTCCCAACCCCTCCTCGCATCTCCACTCCTGCATCCTTCCCTCTACCGCCTTCCCTCCACCCTTCTCCCGTCACGAGGGCCCTCTTAATCCCGCGAAAACGTCGAGGAGGGGGGAAGAGGGAGAGAAAATTTTCGGTCCCATGATTGATGACTGTGGTTCCAGTACACTGCTCCAGAAGGGGTGGGAGGTGGTGTCGCGGGCGGGTTGCCGGGGGAAAAGCACGACCTCCTTCCCCGCCCCTGGACGGCGGGGTTATGCCGCATTGCACGATTTACTTAACGAGTTCCGCCGAGGGAGTAGACGAGTTGTGTGGGACGCATGAGGGAGAATTAGCGGGGTGAGAGACTAAAGGACGACTGGGGAGAGAGGAAGAATTGGATGATTGGAAACGAGTGCGTGTACATCCCTATGGAGAGTGGAGATAGCTGAGGTGATGGTAAAAGGATGGAGGTTGATTTAGAGATGAAATAAAATGAGTTTAAATATAGTCACTCTGATTTGTAACATTGTATTAGTTCTAAGTATTCCGCTTCATGGGTGTTGCGAAATAATCATGTAATTGCCATATAAGTGTGGTGTAAACGCATTTTATTCCCTCATTCAATAAACTTAAAATATATCACGGATTAAATTGATAATACAGAAAAAAATATTCACTCTAAATATGAATTCAGGACAAGGGACATATTTACTAGGAATATTAGACCATACTTCCTCTTTGCCTCAAGATAAATACATTAGGGTTTGGTACCCAAAAATTGTTAAACATTTCATTTCATTTACCATTTTACCTTACCTGGCAATGATGGTATTATGAAATTAAATATATACCTGTGTTAAATATCTATTGTTATTACACCAAAATAAAAGTAACCGTAAGGAAGTGTATGCAAATAAATAATTACCATGAATGAAAACAGATACAATCTTGCTTGAATTTACAAGTAGAAGGCATTATTACTTTTATGTGTTGAAAATATTAAACTAATTGATAAGGGATAAATATTTAAATGCATTCAATATATTATTTCGTCTCTTATTTCTTCCATAAATTTTTCACAAGAAAGTACTTATTAACATTCTTTTAACGCCGTAGAACTTCAATATCAGTTGAGTGTTTGCGAAATGACTATTTTAAATGCCATTTCTCTAATTCGTTTGGAAAAACAATTATTTTTTTATCGCTTCAGTAAAGCAAACGTCTCCAATGATCTTTTTAAAAATATTTCGCTGACATTTAGGATATACCATTGATATGAGGAATATTTTCTCTGAAAAAACCGCGATATGAAACATTAACTAACACATAAAGAAGGGACTTTTATCCGTCGGTATCTGCCTCTTCATTTCATGGTATCAATTCATCTAATATTTTTAACCGCATAGATTCTCCGAGAAATTCTGCCATTTATTTCATTTTTCTGCGTTTTCCACAATAATTACTAGACAACGCTATCTCACTGCTGTTTTCCATCCGAAGGAAGTATATCCAAATCACAGAAGGAAGTGAAATTTAGTCAGTCTTGAATCAGATACCGAATTATTTTATTTATTTATCATATTGGCAATTGAGTCTTAATATGACCACTAACCGTTATTATAACGGCACATTTCGAAGTTGATTTTCAATTAAAATTCCCCACGAAACGATCGCATTGACCGCAATTTACTTTCGTTTAATTATTCTTTGGAGTTCCCCAATCGAAATATTCCATATTCATTCAGACCCTACCCCTATTTTACAACCGTATGTCGGAAAATTTCTGGAGAATGTTACACTGCTTAAAATTTATATTTTAATACGGCCCTATTTAAGCCAATAGCTTACATTTTTATCTTTGCCATTACAGCCCGTTTGTTCAATATTAGAGACAGAATATTTGACAGGCTCTATGATTATCTGCTTATCCATTTAAAAACCGGCTGGAAGTGAGCATGAAAATTTCCCTCAAAAAATGTCATTCAACAGCCCATTTTATGCCTAACCCCTGAAATAACTTGGGCCATTCATCGCTATTTCCCTCCAAGATTTTTACCACCGTCCAAAGCCTTTAAGTAACTTTTCCCATAAGATTTTAGAGATAACATTTTCTGTATATTTAAGTAAGATGTTCATCCCGCGAGTAGTTTCCACATAAAAATTTAAATGATTTTCTTGCTAACATTCGGAATATTCTTCTCGAGGGAAATTACTTGAGAAATTACAGTGACTGATGGTAAAGAATAAGAATTGGCAAGAATGTGTCTACCAATAATCGGGAAACTAATGGGTGTACGAATATCGTACGATTTGTATGCATCAATGTAATTAAACACAGTTAGGGAGTGATGGAACCTTATCCTAACCGATTACTGTTGGGTGCACCATCAACCATGCGACATCCTCAGAGCCAAGTCTTACTCTCCACTGACGGGACTTTCCAGCCGACCCTAGGGTCGAATTATCACGTTTCATTAAATGCTTATATTTAGAGGCTTTTCAACGAGTTTTCCCCGATGCCTGAAAAAAATTGGGTTCTAAAGCCTACCTCTATGTAACGAGTGTTTTCAAATAATGGGTGAGAAATAATTTCACAATAATATTCGACTAACACGATATTAAAGAATTTAAATAGTGGAACGGTGAACTAATTGTTGCATAGGTTTGTCTACGGATTTTCAAAAAATATGGTGGAAGATGAATTTTGTAATGCTTGATCATAAAATTCTTAATCATATTCATTAGTGTTCCAATTTATTTCCACGAAGTTATAGGCTTGATTGATCGAAAGAAACTACCAAAGTAAAAAGTAGCATTAATATTTTGACTTTGGACAATATACATATTTAGTCCCGCAAACTCATGCTATCACACTCATTCAGGTTGTCATTGCAGCGCAAAATTACATTAATTTTTTATCGGCACGAATTTTAAAAAGTTTTAGAATTGCTTAATAAAATTGGCCAAATAAGGATAAATATTTTTAAAACCCTGTGCAAACACTCGCGTTTATTTCTGTTGGTTTGGTTGCGAAAATGCTTGAAATTTCCCGAGAGAAAAAGGTTATTTAAGATTCTTCAAAGCAGCTGGTAACATGACGTGTATCGGTGGTGCAATCCCATAAGCGTATGGCTTCGAAGATACGTTTTGAAGAGCGCTTTAGAATGACAATTGAATGGCACTTCCCGAGCGCAGCGAGCCACATAACGTGAACCGCCTGCCAGATTAACACGACAGGAGAACAAGAGTCTGGAGAGAAAGCGCCGAGAGGGCGAGCGAGGGATGGTGCCGCTCTCACGATTGCTGAATTTTAATTTCCCCCTCGGATGAGCTATTAATACGCGTCAATGCTTGACAGGAGTAAATACCTCTTCGGAAGAGGCCAGGCTAATGGTAGCAACAACATATGTACATTCTCATAGTGCCATTTTGACCACCATTTCCGATGCTTCAGTACAGAGACTCTCTGTTCTAAGACACATTTGCCAAGCGTTAGACCACATTATTATTTTCAAATAGATAGCCAGTCCTAACAACGAGGGAGAGCAGGCAAGAGTTAGTCTTATATAATAAAGAAAATAGTATATGATACAATTTTTCACAATGATACAAAATAGTTTCACTATTCAAATAACAATTACAATGATTAAAGAGCACTTTATTTAACAAATTAAAACATAAATAAATGGTGTTTTAGACTTGTCAGGCAAAAGTCACGATAGCGGAAAACCACTTCAAATAGTAAATCTTATTTATCCCTCAAGTGCTGCAAAGTAACGTACTCTGTTCTAACTATTACTTATAAATGATTCCATGATACGTTTATCGTTTTCTGTATGATGCAAGGTCTATAATAATGTACGTATTCGATTAGATGTTGATACATTTTCCGAGTGTTGATGTCTCTATGGGAATGGAAAGTATTTCCTGTCACTTTTTAAAAATTCGCAATTTGACATTTATAGAGGAGAAGAGCAATAAAATCCAAGTTTTCGTCGTAATTTTGATTTTGAAAGTTAAGTCCCAACGTGGTGAATAGTTTCCCGGTCAGTTCACATGAAAAAATAATTGAAAAATTGCACGAGGGTCAAATATAGGTGAATATTAATATTTTCTGGACTTATATTTAAACTTTTATAGATTTAGAGTATTCCACTGAGTTAATATAAAAAAAGGTGAGTGAAGTTCACTCATATTCCTCAGTCGCTTTGACTACTCAAAAAAACTACATAGACTATTAAGGAATACGGTATGTACCGTGGATTGGGAAAGAGTAAAGAGACGTCTCAACAGGCGACGGCGATTGCACTTCATTCGAAAGGCTTGGGTGCTAAATCCTCCAGGTTTTGTCACAGAGAAGGGTAGAGGGGAGAATATTTTCCGCTCCGTCCCACCCCGGCTCCACCACTCGCCCTCGTGATGAATGGCGAATCTGCAGCGAAGCGCCGACGGGGGCTAATCCCCCGAATGACAACCGAGGATGCCGGTCGAACGGAACGACACGGAAAGTCACCCAGGTAAGTCACGGAGACGCGGTGACTAATTTGTATGAGTTTGCCCCAGAGAGGGAGACATATATTCCAACTCACCTGAAGGAAGGGAGCATCGACTTTTCACCTCATTGCCATGACTAGACGGTGTTTTTCAGTCCCTGCTCTCTTTTTCCATCAGGCGACCTCGCTGAAATTTGAAATTCTTCGACCTCTTCACTAAAGTCAACTAAGACTGATGCTCGGTTGTATGGAGATTATGTGAATTTATACCTGGATACTTTTATGGATGCTTGCTGGGAACTCTGCTTCCAATTTCCTTAAAAAAATGATTTCAGGTTGTACCATTTATTAATGGCAGTAAATAACTGAAAACTGTTTCCGGTGTTTTACTAAGACTCCAATTTAAATTACAAAAACAAAATTATTAACGTTCATATGCATTCTATTTAAATAGACACTATCTTTCTATTTCGAATCCCGGTCAAGGCGAATGATTTTTACACTCTGAAATTTTTGCAATGACTATCTTTCAATTCACGTTAACAAATGATTCCTACATTCTTTAACTTTCGGTTAAAATGAAAAGTATAATTACTGGATTGAAACTTTCGTGCAATTCATGACGGAGTACGCTCTGTTAATGGCAATTTAATTTCCACGACAATAAATCTTGTTACCAATAGTTGTTTCTGGTTAGAAGCTAGGACGTAAAGATGATGCACAACTTATCGGAGAAACCAATTACTTCCACTGAGAAAAATACCACAAAGTCATTGTTCTTGGTTATTCTTCGGGGAATATATGGCAGTAAAAATAAATGTATGGCGACTGGAATCTAAGCAGAAGCTATTTAGGTTTAGCAAGAGGATTCTAAGTGTCTTTTCTCTCACTTAACTCTGATAAGGATAGTACAATGTGATCGTCACTAGCTGTGGATACGGGAACCCAAAATTGAACAAAAAGGAAAGCAATGGCAAGGAAAAAGAGCCTAGAGGAGGATTGCGAAGTGTCCTAATGTTCTTGATATTTAGGGACAGTGAACCACACCCTTAAATATTAGGATCAGTACCAACGAATTAGGTCATTTTTCGGGTATACATGCCACAAGCAGTCATAAGGAGGTTGAAGTAGATTGGGTATACGATCAGTTAGAGTGCAATTTGAATGCGATGGTAGGCGAAGGAAGAAATGGTGATGAGGTGGATGACTACGGTTTAGGTACAAGGAAAGATCGCGGAAGAAAGAAATTCAATTTTGTAGCAGACAAGGGTTAGTCATCACCAACATTTGGTTCAGACACCATAAAAGGTGTGTGTATACATGGAATAGCCTGGTATCTAGGAACAATATCATATAATTAATATTGTGGTTAGGAATAAGTTTAGGAACAGTGTGAGGAATTCACACAGCTTTCCGGAAGTGAATGCGGCCTCTAAACACTTTGAGTTGTTATGAAATGCAATGTCCGTTTCAAAAAGACTAGGCAAAGGTGACGGATAAGAAAATGAAGAAGTATTAACAGAAATGACAAGGAAGGAGTATCAGCAGAATGTAGAGATAATTGTGGATGAGCGTGAAGAGCTGAGTAATATCGAGGAAAAATGGAAATTTATCAAAAGAGGGATTTTGAGAGGGAGCTATGGGAACCGCTATTAGGAAAAGGACGAATAAACTATGGATCATGGGTGAGATGATTACAAAGATAGATGAGAGAAGTTAATGGAAGAGTGAAAACAAAGAGTTCGTCAAAAGGAAGTACAAAGAGTTAATAATAAATAGAGACAAATAACAAGTAAAGCAAAATTGGCATGGTGGAAGACGCACTGTATAGTAGTATACTACCTTGATCAAAAAGTTCCCGGAATTTATTCAGAAAATTAAAAATACAAATTTATTCATCTAAATCTATATTGTCCCCTTCAAAGTAATCCCCATCGACTGCAACACACTTATGCCAGCGCTTGATCCAATCCTCGAAACATTTTTTATATTCGGTTTTCGGTATGTCCATCAGTGCTTCCTGCGATTTTTCCATTACTTCCTCTCGGCTGCTAAAACGTGTTCCCCGTAATGGTTTTTTAACTCGATTGAACATAAAGAAGTCACAGGGAGCCAAATCAGGTGAATTCGGTGGCTGCTGGATGGTATTTGTTGCATTTTTCGTCAAAAAATTACGAATAATGATAGCACTGTGCGACGGTCTCGATGCACTGTGCGACGATTTCTGGTCTCTTTCGGCGAATTGCTTCACGCAAACGTCTCATAACGCCCAAATAATACTCTTTGTTTACTGTCTGGCCTTCTGGCAAAAATTCATGATACACTACACCGTTGTAATCCATGAAAACCGTCAGCATTGCCTTCTTTTTTGACTGAAAACGACGTGGTTTTTTTGGTCTCGGCTCATTTGGTGAACGCCATTCACTTGCCTGATGTCTGGATTGCGTGTCGTACTCATAAACCCACGTCTCGTCCCCAGTAATGATCCTTTTGATGAATGTGGGATCGGATTCAGCCTCGCAAATCATGTCTTTTGCGACGTCAACACGGTCTCTTTTTGGCATGAAATTGAGATCTTTTGGCACCAACTTTGCTGCTACACGACGGTAACCCAAATCATTAACCACAATGTCTTGGGCGGATCCATAGGCAATGTTCAAGTCCTCCGCTATTTCTCTGATGGTTAATTTGCGGTTATTGACCAACATTTCTTTTACTTTATCAATTTTTTCACCTACTTTCGATGTCGATGGTCTGCCACTGCGTTCATCATTTTCGATTGTCTCACGACCACTTCTGAACCGCTCGTGCCACTGGTAAACGACCGTTTTTTTTGGAGAATCGTTGCCGAAACACTTTTCCAACATTTCCAACGTCCGTGCGCCACTAAATCCGTTTTTTACGCAAAATTTAATACAAGTTCGTTGTTGCAAATTTAAATCCATTTCTGCAATTGTAAAAAATCGCCAACACACACAGAGATAGATGTACTCTTGGCTACGTAACTTTTGCAAATGTCAAGTTATGACACTAATATTTAAAGGGAATATCAACAACAGATGTACCAATTTAACAAAAAAACAGAACTCAAATCGGAACGATGGGAGCGCCACACGGTGGTTATTCCGGGAACATTTTGATCAAGGTAGTATGTAGGGTTTGAAGAGGTGAAAAATTGGTCTGGTATACGAGAAGGTTAAATCATAATCGGGAAGTAAGAAGGAAAGATTTGTGCTAACAGTTAGGGATAAGTCGGGTAAGATAGTAGTTGACACACAAAAGATACAAGAGAGATGGAAGGAATATCTAGAAGAACTATATGGCAAATATCTTAGGCCAGCAAGTTTAGACATAAGAAGAGAAAATGACGTAGATGAAGATATAATAAGTCCA
>CM073777.1:20371728-20391728 GCA_037158775.1 Hetaerina titia | reverse complement strand
TGAGAGGGAGGGGTGGCAAGAAGGTAGCGGCGGCTGAGAGAGCAGGGGGTGGATAGTTTCTGCCTGGAATGAAGGAAGAAAGGCGAGGGAGGGCACTAGTCAAAAGGAGGGAGGGGAGGGCTTGCGTGCACAGGAGATGGTTCGGCCGTGGAGGGTGTGAGCTCTCCGGGAAGACAGCTTGGTGTGGCAGCGTACGGAGGTGGGCGAGGGGTATAAAAAGGGGGAGGGTCCATGGAGAGAGAGGGTAGAGGCAGAAGAAGCGCTGGCCGAGGTAAAGGTAGAGATTCGCAGGAGAGGGAGACGGACAGACAAAACGAATTCATTTCGGAAGAGATGGAGGTGACGCGGTAGTTTCTCTAACCCAGACAGCTTTAGGAGAACCAATTATTTTGGAGGATAAGATTCGCAAGTGAAGGAAAAAACCAGGCATTCGGTAACGGTGTATAAGAGATGAGGAAAAATTCTCATGGTCGATTATACCAAAAACCATCAGGGAACACGAAAAGAGTTAAAGCGCGTGTCAGTTCAACCGAGTACTGACTTATTCGGGCGTTTCCTGCGATTTGATAATTAGTGTTATTTCCATTTTTAATTTGGTCGGAATAAAATAACTAGATTAAGTACAATCAAAGCGAGTAAAAAAACATCAAGGGAAGGTGTTGAAATCCGATATAAACGAATAAATGGGTATAATGAACACAAGTATGGCCATTATTTGCAATATAATTACTAATGGAGTTTTGAAAAGTTTCCCAATCGCACGCATTTACCAATATGATGTAATAATCTCAACTTTAATGGCCGGTCTACAGCATAGAACAGCTACAAATGCTGTTTTATTCTTTTTTATAATCTATGCCCTTAACAATTGATACAAGAACTGGATATAAAATAAATATGTTGAATTTTAATTGCATACTTTTGGTAGTGCCTATTTAGACATTCCAACGACAATGCTTGTTCATTTTTATCTGCTGACGTAAAAATTATGAGATAAAGACATATTAGAGAAATTCCGGCTAATCCGATTAATTAAAATATTACATAATTTTTCAACGTAAAAACATGATGAATACGTTTTATCTTCACATCACGACCTAATCTGGAGAATTCACTTACTAGAAGGGTTACCGAGTCAAAATAATTTTAAATTAACATGGAGAAAGTAAGCCCCAAATGTTTACATCAAAGTTTTAATGGATAACAAAATCCGCAACAGACATAGTGAAGCCTAAGCAGTATAAATAAAAGCATCCTTTTTTGTTTTTGTATTCTTTCATATTTGATTTATGAACCTGCAGGGTGCGGCGTTTAAATCCGGACAAAGTTCAATTTGAATTTCCCGCCAAATCGTAGTGCCACTGGGTATCGCATTCTTGAAAGCTATAGACTTCTAGTATACAGTCATAACCTCAAAATGTCCAAGATGTTACGCTCAAGTGCGGAGGATAATCGAAGAGCGGCTATTATCGAAAGTGTTTGCGCTGGGTGTTATAGTTCAAAATAGTTCGATTCTTAGGGCATCCCAGATCAACTGTTTACGATATTGTGCCTACAAGTCTAATATATTAATATATATATATATATATATATATATATATATATATATATATATATATATATATGAGACTATAAATATAATGCTTCGGACAAGTGTGGGGAAGGTCTCGCTAACCCAGTGAGGAAACCTCATTCGAGGAAACGCGTGTTAGTACGGATTTAAGCGCCGCAAAAGTTAATGTTATCCAGGCAGCAGCTTCATTCCAATTTATCAATGAATGATCATGGTTTCAACAAGTAACTGTTATGATCAATGCAATTTCATGACCATGATTAAAACAGGTTACTCTCATGACCTTGAAAATGAGTAACCTCTTGAAACCATGAACGGTAGTTAATAAAATGAAATGGAACATTATAAAGTGAATCTATCATTTTATGATGAATTGGTACCACATTTAACTGTTTTTGAATTCAAACACCGAGGTATCCAATTCTTATATCAATTTTCCAGAGAGGAAAATATTGTGAATTAAATTCAAAAAGTGTTTCACAGGATTTACTTTCTGAGGGCTTGTGAAAAAACCATTTTACAGAAGTGCATTAGATTACTCACAGTAAAATTCTGGAGAATGTTGTATGAGTGAATTTCTAATACAAGTAGTACTGTTTGTTACTTTCCAGGATACTAATTTACTCACTGCAAACTTTTATAAAAAGAAGCACGGGTTATTTTTAGTTTAATTGCACAAAAGTGCTTATTAAATATGCTTTCCAGGAACAGTTTTTTCTGAAAAAAAACTTTTCCACTACTCATGCCCAGGAATCTTCCTGCTTGGGTATGACGATGATTGAATGACCTACAGCTGCTTCAAACTCCCTTATGAGTTTTGATTTAGTCACTCATCTGTTTTCTGAAGCAAGAAAGACTGTCACTTGATTTGGACTGTCAAAGCAATCAAAATGTTTCATCAAAAATTTAGTTTTTGTAACATGTTCACAACTGATACACATTTACGTCCTCCAATAACTCTACACTGAGACACATTTGTCATACATCTACCTATTAAATAAAACCATAAACACTTCGAATTCATTTCTTCTTAGCATTTATTAATTTTCCCTTACCCTCAAATTCAGCTATGTGAAAATATATCTGTTTATGTTTTAGAATATTGTATGCGATGTTTTGTTTCATTAAATCTCCATTTAATCAGTTTCGAATTTATGAGCATTATGAGTATTGATGTAAAAATGGCATGAATAACCTTACTGCAACATCCCTCTTACACTAACTCCGTGATTAAAAGCAACATACGTCTATTTACCAAGGATTATGTGTATTTCAGAGGTATCCGTAGTCATGAGGTTTAAGTAGCATTAGTTTATGACATTTTGCACAGCGTTATGTGATGGGTGCCAATTATATTTTGGCTTACATAAATGTTCAGTGATAAATTTTTGAAATAGGAGCAATTTTTTCTTGGACGTCTACCCACGAGAAATGCCGAAATTGAAAGTTTAGATTCGATTAAATTCCTACCCACTACATTTGCTCACGACCTATTTTGGGTGAAAAACAGAAGGATAATATGTCCACAAGTTAACTGTATCAAGGAATGTATTAGAAACTTTTTCGGAACTGTAACTATGAAGTCAGAGGGCAATGTTAGTTTCACTATTCCCCATTTTGAATATGTAGCTGTTATATGGGATTCCTGTGAAGTAAAATGTTTTGCGAGGCACATCCGTAGCGCAAAAGCTGTTTGGTCCTAAAAGTTTTATTATTAAGTGCAGTTTATTAATTGGTTATAAATTTTTCAAAAACCTACTTCATTTTTCTATGTAACCTCTGTTTACTTCCAAGTACTTTTCGTAACACTACAGCAGATTCTTCAATCCGTAACAAAGAAGTTCGCCGCATGGGGATTGAACCAGTAAAAAACGACGGTCTAAGCCCCGCGTCGACTTCAAACTCCTGTCCCCTAACCCACTGTTTCAAGTGCAAAACAAAGAAATAGTCGCCAGGTGCGAAAGGTCGGGACAGGTCAACCGGTCCAAAAACGCTCAACACTATTTTTGTCGCAGGATAAGAATTTTCGTTACCCACTTTTCACACAATATGCCATATCTGAGCTCTTTCATAGCAATCCTTTAAATATTGGTGCGTCAAACAAATTGAAATTTATCAGCTAGAGCATTTATCATCAATCGTCAATCACATAGCAATTATTGGTCTACCTGTAGAACGATTAGCTTTGTCTGGATACTTCACTCTTCATCATTCACATTTGTATGGCTTTTTTTGAAGTCTCGGCACTAGTGTCTAACTTTTCCTTCACTTACGTGTCCATTCATCCATTTGTCCATCTCAAATATTACTATAGGTCCATCAAATGGGCAGAACTCCCTATGATTTTGTGTAGCTTATGTCTAAGCTGATACCTGCATCCATGTGTTACGTGTGCACCTAATTCAATAAGGGTGCAGCGAATTCCATTTGTATTCTGAGAATGCAAGGAAGCATGGGAGATCTTAACAAAGGTGTAAATATAGTGAACATTTGGGTAAGTAGTATAAGTTTGATGAAGATTCTCGTCACTTTGAGAGATGAGAGTTCGTCTTCTCGGCTTCCGCTGATGATTTGCTCCGGGAGGTTAGGTTTTGGAGATTTCAAGTGTCGATTGAAACCATCGGTTATGATAGTAGTTTCCTAAAAATATACGGATATATTTACAAATAATAATAAAAAAATGGCAGAAATGAGTCGATTAAATAAATGTACGAATTGCCACAATTGATACATTCACTAAAAGTCTTCGAAATAGCACCCTTGTGCTTGCACAAGCTGCCAACGGGTTTTCTGCGCCTCGTACGACTTCTTGGTGGCGGCACCCGGAATACTGCCAAACACCCTCTTTACGGTCTGTTGTAACGCTCTCGCCGATCCGTGATGACGCATTTTCAGCACGAATTCGAGGCGGAGGAAGAGGATAAAGTCTGGTGGGGAACTGTCTAAAATATTTGGATCCTCAATCACATGGTTTAGAAGATCATGGCAGATCCGCATGCAAGCTACCTTTTGTTCATCCAGGAGCACTCGCGGAAGCTACTACCAAAAATACCATTCTCATGCGCATTTCTTTGCTCAGATGTTCACCATTTTTATGAATTGCAAATGTATGAGAAGCCATACTACCACTTAACCTGCGATTCCTGTTCAGTAAAGCCTTCCCTCTTGCAAGATTTTTGTCAATTCTTAATGTCGAAGGATGTCCTCCTGATGTGAAAGAGGATGAAGGAAGGCGTCTTCCATATCTTCTCTACCTTTCCAAAACAACTCTTGTCCCTCATAAACTCCTGATCTCCCCATGGAGTTATCACCATAGACTGCCTTAAACACGCCATCAGTCTCTTTCTCGGTTTTGCCCAGTTTCATGCAAAATTTTATGGCGTCGTGCTGTTCCAATAGCCATTGCAACGAGGTCACGTTATAGAGGTTTCAGAAACGAACGATTTGAACTCAACAATGGCTGGGAGCCAACTTCCACCGGCCTTCAGCCTTTCCTGAGACTCCCCTCCCTGAAACCCAGCCACAGAAACCGTCGTCCGTGAGTCGATTCGGGATGAAATAAGATCTACTACTTTTGGAATAGACCTCGTATATCTTTTGGGCACGAATACATGAATATTTCTTTTGAAACTATGCTTCATCAATATTTTACGGTTATCATGGTTATCAATGTATTACAGTTGTCATACGGGCATATCATACGATATGCCCGTATTTATCAGAGATAGTATTTTGGCACTACTTTCACTACGAATAGTGTCCATCATTTTGGTAGGAGAAATTAATGGTTTTTTTCCTAATCAACATAATAAACAAAACAATTTAAACCCACAGGTATTAAATAATTGATTAACAATATACTGATAAGTATTGCGTGCGTATTTAGACGATGGGGTAATTATCATGAGAATCGAAAATGATATACATATAATGAATGAATTTTAATGCATCAAGTAATTTTAAAGGCTGCGGATAACTGTTTTTATATTACGCTTTGAACCAAACTGAAGTAAAAGTACTTTTCAAATTAATATTTACGAAACTTGTATACTGTATACAAATATTTTATTTTTTGCTCAAGGTATTTGGTGATGCGGGAAATATTTGAAATGGAAAAAATTGACACATTTTCAAAGTAAAGAAACCTATTGAGTAAGTTAACAATGGTAACTGTCTATTTATAAAGGTTTAGACATGATTTCAAATAACTTTGATGATTTCAGTCATGATAAATATACACGCTTTTATGCCCTCACTCGGAACCGCTCACCTTGGCCATTAACTTCTTCTACCCTTCGGAAGGAGAAAGCCTCCCGTTTCGACAAGACACAAAGAATACAGTTTCACTCACCATCGTCTGGGATAGAGATAGCGTGAGTGAAGAGAGAGACAGAATAAAGTCAAAGAACGGTTTCTTCGTGATTATAGAATGGAAATTCAAGTTTCACATGCTGAAAGAACAAAAGCACATTTCAGTAAAAATCGGAGGGAAATATTTTTTTCATTTTTAGATAGGTGTTTATATGGGCCACATAAAAAATAAATAAAATAAGAGTTTCTTAAAGGCGCCATGTTGAGTATAGAAGCTGTACATTTTATAGACTTGATTAATCGGTGAAATAGAGGGGCCAGAATAGGGGCCTAAAATTTGGAGCACGAAGGTACACATACAGATGTATTGCTAACGATATTTTGGGTGGGTAGAACAGGAGATGATGAAGCATTAAAATGTGTGTAAGTGAGAGAAATATTAAGCATATTGTAACCTCCGAAACAAAGAGATGGAAAGTGGATTCAAAACATTGTTTTTAACTACGAGACCCGCTTGAAAATATTGAAAAGAAAAATAAACGAAAGAGTAAAAGATGAATAAAGCCAAAACATATCAAAGAAGTAATGAAGAAGAAAGCTGAAGAAAACTGTTACAAGGAAATTAACAGTGCCTGAAAAGAAAATAAAGATTTTGTCCAAAAATATATTTTTCCAAGTAGTATTCTTTGTAACTGACAGTAAGACGTGATTTATTGCGTGTTACATATGAATACATCATCCGTTCCTTAAATATAAATAATCACTTTTCATAGATGAATAAAAAGAAATGAATTCTACACACATAATAATTCGTGGAAAAGATATAATTGGCTTTCGAAGTTCTCTGATTAATGAAATCGTAAAAGCGGTGCGTAGCGCACTTATTTATCGTTGAAAGATAGGTTTGGTTATTGAAAGGAAAAAATGAGTGAAATTTCAACCATAAACGTTGTATATGGTAAAGGCAATGAATATGAGTGACTAGATATTTTAAATGAAGGTAAAATATTTCTCATTGCATACTGAATTGAGTCGTCTGATTATGATACATATACCAAAAAAGGCTATTCTATCAAACATCACATCATAACCTTTGAAATTCATTTCTTTAAAAAATATTTTCAGAAAAGAATTTTTGAGAATTGATTTGTGTATTTATTTATTACTATTACTAGGTGTACTGCCGGTTAAGGTAGGTTTTTGGATGGACAAAACTAACAAATAAACATTTTATAACTCAAAACAAAACCCAATCCAGCAACCTTAACTACACCAGGTCCCTCTTCATCTCTGTGTACTTCTTGCCTCCCTTCATCCCGTCCAACATCCCTATAATGTTCATGCCCTTTCCTCGCTTGCCCACATTCTCCCCGCTATTACCTTCTTCAACCTTCCACTTCCGCTCAATACGCCTTTCATCCATTTTTCCTTCCTCCATAGGATTTCTCTCAACAAACCCCTCTCCTCACCCACCATCTCCAGTACTTCCTCATTTGTTTTCCTTTCGGTCCATTTCACCTTCTCCATTCTTCTCCACACCCACATTTCAAAAGCCTCCAATCTATGTCTATCTTCCTGCTTCAGCGACCACGTTTCCGCGCCGTACATAGTTACGCTCCATATCAGAGTTTTTACGAGTCTTGTCTTTACCTCACTATACAACGTCTCCGTCATCAACTCCCTCCTCCTTGAGAAACCCTCCTTACCTAGCTCAATTCTTCTCCTTACGTCCGTACTACTTTGACCGCATTGGTCAGAAACACTTCCGAGATATGTAAAATATTCTACTGACTCTATTTTTTCCCCTCCTATTTTAATGTTTAGCTTTGACTTTTTCTTTCTGTAAAATCGCATAACATTTGTTTTATTATTAACAATTCTAATGCCATATCAATGGCAATGAACCTCCAATTCACTCAGCAATGCTTGGAACCCCTTGGCTGACTGAGCAACTAATGTCTGGTCATCAGCAAACCTAACCGATTTTACGAATTCCCCTCCGACTTTCATTCCTACCTCCAGTTCTTCCCATGCCTCTTTAATCATTTCCTCTACATATACGTTGAACAGTACCGGTGACAATGGGCAACCCACCCTTACACCTCTTCCTAACACTGCCCATCCGGACTCCGTTCCCCACTCGTACCTGAGCAGTCTGAGACATGTACATGTTGCGGATCAGTCTCCTTTCCCTCCAATCCATTCCTATTTTCTGCAATACACGCATTAATTTTTCCCAATTCACTCTATCAAACGCCTTTTTGAAAGCTACATAAAAGGTAAAAACATCCTGATTGTATTCTATATTCCTCTCGATTAGTGATCTCATTACTGCAATGGCATCATGCGTACCTCTTCCTTTCCTAAACGCAAACTGATCATCCCCTAAGTAATCATTTGCCTTACTCTCTATTTTTGTTGATGATCCTGAGAATAACTTTAGCTGCGTGGGATATCAAACTTACTGTTCTGCAATCCTCATATGATGTAGCCTTTGCCTTTTTTAGAATAGGAACTAACACCGATCTCACAAAATCTTCCGGCCAGATTCCTTCCTCATAGATACTACGAATCAGTCCATATACAGTCTTCTTCCCACATTTTCGTAAACATTTCAACAGTTCTACAAGGGTGTTGTCCACCCTTACGGCCTAATTTGCTTTCATCTCCTTTAATGCCCTTTGTATTTCTTCGTCGAGTATGCCTGGACCTAAGCTATCTTCTTCTATGTCATGTTCCCTTTCTATGTCTAACCTTGTCGGCCTAGCTTCTTTACCATACAGTGTTTCTATATATTCCTTCCATCTCTCTTGGATTTTTCCTGGTTTAACTATTTTCTTGCCCCACTTATTTGGTGGTACTTCATCCTTATGTGGTGGGAGAGGGGTGAAGGAGGAGGTTATGGAGGGGGAAAGGGAGGCCAGAGGGGAGCGGAGATGGAATAAGGAGTCGGAAATAGTAACAAGCGACACAGAAAACTAACAATTCATCCACAGATCCCACAACACCCATGACCAAGGCATCAACTCACCAAGTCATCATAAGGGCTTGACAAGTGAAAACACAGGACAAGGATAACAAAATGTATGCGGATGAATAAATTGTCCCACCACCTCGCAAGAAACAAATCCACCTCCATCCACCTCAGCCCCACCCCCCCATTTAGTGAACGACATTGAGACGCGGATGTTGATAGGCTTTACACAGCCATATAAATGCCAATTCCATCGTTTTTAATTTTATAGAGTTATCGGATGGGGGAAGGGATGCTAGCACGGAAACATTGTAACAGTGGTTGAAGGGGGTGTTGTGGTGGGAGGCATGTTTTTGGATGGGAAGACCCGCGGACGGGGAGGAGGGATTACATGAGGCGCGATGATTGTTCACCCTGAGGTTCAGGGGTGTAGAGCACTGGCCTATATAAAATGCCGGGCAGAGTTTGCAAGTTAGAAGATAGATTACATTCTGAGATGTGCATGAAGAGTGGGGGAAGGGCGGGAGAGAGTTAAAAGGTGGGATGGAGAGGGGTGGAGTGGTGAAAATAGGACAAGTTTTGAATCTAGCTCGCAAGCACGGAGTGGGTGAGATTCTGGGGGTGGGAGTGGATTTGGAAAGAGGCTTGGTGAATTTGAGGAGATCTGATAGGTTGGCGGGCCGTTTGAAGGTAACAGAAGGGCATTTAGGAAAAAGGTTGGAGGAAACGTTGTGATTTTTGAGGATGGGGCACAGGTCTTTGAGGATGAATTTAAGGGACTGGATGCCAGGGAAGTAGGTGGTGCATATTGAGAGAGGGTGGGAGTCTGTGGTTGAGGGAGGATTGGTGGTGTAGGATTGTTTTAGGATTTTTTTGTGATATAGATGATGCGGAAGTACTCACGAGAGCAATATAACTTTTGGACGGCACAATAGAACACAGAATAAAACAGATAACACGTAAAAGGACACTCACACTGTAGATGATTTAAGCTTTCACCCTACTCCGAGGACTTCTTCAGGTCAGACTGAGAGGTTTTGAGGGAAGAGTGCCTAGGGAGGGGAGGGGGGGCGGAAGGTTTAGGGACTGTTGGGAAAGAAATTAAAGATGGCGGTTTAGGGTGGGAATTTTAAAGGATCGGAAATATAGGATGTATGCGGATTCGCGAGTTCTCACCTCTATGTTGGTGGCTGAATCGGGTAGGGATTCTAGAACTGTTAGGGAAAAGCATTCGTCAAATGATAGGTTGTGTGAACTTGCGTGTAAAGGGATAGGAAGAGAAGAGAGTGAAGCAGAATTACATGAGTAGCGGTGATTGTTAAGCGGTGATAAAGATATATATAATATATATGTATATATATATATATATGATATGCTTTATATATATAATATCGTATATATATATATATATATTTATATATATATATATATATATTTTTTAACACAACTCACCCATCAACGTATATAAATCTATGGTGTAAACTTCGTAGCCTAACACTTCACCTTGTTTGTTTCCGTAAACCTATTTTATTTAAGTGGGTCCATTGAGCGACCATTGGCCTATTTACATGTCCAATACATGCAGTCACCTCATGGTGATATTTTGCGCCAAACCCGGAATCTAAATGTAGATGCGTTGTTACATAGTTGTTGTTTTTTATAATTAAATGATCAATTCCGTGAATTCACGCCTGAAACAACTAACATTCCTAATTGAGAATTCCTTTTAGCCTCTGGAACCCATATAATAATTTATGATTTATAACTGTAATCAACGGAAGGGCTTGTGTTTTGCGTAATTTTTATTTTTATTAATAAGGAGGCCTAAAATTTAATAACTCTCGAACTGGTAGATTTTTATTTCCTCATTTTACATCCGATTAATTCAAAGTAATATATTCTTCTTTCTATGCGTACTTATTTTCCCTAGTTTACCCTTATTATCCTGATTTTTCGACATATTTCTTAATCCGATGTTTTTTCTCCATATACTTAGCACTTCTTGAGGCGGAATCAATGAATAAAAATAATCTGAGTAAGAATAGTTGAATGAATTAATTAGAGAACACAAAAAAATAATCTTTTTTTCAATAAACCTCGGAATTTTGGCATAAAAAGAGATTGGTAAACCAAAAAAAGAGGAATTTAAAATATTTAAAAAATACCAACATTTCACCTGAAAATATACAAAATTTAAAATTTGTAAATTGAGCCAACAGAATGGAATCCGCCTCCCTCTTACGCCCTTACGGCAGCTTTTGGGAGGTTGCGTAAATTCAGATGTAGATATGAGATGTTATGTTGCCTGAGAAAGGTGAAGATATGATAAACAAGCCTGAGATTAACACCCTATTGGAATAAAAGTATGCATAAAACGTTGGACTAATGTACGAAGCGCCTTAAAATAACTACAAATGAAAGTTTCAGGCTTAACTTTGTGGAATTCCTTCATGATGAGGGTAAACAATAAGAGAAACTTTACAATTCTACACACTTTTAATGTTCTTGCCCACCGGAAGATGATACGCAGCATCGAAACCATAACCGTAGAACATTAAAGGTTTGTGGATGTGTAGTTTCTCATATTTTTTACCCTCATTACAAATGAAAGTTTGACATCCTTTTGATAAAGGGCTTATTAATAGAAAGTAATGCAAAATTCCTTTAGAAGAAACAGCTGAATTACTTTTAGGAGAGTGGTATTTACTTTAATTCTGACTCAAATTGGAAGGAAATGAAGGTGACAACGATAAATTTCATATTTTAAGGACCCATCGGAAATTTAAAACGCTGATGACCAACGCCCATCGGGACCTTGCCACGTGCACACATGAACGTCCTTCTGCCCTCAAGGCAAGCGACGACAAACACATGTTAATACAAAAACAAATGAAAACGCCAAATGGATTAGGCAGGTTTCCTTCTCTCTTCAAGTGACGTGCGAAAAATTCGTTACCTACACGCCAAAATAATCGCAATGAATCACAGCCGCACATTTGTCTCCTGTTAGCGACGGCGAAACTGGCTGTATGTGTTAAATTATTTCAGGCTAAGAAAGTTATGACGTCTTTTAAGAGGGAGCAGTTACAGCAGGTTCTCCGAAGATAAACTGCAACCCCAAACTCCACCGTGACCGCAAGATATCATTTCGAAATGAATTAATGCTGTAAATACAAATGGTAGGAGTGCGATGTTTGCACTCTAGAAAGAGCAGCAAGGGGGCAGGATCATAGGAGAATGCTCAACGGGAAGACGCTCAAGTTTTAACGGGAGGAGGGAGACGTGCTGTTAAAGGAAGTCGACTTAAGGTTGAGTTTGATGTGTCGACAACAGAGCGGGGATACATATATCGATATATACTTCAGTTGTCAAGGCTTAAAGGCAAGGCTGGCATAAGTTTCCTCAGAGTGATCTGAAATCCCCAAATAGATCTTTGTGTGTAGATGAAGTTGCAGCGGAAAGCATAACGTCAAACGGCTTCCAGATGTGTGATGGTTGAGCTGCGAAGGGATGAGAGGAGGCGTGCCAAGGGGAGAGAGGATGGATGGGTAATTATGTGTTCGAAGAGAGGGAGAAGCTCTACCGTGACTGGGAAAGGTCGCTGTTTCTGTTCAAGAGACAGATATTAGCTCCCTCGAAGGTAGTATCCAGGATTTAATTTGAAAAATGTATCCAAACGCGTACAAAAATGACTATCACTCCAATGAAAATTAACTGATGATATTAAAACCTAGGTACTCCACCTAGAGAAACTATGTTCCAAATGTGATAGTGAAATACTACGCAAATTTTCATTTATGAATACACTAAAATTATGATAGTTGAACGTAATAAATTAGATTAAGATCAGGACATTATATTTGCTCTGCAATTAGGGTCAACTTTGTATACATACATCAATAAATGTGCTGAAAGGATCAGACACCAATTTATAACAAACGCCATGGCCATTTACGTCTTGGTTAATCTTGTTAATTAAACATAGAGCTACCAGAAATATAAAAAGTCATTTTGGGCGAGATAATCTCTTTGGAATCCTCGATTCAAGCGCTTTATTCAGATTTTAAAGTCAAATACGAGTTATAAATCACGTACTCTCTCTTATTTCATATAAGCAAAACCAGGGTAAATGGAACAGTAACACTAATGTTACTTCTAAAAAATTCAAACGCTTAAAATTTTCGATTTATAATTGCCCAAACTCGGTCCAATAAACCCAATATTTTAGGCTTATAAATAGGTTGATAACAATATGTATAAGATTTGGTATTTTCCAGTAACACGATTGCGGCGAAGACTTCGCGGGTTTTTTTTACCGGCTCACGGTGTCAGCCGCCCACAACTTCACTCAACGGTAACTCAACCGTCGTCCTCCGGGCATTCATTACAACATCCTGGGCTTGATGACGGGGTCAACCACCGAAACATCAACCGCTGAAACGATATTTCCTTTCTTGATGTTATATTAGGTTTTCATCAGTTATCTAACAATGTCTCACTTCATGTGAACCGTAATATTTTGACCATTCATAAAAAATCGACATTTTTCATGAAAAACCGATCTCCTGAGGTAAAATACTATTAGCAGACAAAGGAACTATTTTAAATACAACTAATTAAACGTATTTGATCTGGTATAAACTTTAAGGCACGATGAAAATTAGCGTTCACAATTTTTTCCAAATACAATAAGAAGTCCAACTGCATTACAAATAACCCAGTGAAGTCATAGTATAAACAATAGCGTCATTAGTAATAGCAGGTATTTTAAAAATAGAAGAAATAATTACAAAAAAGGTACGAGTGAGCGTCAAAGTTGGGCAAGTTATTGAAGGAAAGAATGAAGAAGATAACTGGAATTACAGAAGAAGGCATACGACCGTCTGAGGATACATTTTGGAGGAAATTTCAATTATGCAAACCATTTTTGAAGGTAATTTTCAAAATTTCAAACGAAAGAGAAATTTAGTGACTAGTATAGAAAAAGAATAATTTTTCTTTGGGGACACCCTAAGGATCAAGAATTGAAGGGAATCAGAAGAGTCCATGAAGGTATTTTATCACTATTATCAGAAATGAACTTTGTTGAGATAGCTTTTCAATGGACGCTAGTACTACCCACAAATATGCTCCCACGCCATAACCAGCATAAAATCTATTCTTAAACCAAGTACTAAATATTTCAACAACTCATACTTTAGTATGATTTTCCCCACCATTAATTGTATCCAGCATACCTGTTTCCTTTTCACACCTCTATTTCGCTTTATTTACATGCACTTTTACTATATCCAGGACTTCGTCTGTTTTCCATTTATTTCGCTTTACTTTATCCATTCTTTTCCACACTCGGGTGATAAAAGAATCTCTTCTGTATATCTTTCATCCACGACCATGTTTTCGAGCCATTAAAAGCCGCTCTACTTAAATAAGATGTCAATGAAAATTGATAAAACGCGAACTAAATTTTGTTAATCATCGCATAGCCTTATCAGGGAGAGTCTGAACCTACATTTGGACGGGTGCTCAACTAAAGAAATATGTCATAGTTAATCTTTACTAAAACATTTCTCATAAAACTATATTCAATATTAAATTCAATTATCTATTCTCTGTCGTTTAAGATATTATGGCTCACAATTGAATATCCTTTTCCTATATTCTTAAAAGTGATGAAGCTAGCGTTATGCTTTTCCATGGTATTTTATGATACGTAAATTACAAGGGAAACTGCTTTTTTTATACTGTACTTCACACAGAAAACCAAACAATTGTGAGTACACATCTCTCTCATTTAGTATCTCTCACATTCAAATTTGTTCTTCAATAAATATTCTATCGATAGACTACCTGTATTTACACCTAGTTCTACTATCAATAGAGTTAGGCGCATAACTTTCTTCTTGACACTTTGAGTTCAGATAAACCCCCTTTCTTTAACATCCCAGTAACCTGTAACATCAGGCTGTATTTACATGCAATGCTTTTTAATTATAACTGAGAGAATTTCCTACAAATCAATAAACGATAAACCTGTTCTCCCTCAGGGTTTTAATTTCTGATGACATTTTATTGTGCTGAATTTGATCATTATGTCATGTTTTCTAGAGCGTTTAGGTCCATGCATGCTGGTCTGAATTAAGCAAAACGCATTAATATTGTTAAATATCGCCCAGGAAGTATGGAAAAAATTTAAAATTTAATCGGTCTTCCTTTTAATGCAGTATCTTCCAGGAAGATAACATCAATACTTTAAATAGATGTGACAAAAAATATAGATGCCACGCCATTCGATGTCCTCGGATGTAAAAGTCCCGCGTTAGAATTCAGGGTGCCCCTTAGCTACTTGCGACCGTAGTAAAATCCGATCGGGTCAGGGTGTTATCATTTTTAAGTTTTATTAAGTTAACTATCATTTAAAATTGCTTGTAAATGGGTACCATTTATTGATTCCATTTCTTAATATGTCTTCCTAATTGAAATTAAATTTATTAATCTTCTTATAGTATTATATAAGAAGATTAAATTCATATATTTTTGCATTTAGAATTGAACGAGAATGAAAATAAAAAGGTGGCAATGTATAAAATTGAAAGCATTGGAATTTCCACCATGTTCAGATATGAGTATTTCACAAGCCTATTCGTGTAATACAGCCAAGTGTAGAAGAATTTAAAAAATAAGTTGTCATTTCTTATAAATATCAAAATGAAAAAAATATTCATAATGATTTACAGCACATTAAGCATCCATAAATGCATTGCCAATAAATATTGGAGTAACATAAAATGATGCTAGCTTTTGCATATATTTTTATTTTATTAATAATTTTTAATTTAAATTAAAATTTAATTTAATTAATTTATACTTGTCGTAAAACATTTACGGGTTTTAATTGATTAAGGATATAATCAATTAGAACATATATTTTTCTTAAAGATAATAACACATTATATTTCAAACTTGTATCATCTTACCCCAAATAATAAATAAAATACTTCTCAATATAATTAATGGGCCTGATGATTCTGCACTACAATGATTCCTGGCTCGAATTAAAGTTTATTTTTTGTGTGGACTAACAAATTTTTATTTTGACAATATTCATCGCTAGATACTTATTTACTGAAAGTGTTCAATAATGTACAGAAAAATTATTCTAATGCTCCGATTGGAAACGAAGAAACGCTTTCCTTTAGTGACAATGCGATCGTTCCTACAAGAACGTCTCTTGCCATTATTTAAATGTTATTTGACCAACTAAGTTAGTTTTGAACCGAGGGAACTGTTAAGAGAAATAGACCTGGAGACAATCCCGCGGAAATAGTAGCTGTGGGACGGTTTGAGGCAAGGGGAAGATGCTCTCGGGGGGAAGGCGAGGCTGGGAGGGGAGGAGGAGGCATAGGGGGTGGAGGAGGAGTTAGGAGGCAGGAGGAGGGTTGCAGTTTGAGGCTCGCCTGGGTAGGTGGCGTATTTGTACAGATGACGCACTTTACTATTAGCCGGCTGTTACCCTTGTATCATCCGTCGTGCAAACAGATTTCAAGAAATGGTACGCAGACGAGCTCTTGAGAAGATGAAGGGGAAGAGATAGATAGAGAGAAGGCGGTGGTGAGAAAGAGAAATAAGGAAAGAGGGAGGAGAGTAAGATGGAGAGAGAGTGATAAGGAGTGAGACTTAAGTCCCACACCGACTTAAGACCCTTACAATATCCTTCGTCCTCGCTCTCCACTATTACTTCCATCAAGCTCAAACATCAGTTTCTATGCATCAAAAGGAATCTTAATTAAATTACAAAAATTTCAGAAGCTACATTAATTACTTTTAAATAATAAGTGGGATTTTGCGAGAGGAGTACGATTCAGGCTGGCCAACTTTAATGTTCAGCACGCAGTCGTGAAAGCATTCGTTAAATAGATTTTTGGGAACTATCCAACCCAAACTAACCTATATTAATAAAATAAACCAACTATCTGGTAAAATAACAAATTTTTAATCATTCTGAAACCATTATCATAATTTGAGAGCTTGAAATATAACAAAACGTTTGGGAAAAATATGTTTCTCAAATAAAAAAATATAAGCTTACAGCATATCTTTTCCCAAACCTTCCCGAGGGTATTTATTTTAATCATATACGTTTATTATTTTCGCTTTATTACCAGAAATGATATATAAATACAATATTTATCCGAACATCGATCCGATAGGAAAACATCCAATTTACTAACAAACCTTCGCTAGGCATAATAATAGAATAATATAAAAGCTTTGCATTCAGCTAAATTAGAGCTAAAAAAAAACATGGTATCATGGGGGCTGCCTATATCTTCTCCAAATGAATTAAAACATAAAATAAACTTGAATTAAATACAGATATTTAGAAAAAAACAGAAATAAATGCTTGGAGAAAGTGACAATGAATGATTTTAGGTGAAGTCTTGGTGGAAATAAATATTTTTCCAAAAATATGGATTTTCTGAAAGAAATTCTAACAATGCACATCAACGCTGCTTTACGTTTGGGTAATTTGAAACTCTCTTAGCGGAGACATTGTCAAGTAAGACCTGAATCATCGAGAAAATATGAGTCGGTATCCGTTTTTTCATGAGGAGGTGCTAAATTTTAAATTGTGAGCCATTGGTTTACATTGCAAAAAATTCGAACCCTGCTCCTTCAAGCTCTTTCTCCAATTATGCGTATGAGGTATCTGGCAAAATAAATCAATGGGAAATTCATTGAGACGGATTCGTATCCCGGGGAATTTAAATGATTTTTCTTTTGATGAAAAATTTCGCATGCGTTCATGTCAGTGGACATTGGTACAGAAGGTTTTGTTTCCACCAAGGGTTTATAAACAATCACGACTCTGTACTTGTACAGCATTTTTATTGAACGGCATTCGCGAATGTCCACTACTACTGATATCGTGACATCACAGTTAACTTTCCGAACCAAATGTGTTAGGAATTTGAAGAATTTTGGTACTTAAAATATAATTAAGTCGTTGGATATTTTTATCCTATGGCAAGATTATTCAATATAAACATGAAAACTTGCTACTACATTCCATTCAAATTTGAATTAAAGATTCCTATTTTAATTGACATTCTAGAAATATTTATTTGGCACAAGCAACATAGTTGTAGCTTAATTTTCCTTTACTTCATCATTTTAACACGGTTGGTTTGAAGATATGAAGTTGCCAGTCACTAGATTAATGGAAATTGTGTGGGAATGATGGAAAAAAACTAGTCTATTTTTGATTATTTGTCTAGATAAGAGCCTAAATTTCCACTCCGAGCAAAAACCCTCCGCTTGGTTGAGGTCGAAAGTATAATATGACAAAAGCGCGAGTTTAATGCAAAGGGGATAGTGAATGAGCGCGAGTTTTGATGAATATGTCTTCGGAAATTAATATGATGGAGTAACCAGTGATTGGCTAAGTGGTGAGATGAGGTAGGGGGAGGAATATGTCTGCAACGTTTGTCGGAAAGAAGGGAGTTAGAGTGCATAAAAAATTGAAGAACAATGGACTGCAGTCAAGGATATCGAGTTGTGTCTCTTTTGATGGAAAGAAAAAATGTGGTGATGATGAGTGTGCCCACCCAACGCTATACTCTAATCAAATAATAATTATATTAAGGCGCACGGTTGAGGATATGCATAAAGATAAATGTAAAATGTGCTGGAGAAAATGACAAAACATCCTTATGTTTAAAGTTGAGACGCCATAAATTAATAAGCCCGTGTAGTGAAATATCGGCGAGAGCGTGGGGCGGCGCCGGTGAAACAGCGTACGTTCGCCCCCGGCAAGCAAGAGAGCCTCCCCCTCTCCAGACGAGTACATCTGTTCCCCTTCGCCCTCTTTCACTCCCCCCCTCTCCCACGCCTCCATCACACCGCCAAGTTTCCACCCTAAACTCTCTTTCGCGAGTGGGAGGAGTTTGCTCACGCTCCGCGAAACCAAAAGAAGGCCGTCCTTGTTTGCAGAATTAAACTGCGAAACAATCTCCTCTTCCTCGCCCTCCCTCCTCATTCATCCGGCTTTACCCCTTTAACCACTCTCCCTCTCTCCGCCCATTCGCCGCCGCCGCGTACACCCCTACTTATCCCCTCTACCGCGTTGCCCTTTCTAGCGTAATGTCTTTCCGTGAAAACCTTTTATGAGATTCCGAATATGAGGAGGGCTGGAGGGGGGAGAAGGATGGCGCGGATGAAAGGATGGGAAGCA
This sequence comes from Hetaerina titia, assembly GCA_037158775.1. NCBI lineage: Eukaryota > Metazoa > Arthropoda > Insecta > Odonata > Calopterygidae > Hetaerina > Hetaerina titia. Next base: position 20,372,636 of record CM073777.1, on the reverse strand, counting down.
AGGGGGAAGGGGTTGGATTTCGTCGGAGGCAAGCATGGTGGGAGACAGAGGATGGAGCGAGAGGAAAGGGACTTCACATCATTGAAATTTCGATCTTGCGAAACTGCTGAAACACGACGGCGAGGAGTCTGCACGCCGGGGAACGCAAATATTTGTGCTACCCAAACCATCTTAGGTTAATACGAGGACTGGGGGAGGGGGTTGGACGGCGGAGGGATTTTTGGGGGTGGGCGGATGGTATGTATGCGTGGATTTGCACGAGGGTGGGTGTGTGACGCGAGGGGGTCGGGACATTCCGAGCGGACTGAGGACCACGGGGTGGGGTGGCTCCCTAGAATGGAGAGGGCAATGCACGCGCCGTATTGGCGCGACGGATGAGAAGTTAGAGTTCATCCGACAACCATTCTCCACCTGCTTTGATTGCATTATTGTGTTTGAGGAGGATTGATTTACTGCCTCGTGGAAATCGCTGGGGTATTTGTGAAAGCCTTTAAAACACCCGCCTATGATGTAGAGACTACATATCTGATATTCAAACTCTTTGGAGGGGAGAGTCTACGTATCACGTCTTCCGTGTCATTAAAAGATATGGCAGTGTGTACATATATCACTATGAACTTAAAACAATATCAGAAAGAGTACAATCCTGTATAATTCTGCCAAGAGAAAGGCAGGAGCGTAATTTACTTGTGCGCATTAATTTCTTATTTAAAAATTTAGCTAAGGAGCGCAATTCATCTTGTTTTCTTTAATGAAAATTTGCGCTTTACGATGGAAACCTTTTGCGATGGAAGGGAAAAAGTCCTATACGAGAGTTATTAAATGATATTTGAATAGCATTTGATATTAAAATTACCTAAGGACAAATGTCTAATCTAAATAATAAGGTTTTACAAATGCTTACATTT